>JAJTUV010000048.1:1457500-1924094 GCA_021653895.1 Mastomys natalensis | reverse complement strand
TGCTGGTGGGTGGCATCTGGTGGCCCAGGACCACCATGGGCTCAAGCTGGGCATCCTTCAGGGACTGGAGGAGTTGTCGGTAGCACCGCACTGCTTCCTGGTCTGGATTCTCGGAGCTTCCTGCTGGGAGAAGTTGTGCCCATGACAGAAGTACTTTGTAATGGGTAACCTGGCTGGCCCGAAGACTGCTGAAGTACTGAGGCAAGAAAGAGGGCAGTGGCTGCTGGCAGACGTAGATGTCGGTGTCACCGGCTACCAGACCAGAGGCCTGCTTTCCCAGAGGATGGTTCAGATTACGCACTAAGTCATTTGTTAGAGGACCAGCGGCTGAAATAAAATTTCTGTCAGATTCCCAGTCATTCCCCTGACATGAAAGACCCAGGAAGATGGTACTCAGGAAGAGCGATGTCCAAGGCAGCTCCATGTTCAAGGAACTGTTAGAAGACAGTGTGGAAGAAATCCTGACTTTATGCGCACAGCCAAGGCTGTAAAATACACTGATTATCCACACAATATTTAACTGGGTTATCTAGGATGTATAATCAGAACTTGGTGATAATGATAATCTTCATGAAAGAAAAATTTTTATGTTTGTGTATATATGTGTATACACTTGTGTGCACACACAGGCCAGAGGTAGATCTTGGGTGTCTTTGTCAATTGCTAGTTCCACGGAACTGCCTGTGTCGGCCTCTTCCAGTGCAGAATTACAGATGTGAGTCATCACAACAGAAGAAGATAACACGAGAACTCAAATGGCGGTACTAACTCAGCACTCAGGAGGCTGAGGTAAGTGCAGCTCTTGAGTTTGAGGCCAGCCTAGCTTACAAAGTGTGTTTCAGACCAGCCAGAGCTAGTGAGACCTGCTTAGAAAAAGCAAAAATTAGACAGGGGTGGGAGTGGAAATCTGGTTCAGTTGATTTAAGAGAACTTGTTGCTTTCGCAAAGGACACAGGTTTGGTTTCTAGTACCCAAATGGTGACTCACAGGGGGATCTGAGGCCCTCCTCTGATCACAGGCACCAGGCATGCATGGTACATACACATATATATGCAGGAAAAACACTCACATGCACAAATCAATCCTGTAAAACAAGGGGGGCAACCCTTCTCTATATGTGTGTTTATACGTATATGTGTATGTATATATACACATACATATATATTATTTAAAACAAAAATTTATGTTGAAGAAGTGTTTTGCTCATATGCACATGTATCATGTGTATCACATGCGTGTCTGGTGCCTGCAGTTACAGATGGCTGTAAGCCACCATGTGGGTGCTGAGTGTTGTTCCTCAGGTGTTTTTTTTTGTTTGTTGTTTTTTTTTTTTTTAAAAGGGACTCTCACTGGCCTGGAACTTGCCAAGCAGTTTATCAGGCCACAGGGACCTGTCTGTTTCCACTTGTGGACCATGTACTCGCTAGTGTTGTCTACTTTGAGAAACTGCCTCCAATAGCTGGGGCTGTAGGCAAGCCTAAGGGGCATTTTTTGTGTGTGTGTGTTTTATTTTTTTTTTTATTGGAAATTTTATTTACATTTCAGATGTCTCTCCTTACCCGATTTCCCCCCCTCCCTCCCAGGAACTCACTATCCCTTCCCCCTCCTCCTGCCTCCACGTTGGTGTACCCCACCCAACCTCCCCGTATCTCACCTCCCCACCCTCGAATACCCCCACGATGTCCAGCCTTCATGAGACCAAGGATCTCTTCTTCCACTTATATATAGCTCCCTTGCATATTATAGCTGGAGCCATGGGTCCCTCCCTAATCGCTCCCAGGCTGGTGGTTTAGACCCTGGGGGCTCTGGTTGGTTGGGATTGTTGCTTTCCTCATGGTGTCGCGAATCCTCTAACTCCTTCAGCCTTCACTCTATCTTCTCCATTGGGAACCCCATGCTCAGTTTAATGGTTAGCTGTGAGCATCTGCCTCTGAGTATGTCAGACTCTTGCAGACTTCTAAGGAGACAGCTATATCAGGCTCCTGTCAGCATGTACATCCTGCATCAAAAACTCAGGTGGTAGTAGATGCTGGCAGGGATGTGGAGAAAGAGGAACACTCCTCCATTGTTGGTGGGATTGCAAGATGGTGCAACCACTATGGAAAACAGTCTGGCGCTTCCTCAGAAAATTGGACATATCACTACCTGAGGACCCAGCTATACCACTCCTGGGCTTATTATACCCAGATGATGCTCTAACACATAACAAGGACATATGCTCCACTATGTTCATAGCAGCTTTATTTATAATAGCCACAAACTGGGAAAGAACCCAGATGCCCTTCAACAGAGGAATGGATACAAAAAAATGTGGTACATTTACACAATGGAATATTACTCAGCTATTAAAAACAATGAATTTGATAAATTCTTATGTAAATGGATGGAACTAGAAAATATCATACTGAGTGAGGTAACCCAATCACAAAAGAACATACATGGTATTCATCACTGATCATTGGATTTTAGCCCAGAAGCTTGAAATACCCAAGATTCAACTCACAGACCACATAAAGCTCATGAAGAATGACAAACAAGTAGCTGGGGCTTCAGTCCTTCTTAGGAGTAAACAAAATACTCAAGGGAGCAAATATGGAGACAAAGTGCAGGACAGAAACTGAAGGAGGGGCCGTCTAGAGACCATTCCACCTGGATATCTGTCCGGCGCCCTTCCTGACCAGCAGGAGATTAGACGCAAGACAACCAGGTTCCTTCTCAAGGCAGTTTAATCAGGATTGCAGTTAGCAGGTGTGACCCCCTCCTACCCCGGGGACCAGGCTTATATCTACAAAAAAGGCCAATGGCATACGCCACGTGTCATCTCCCATGTCCACGTCAGATCACGCGTGACCATTCTCTGCTCCGGCACAGCTTCACAGCCAAATAAGGACTTGTTTATCACAAGGAGCACTATCAGCCAGCGCCATCTTTAGGGTGCGGCACACAGTGGCTCTCCACAGATATCCATCCCACGTGCAGTCACCAAAGGTAGACGTTGATGTGGATGTCAGGATGTACATGCTGACAGGAGCCTGATATAGCTGTCTCCTTAGAAGTCTCCAATAGTCTAAGGGGTATTTCTTTTTTTTTTTTTTTTTTTTTTTTTTTTTTTTTTTTTGGTTTTTTTCGGGACGGGTTTTTGTGTACCCCTGGCGTCTGGAATCATCTGTAGCCAGGGGGGGCCCCTTGAATTTAAAAAATCCCCCTGTCTCTGCCTCCCAAGTGCGGGGATTTAAAAGGGCCCGTCCCCCACCACTGCCCGGCTTTTTTAAGGGGTATTTCTTAATGGGGGGTTTTTTAGGGGGGCCCCCGGCCCTGGTGGTGTTGCCCGGGGTTTGGGAAGGGCCCAAAAAAACCAAGGGGAAAAAAAAGGAAAACCCCCCCTTGCCCCAACCTTTTGTTTTTTCCCCTGTCTGACTTTTTTGAACGTGTGAAGTGGGGGAAAACCCCCTTTTTGCTTTTGGTCATGGTGTTTCATTTTGGGGGAAAAAGACAGACCCATGCCGGGGGGGGTTTTGGGGCAGCCAACCCAATTTAAGGGGGGGGGTTTTGAGCAGGGGTGGCTGTTGGGGTTGGCCAGGGCTATCGGGAATTTAAAAAAAAAAAAAAAAAAAAAAAAAAAAAAACCCCCAAACAAGCCCAAAGCCCTAAAATTTGTACCAACCCTTGCAAAAAAGGGCCCCCAAGCCTCCTGCCCCGGACCCCCCAAATTTTCCTTTCTCGGGGGCCCCCCTTTTTTTTTTTTCCCTTTGTTCCCGTGTTTCTAAGATCCCAAAAAAATGCTCCCCATAATGAAAATTTCTCTAACCCTTCCCCCCCGAATTGTTTTTTAATTGGGAAAAGGGGCCCCAAATTTAAAAACCCCCAAGGGGTCAGCCGATAAAAAAACCCATTTTTTAAGGAAAAAAAAAAAAATGTTGAAAAAATTTTTTTTAAAACCCCAAAATGTAAAATTTGGCCCGTTAAACAGACGGTAAGCTCTTTCCCCCCCCCCCCCCCCGGGGGCCCCCCCCCCCCCCCCCAAAAACCTTTAAAAAAAAAAAAAAAAAAGGGGTTTTTGCCTTTTTCCCCCCCCAAAAACCCCCCCCAAAAAAACCGGGGTAAACCCAAAATTTGGCTAAAAACCCCAAAAAAGATTAAAAAATTAAAAAAAAAAAAAAAAGAGAAAAAAAAAAAAAAAAAAAAAAAAACCAAAAAACCAAAAAAAAACCCCCCCCAAAACCGGGTTTTTTAAAATACAGACCTTCAGGGACGGTTTTTCGTAAAACCCCAAAAAAAAATCACTAAAAAAGGGAAACCCAAAAAAAAAAAAAAATCCCCAAACAATAAGAAAAGGTTTTTTTCAAAAAAAGGGGGGGGAAACAAAAAACCAAAAAAAACCTGATGAAAAAACCCAAAAACCCACCAAAAAAAATTTTTAAAAAAATTTTTGGGGTTTTCCCTTTTGGGAAAAAAACCAAATCCCCAGGTTTTTCCCCGGAAAAAAACCCCCCAAAGGGAGGAAAGTGTCACTTAAATTTTCCCAAGCTTTCCCCCAAAATTTTCCAGGTTTTTCCAGGGTCTGGGCGGGCTAAGGGTAGGACACCACAGGTCCCCGGCCATAAAGTTACCTTCAATACCTCAATCTTCAAGCAAGTAGTTAGGGTTGACTACCAGGTAAGGATCTTCCTCATAGCTCTCGCTTCCTTCACTGGAGCCTTTCAGTCCAGCCTGGGTGAGCTCAATCAGAACGTGATCCTGTGGAGCACAGTTTGTCCTCAGTCCAGAACCACAGACACTTCCAAATGTCTGCTACTTACACATTTCCTTGTTTCCTCTCCAAAAGCGGTGGACCAGAACCACACCTTCAAACCATTATCAGTGTTCTGGTCAACTCCTTTCTTACTAGGATGCTAACCTTTAGGTATAACTGCCTTGAAACACTAAGAAACCCAGAAAGTGTTGTGATTTTAATAAGGCATCTTACACATTTTATCAAATGCTTGTCAATATAACTTCAAAACAGCAAGCTGTGCTTGAATTTTAAGATTGTAAAGTTCTGCCGGGCGGTGGTGGCGCATGCCTTTAATCCCAGCACTTGGGAGGCAGAGGGAGGCGGATTTCTGAGTTCGAGGCCAGCCTGATCTACAGAGTGAGTTCCAGGACAGCCAGGACTACACAGAGAAACCCTGTCTCGAAAAACCAAAAAAAAAAAAAAAAAAAAAGAAAATTGTACAGTTCTGCAAAACTCCCTGATATTTAAATTTGTTCATTTTTAATCTCTGCCTATTTGCCCTTTTTATGAATCTCTCTCACCCTTTGAGGTAGTTTATGCTGTTAGACCAGCCTGAAGCTTGCAATCTTCCTGTCCTTGAGTGCTAGGATTTAAGTGTATGCCACCATGCTCAGCCAGGTCCTATTTCTACTTCTTTTTTAAAATTATTCTGAAGAGTCACATGTAGGTTTTAGCACCTGATGTAGGTGCTGAGAATCTACCTTGGGTACTCCAGGAGAGTAGTGCATACTCATAACCACTCAAGTCTCTCTAGCTCTTATTGTTTATGAAGGATCACACACTAGGCCTCTCATGCTAGGAGGACTCTATTTCTAACTGAACTAGAACAGGGCTGAGCCCACGATGGTGGTGTGCATCGAGTAGTGTAAGTACTCAGGCGGCTAAGGCACAAAGACCGTGAATTCTAGGCCATTGTGGGCTTCACAGTGAGACACAAACACTAAAGTAAACAAACACAAAATATCTAAACATAATTCATCTGGGAATTTTTTTCTCTGAACAAGTAAAAATAAATGTAGAACACACCATCTGTCCTCTTCTCTTCAAGCCCCTAAGCAATTTTTGCCAAACAAAATAGAAAAGAAACGTCAAATAAGACTAATTATTGGATTGGGGGTGGGGTACAAGGAACAGGTGATGCTGGTGGGCTGGTTGAGAATAACATATCCAGGTATGAGTGAAGCCAACAGGGTGAAAACAAAAAGTTAAAAAGCACCCAAACAGGAGCCTAGGATTCAGCACAGAGGCATGTTTGACCAGCACATGCAAACCCAGGGCTCAATACTAGTACAGCTAAATAGAGACATCACAAAATGCCCACCCAAAAGTAAGATCCAAAAGCTGCCTGCTCAGGTTTTACCTAAATTCTGCTTATTTTAGGAAAAGTCTCTCCCTTGTGGTTAACTCTCCTCAACCACAACTATGATCACACCTCAATGATTCAAAATAAACAAACTCATCAGAAAGCCTGCAGATATAGGCACTCCTCTGCAGTGACCTGGAGCCCAGGCAGTGGCTACTTACATAGTGTGTGAGACGATGAACAACCTTCTCTATGATTCTTTTTATTTATGAGCTCCTCTTCTGAGTCTATTTCTGACTCAATTTCTTTCAGGTACCAGTTGACAAGCTCACTCCTCTTTAGTGCTGACTCGTCCTCCTCTGTGACAAAACACAGTATTTAAAAGGACTGACCTCTAGCAAACTGCATTACCAATTCATGGCACACACAGAAAAAAACCCTTAAGTTTTGATTTCAGAAACTGCAAAATAAGGTGCAAAAGTAAAGATCATGGTTTTTGAACATCTGTTAGCATGTACAAGACCTGGATGCAATCCTCAGCACTACACACACAAACGAAAGATATAAAATCACGTGTATTTGTGGAGTTCCTCTTCAGAGTATTTGTTTTGATTTTTTTTTTTTTTTTTTTGAGACAAGGTCTTCTCACTTTGTAGACTTAGCTAGCTTGGAGTCCACTGTACTCAGCCAGAATCTACCTCTGATTCTACTTCAGTTCCTTTCAAGTACTAGGTAAACCTGACCATGAAAGTCTGCAGCACAGACTGGAATTTTGCATGGTGAATTAAGCCTAGAAGCCAGCACAGAATTGTCCTTGGAACTTTTCTGTTCCTAGAACACAGGCTGGGCAGCTCACAACCTACTGTAACTCCAGCTTTGGGGGAGCGAAGTCCTCCTTTTAATCTCCATGGGCACCTATACACAAAGCCTATATACACACACACAAAAAGGATTAACTACAGCTCTAAAAGATGATGGTGTATCCTCCTACCCATGGCTAACTGGCAGACTGTGAAACTGATGGAAATCATGGCAAAGCAGGTAAAGGTAAAAAGTGGGCAAGTGTCCCACCAACCAGGTGCACCAGAGGAGTCTATTACATTTGTGGTATTTTATAGATAAATATAAATATCCCTCAAGCCGGGCGGTGGTGGCAGCAGCCTTTAATCCCAGCACTTGGGAGGCAGAGGCAGGCGGATTTCTGAGTTCGAGGTCAGCCTGGTCTACAGAGTGAGTTCCAGGACAGCCAGGGCTACACAGAGAAACCCTGTCTTGAAAAAATGGAAAAAAAAAAAAAAAAAAAAAAAACCCTAAAGACATCTGTTGGGAGAGAAGTAACTATAGTAATTTCCACCTGCAAAATGTTCTTTATATGATCAGATCTAAAGATTCCTCTTCAAAATCATAAGCTAAATACAGGAACATCTATATTTATGTTCTGCATTGCAGAATGATCTGTGAGCGTCTGACAATGAACTTGTAGAGATACTACCAAGTCTCCTCCTAAAGTGAGCCAACATAAACGATCATCTCTTCTGATTTCTGAAGACTACCACAATGCTTAACATGAGAAGCGGCAGAAACGGCTTGTGAGACTGACAGCAGATAAGCGGCGTGAGGTACATACTCACCTTCTTCCATTTTCCTGAGGTGAAGCACAATGAGGTTAGAGATTCGGCAGTATTCAGCAAAGCCAGCCTCAGGGAGGGCTTGGAAACAGTCTCCTGACTAGCCTCTTCACTGGAGCCATTGAACCCATTCACAGGGGCAGGGCTGTCAGCAGACCTAGGGAAGGAAGTAACCACCTAAGTCTTGTCCTTGTGCCTTCAACATGCCCTCATCCAATGTCATGCACACACTCTCTATGCTTAATACAAACTTCAGAAAACAATCATTTTATTTTTTCAAAAGATTTATTTATTCATTTTATATATATTATAAGTACACTGTAGCTGTCTAAAGACACACCAGAAGAGGGCATCGGATCTCATTACAGATGGTTGTGAGCCACCATGTGGTTGCTGAGAATTGAACTCAGAATCTCTGGAAGAGCAGTCAGTGCTCTTAACCACCTCCTAAACTCTCTGGCCCAAAACACATTTTTATAAATACATCTGAAACAAATTAAAATCCTACTAGTGAAGAAAACTGGTTGGGGACAGAGATCTTATTGATACCACTTGCAGGAGGACATGGTGGTACACACCTATAATTTGTACACTTAAAAGGCTGAACCAGAGGCTACAGATTTAAGACAACTTAGGCTACCTACCCAGTGAAACCTTTCCCCTGCATCTGCCAAAGTCAATTTGTAGTGTTATAAGCAAGTTCACCTATTCAATGTGATCGAGAAGTTTAAGAATCCTTTAAATGGTTTTAATTGTGTATATGGATGCATGTGGCATGTAATAGTGTGTATACAGAAACCAGAGGATTCAGTCCTCTTACTTTTACATGGTAAGATCACCAGGTTTTCAGGTAAGAGTATTTATCCACTGAACCATTTACTTGCCCAAGAAAATATTTTAAATTCAAGAGCTAGACAGAGTATTGTAAGTAAGAGTAGAGGACAGAGGACCCGTCCATTTTGATGTGCTTGCTTTTGGTCTTCCAAGCATATATACTTTGTACAACTACTTAATCGTGCCTCAGCTTATAGTTAATTTAAAATCCCCTTTGAATACATCCATTCACCCATTGACAAGTGATGAGCAAGCTCCTCACCGTTGATGCCTCCTGGTCCCTCATCCGTCTCCATCTGGATCTCTTCCTCTTGATCTAGATTGACATCAGGCGTCTCTACACGGATGATTGATTTATTCAGCAATCGGAAAGCTTCCTTCACATGTTTAGGCTGGACCTAAGCCAGTAATCAGACAACTTAGTTATATAAGATATTTTATACCAAACAGCTAAGAACACTCTCCCCATATGGCACTATTAATTAACTCACTAAAATGTCTGAAATGACTGACAATATCATATATTAGCAAGATAAAAAAATAACTCACCTTCCACAGGCGTTTGTGAATTGATACAGCTGTATGTATCTATGTATGTATTCTATGTTTCTCTGTGTGGGTATGTGCTTGTGAATTCAGATGCCTGTGGAGGGGTGAAATGTGCTGGATTCCTTGGAGCTAGAGTTACAGGCAGTTTTGAGTATCCATCATGGGTGTTGGGAACCATAATCTGGTTTGCAAAGAATATGATATGTATTGAATGGATGCATCACCTGCCAATTAAAAAGCCTATGGCCTATGGCTCAGGCAGGAAATAGGAAGTAGGATATCTAGGAAGAGAAAGAATTCTGGGATAGAGCCAGGGAAAGATGTGCCCAGGAAGATCTGAGGAGACACTCATGATACCTGAGCACAGGTAACTAGCCACACGGCAGAATGTAGGTTAAAATAAATGAGTTATCTTTAGTTATGATCTAGTCAGAGTAGAGCCTAGTTATACGGCCAAGGTATCTGTAAATATATTTTGAGTCTAAGTCTTATTTCTGGAGGCAGGACGGGACCTAACAAGAACAGTACACCTTCTTCCCTGTAGTTTGTTTCCATTTAATGTGCATTTATCTGCACTTATGTCTGTATACCATATGCACTCAGAGCCTGAAGAGGCCAGAAGATAATGGACCCCTTAGGACTGGAGTCACGGACAGCTGGAAGACATCATGTGGTGGCTGGGAATATAACCTGGGCGCTCTATATTCTTAAGCATAAGCCACCCATCTCCCCAGCCCCATTTCCTTTAGTTTTTCCTTTTGAGACAGGGTTTCTGTGTGTAGCCCTTGGCTATCCTGGAACTACCTCTGTATATCAGGCTGGTCTTGAACTCACAGAGATTCACATGCCTCTGCCTCCTGAGTGCTAGAATTAAAGGTGTGCTGCACCTGCACCACCACCACCACCACCACCACCACCACCACACCACCACCACCACCTGGCTTCTTTTTTTCTCCCTTCCCTTTTAGTACTGAGAATTGAATCCAGGGACTGACGCACAAGTATCTATGACATCCCCAAATCTTGTTTTATTGATTTATTTTTTGAGACGAAAACCCCTTCAGCTCAAGTTGGCCTCAAAACTTAAAATGTAGCTGAGGATGACTTTGAACTCAGGATTCTCCTGCCTCTACCTCCTAAGTGTTGGGATTACAGGCATGTGATACAATGCCCGGTTCAAGGCCAATTTGGGCTTTAAATGCTATCTCAAAACGGAAGTACATCTATAATTCCACCCATGGTAGTCTGTGGCAGAGGGCTGGGGATTTAAGCCAGGTTACCAAGAGACCCTGTTTCAGAAAAACAACAAACAAATGAACCTACCCCTATCACAGACAAAATTTGAATTCTAACTGAACTTTGTATATAAAAGTACACAAAAGCCCCTTGGTCTGAATCAGATGTGTGGCTTCCAGTATCGCCCCCTTCCCATAATCTGACATTTGCTGTGAATCTAGGGCACTATGAGCAATTAAAAACCCATGGTTAAGGATGTAGGTCAGTGTCATGAGTGTGTTTAGCATGCACAAAGCCCTGAATTTAATTTTGCCCTGGTATATGCAAAACCAAAATAATACCCAAACCCACCACACTGATTAAACAACCCAAGGTGGAAGGCTCCTTCTGAGGCAGGAGTCACAGTCTCATTTGTATTCCCAGCCAGAGGTCAAGGACACTGTAGAGATTAAATGTTTCTCTTGTATAAATAATTACCTATATCTGCACTCCATAATTTTTAGCTGTTACTATCAGCCTAGACATCACACCTCATAACGGCATGACAGCAACCTTCTTACTGAGAGAATAGTATCAGCTGTTTGTGGATATTCCATAACAGAAATAAAAACAGGCCCACAAGCCAATTCATGCATTCCTGTTCCCGTGTTATCAGAGGGACTGGTACCTCGTCACAGCAGTGCATGCGGGCCATCGATTCTGAGAGTCGGATCATGCTCTCAAGCTGTCGCACAGTGATTCTCCACGAGGACTTCGTGACCCCAGAGCCATCCCTCTGGCGGAGTCGTTTGTACTGCTCCACAATGAAGTCCTCTGACTCTTTGGAAATCTGTTTCAAAACCAGTCAAATCAGGAAGATATTTATACTCTTTTTTTTTTTTTTTTTTTGATTGACTGTATTAAACCAGTTAAAGAGGGTCCTGGATGGGAGCACTCCAGGAAACAGAGGATAGAGGTTGAAACTTTATCATGAAGACAGTGAATTACTTCAGAAACTGACACTCAGAAGCCTATAAATTCCATGTACTAATTTTATGAACATGAAGACAATGGACCAGTGTAAGCAAATGACCATTTCTAAACGATGTTTAACACATGAAGCAATAGAATAAAATAAAATATGCCTCAAGATGTCAAAGCTCATTAACACTCAGTCTATCCTTGAGGCTTGTCTAATGAACTTATGCTGGCTTTAAGGAAAAAGGCGGCATAGACTGACCTAAAAGGCCTCAGTTTTTCAGAGCAAGAAACGCAGTACACAGTAGTACTGGCAAATATACACTCTCCATACAACAGTCACTCACAATCCTTGTTTATACTTTTATTGTTAGGCAGGGTTTCACTATACAGACTACCATGCCTGGCTAAATTATTTAATACATTCTGAAGAAACAAACCAGTACTCAGAACAAACACAAAACTTAAAACTTAAGGAGATTAGGTTTTAAAAGGAGTGTAAAAAGCTAGGAAGGGAAAGTGGTGTGGGTATGGTAAGAGTAAAGTCTAGAAACGAGAGGTGGATTTATAAAAGCACATCATATGTATTCAAGTATAAAATTCTTAAACAATAAGCTACAGATTTGATGATATTAAAAAAATGAATACAGCTAGGCATATTGGCACATTCCTATAAATAGAGAAGTGGGCATCTAAAGCAGGATTGAGTTTGATTGAGGCTAGCCTAGACTACACAGTGGATACCCTGACTGCTTCAAAAGATCAAAACCAAAGCTAAAACCAAAACGAAACCCAACTTCAGTTAATTTCCACATAACCCATTTATTTAAATTAATTTTAACACCCCTACACACCATGCCATCCAGGTATGGCAGGGCAGATTACCTTGGGCTTAAACTGTCGGGCAAAGAGAAGATATCTTCTTATATCATCAAGGGAGTAAACTCGGTCAATTGATTCTTCAATCCTTGAATGCAAGTCTACTATGCGCCTGGCAATAGCATAGTCTGTCACCTAATTCAAAACAAGAAAACTTCTTTCAGTCATAGAATTGACTCCAAAGTACTGCACAGAGTAAGGGATGATGTATAGCTATAAGTGATCTCTTTTTTTTTTTTCTTCTTCTTCCCTAGACAGATTTCTCTGTGTAGCCCTGGCTGTCCTGGAAACTCACTCTGTAGACCAGGCTGGCCTCGAACTCAGAAATCTGCCTGCCTCTGCCTCCCAAGTGCTGGGATTAAAGGCGTGCGCCACCACTGCCTGGCTTACGAATGATCTCTTATCTGGGCATGTAGTGAAGGCCTGAAACTCCAGCATTTGGGAGGCAGTGGCAGTAACCTCAATGGAGTTAAGCCTCACTACGTAAGAGGCTCAAGGCCAGCCAGTATATGCTACAGGAGACCCTATCTTGAAACAAGACAAAATTAACCTCTATGTTTCTGAGAGAAGTTATTAAGAGGCACCAACTTTCTGAGCCAAGTTTTTATCTTTTTAGATTTAATTACTCTATAGGCATGAGTGTTTTGTTTACATGCATGTCTGTGTATCATGTACATTCTGATGGCCACAGGAGTGAGGAGAGGGGCCTTGGATCTCCTGGCACTGTAGTTATAGATGCTTGTGAGCCACCATGTGGGTGTTGGGAATTGAATCTGGGTCCTCTGCAAGAACAACGTGTTTTTAACTGCTGAGCCATCTCTCCAGCCCCACGATCAAAGGTTTTATAATAGATTTCTTCTAATTAAAAAATAAAACATCTTATACGGGGTGTGGCGGTGTATGTCTTTAATCCCAGCACTGAGGGAGGCAGAAATTCTGTGAGTTTGAGGCCAGCCTGGCCTACCTACATAGCAAGCTCCGGACCAGCCAGAATTATGTTGAAACCCTGTCTCAAAAAAGCAACAAGCAACAACAAAATATATTTGCCTATGTATACATCTTTGTACCATGTACATGCTTGGTGGCCATAGGCCAAAAGAGGGCTTCAGTCCCCCTGGAGTTATGGATGTTGTAAGATACCACATATGGGTGAGCTTAGAATCAAACCTGGTCCTCTGCACAAGCAGCAAGTGCTCCCAACCACTAAAACATTTTTTCAGTACCCTGATGCCTACCTTACCCTGAAAATATACCTGGATAGAATTGACTACCTTTAATAAGGCAGCCCATTTGCTGTAATAGAAGGACTGGGGGAGGGGGAAGGAAAGGAACCAGCCAAAACAAAACAAGGGCAAGTAACCAGTTCAAGTAATGCTACTGACACATGCATAGAAATGGTGTAATGAGGGTTGAGCATGGTGGTGCATGCTTTTAATTCCAGCACGTGGGAGTCAGAGACAGGCAGATCTTTGTCATTTTGAGGCCAGCGTGGTCTGCAGGGTGAATTCCAGGACAGCCAGGGCCACAAAGAGACCCTGTCTCAAAAAAACAAAACAAACCAAATCCAAAACCAAAACAGAAGAAAAAAATTTAAAACTTTCAAAAGAATAGCCATAGCCGAGCATTTCCAGGAGCCTCTTATATGAAACTGTTTTCTCAGGAATATCTAGAAGCAATCCTCATGAAGGAGATGATAGCTTTATTTTATGTAGAAGTAAACCGAGTCCCAGAAAAGTTAAATTATCTGACCAAGGTCTCAGTAAGTAGTAGAAACAGGACTGAAGAGTCTAGCTTCAGTGTGTCTTCTTAGCCACTACATTATTATCTATGAGTTCACTACGTTTATGTACTTGTGAAGGGAAAAGGGGGAAACCTAAGCCCAAGTCCCCAAACACTCACAAAAGCAAGGCAGTTTTACTTAGATAATGTCTCAAGTCAGGTTGAAAGCAAGGGTTTAGCATTAACTATTGAAATAGAGCTTCCTGCTTATCAATTAGGAGTATGTCCCATAAAGATGAGCATGGTGGGTTACACAGAGAGTTCAAGGCCAGCATGAGTTACACAAGACCTTGTGGGGTAGTGGGCTATTTATGTGTTCACACACACATCTGAGATGATAAGGTTGAATACTTAAATCTAAGAACAACTAACTCAGGCCAGGAGTATTACACCCAAGAGGCACAAAAGGTCACAAAACTGAGCACAAACGGAAATATGAACAACATCAGTGGTTACCTCATTGCACTCATCCACCAGAATGAAGAAGAGATCAAAGCGGGACATGATGGGCGCTGACAGATTGATGTTCTGTTTCAGAGATTTTGACCTGTCGTAGTGTCCACTGACAGGGTTTGCTGCAGCTAAAATGGATGTCCTGGCATTCAGAGTTGCCTGACCATGAGAGAAAACCATGAAACTAAAAAACAAACCCAAATTGGCAAATATAGATAAAAGAAGAAGTTCTATCTCATGCAATTAACTAAATGGAAGCAAAAGCTTTTTCACTTGCTGAATCATCAAAACTCAAGCATGGTAACAGCACAACAGGCTCTTCTTACATGGTGAATAATGACACTGAGTCCCTTAGCTAGCATTCTGCTAGGAATGTATCTTGTAACTAGACATAGGAGGTCCTCAGTTGACATGACAGTTGACATGGCTTGTGACACACCACACTGCTGAGTGCTACAATGCTAATAAATCATAGTGAACCTAGCAGGTGCTACTACAGGAAGACTGCCAATAAAATTATGAAGCTAAAGGACAAACTGTATGTACTTGCTTAGTTGTACATATATATCCAGCACATATCTAGTATCTATTGTACAATGGGATTTCTCTTAAATTTATACATCAGTGTATTACTCTTTAAAAAAAAAATCTTTATTTTTCAATTTTAAAAAGACTTATATAATTTTAAAATTATGTGTATGCATGTCTGCCTCTATATGTAAGTGCACGTCCCAAGAAGAGTACATGCTCTTAAGTGCTAAGCCATCTGTCTGTCCCCCAAACCAACTACTTTTAATAAGTTAAGATCCTCTTTAATGTTGGCTATCATATGGTAAATCAGAATTTCATCTGTTGATTTTTGAGTAGTTTGTGGTGCTGGGACCAATAGCTGTTTTTGTTATAACAAGAAAGCTGTTTAATCAAGCATGCATATTTTGCTTATGAAACTTTTACGAAACACAGATGGCCAGATGGCTCAGCAGGTTCTGTGTCCCTTCTATGCAAGCCTGGTGACCTGAGTGTGAGTCCCAGAAATCATAAAAAGATGGAAGGATAGAACCAAACTCACAAAGTTGTCTTGTCACATAGATGCCAAGGCAGCCCCCCTCTCCCCAGATAAGTGAATATTTATAAAGCTTTAAATTTCTGAAAAATGAAATGCTAAGAACTCCATCAGTACCATTACTTTCTATCAGCAACACAGTACTGGACCCTCAGTAACACCTGTATTTTACATTTTAGACCAACATTACACATTGGAACAATGTATTCCACCAGGTGGATGTCTCTAGCACACTAATCTGCATGGCTAAGGGATTACACACCTTCACTCCTGCTTTAGTGATAGATATGGTCTGCTGCTCCATAGCTTCATGAATAGCAACTTGGTCCCGAAGGTCCATCTTATCAAATTCATCAATACAACAGACACCCTGTAACCAAACAGATCTAGCATTAAGAAATTTCCTTGCAGGGCTGAGGATATAGCTCTGTGGTAGAGTACTTACTTGCCTAGCATGTGTAAGAAAATCAGAGAAACTGCTTTGCATATGTAAGATGGTAAACTTACAAAGTTTCTTACCAGAGACCTTTCCATTCCCCAGGCAAATGGATTAAGATAACTATGCAGATATGGACTGCAAAATGTAAACCTCAGCATGAAGAGATTTGGACTGGGTGTAATGGTGCACACCTGTGATCAAAGACTGTGGCCAGCAGAGGCAGATCTCTGGGAGTTCTAGGCCAATCACAAATATAGACTGATTGGTTTAGCCATTGGTTTTAGTCTGGAAAAGTAAAGAGTGAAGGAGTACCACAATGAATATAAGCTTGCATAGCCACAAGGAATTAATCTTTGCAAACATATAGGTAATATACTATGTATTCACGGATAGACTGTTTAGAGATGTTAGCAAAGCAGTAAACTGGAATGGTCTAGTCACAGTAATCAACACATTCTAGGGATGCTCAGAAAGTATCAACTAATGATGAGTCTTAATTCAATGTAGATTAATAAAAGTGAATAACATACTAATGAGTTCAATAAAAAACTACAGCTTGTTATTGAAAGGTCAAAGAGTACTCTGATTTCCCTATATCCAACAGCACTCAATATCCTTACGTTGTCAGCCAGCATCAACGCTCCAGCCTCAATGACAAACTCGTGAGATTCTTCATCCCTCACCACAGCTGCTGTTAAGCCCGCAGCGCTGGAGGCTTTGCCACTGGTGTAGACAGCTCTGGGACTGAACTCATCCACATGCCTATTCAAGAACACCACACAAAGACTCATTAACACATCAACACACGGCACCAGTTCCAGAAATATCAGCTAACAGGAGTTCTAAAACTGATTCAAATCTATTTCTATCAGATGAAATGAATACGAGATAAAAACATCAATTTTGAACTGAAAAAAAAAAAATGCATTCATGTTTACTGTGTGTGTGTGAAATGAAGGTCAAAGGACAACTTTGTGATTCCATTCTGCCATCCTACACAAGTTCCAAGGACTGAACTTTAGTTACTAAGTCTGTGTGTGACATTACTCACTAAGCTATTTTTCCAGCTCCCAAAAATAAACACTAAAAAGAATTAAAAGAGTCAAGTGGTGGTGGTACACTTTGAATCCCAGCACTTGGGAGGCAGAAGCAGGCGGATCTCTGAGTTCAAGGCCAGACTGGTCTACAGAGCAAGACAACAAAGGCTACACAGAGACCCTGTCTCGAAAAACCAAGAAAAAAAAATTTTTTTAATTAAGGAATGGAGTTGTGTATTGTACAAGCTTCTAGTCTCAGTATTTAGGAGACTAAGACAAGAAGATTATGAGTTTGAGGCCATTTTGGGCTATAGAGTAAAACCCTGTCTCACAACAAAATAGAAAGGCAGAGTCCCTGATACTCAATTTCATAGATTTCATGATTTTCATAGATTACTATTATAATGGGAGAATAGAAACAACTAAACCATGCACCTATTCATTACGTATGATACATAATGCAGCACATGCATCAAACAGATCCCCATCACCACAGCATGAAGTCAGTGTGCTGCGCTATGTGAAGCAAACTAGACACAAAGACGGAATAGCAGGGTCACACTTAGTAAACAAAGTAAAACAGTGCTCGCTAGGAGCTGTGGGAGGGGAGTGGACAAACATGGCTTTACAGACAGAGTGGTTCGGTTCAGGACAACAAAAAGATGTTCTGGAGACAGAGGGTGGCAGTGACTAGAACTCTACCTAAAGATGGCTAAAACAAAAGTACAATGTTGTCTACCTCCCAGTCACTCATATGTTCTATGAAGGACAAGAAATATATTAAACAGAAAACTGGAAATTACATAAAGCATTATCTAAAAACTCTTCTCGACTACATCCTTGGTAGCAGAGGTGGCCTGCAAGCACACAAGCATAGTTTTTCCTGCTGCACCACCTCAGGCAGACACTTACTTGAGAAACTGGCTCTTAGCTGTACTTGGATCACCAACAATGCAAACGTTTATATCCCCACGAAGAGAGGTTCCTTCCCCTGTTGTCTTAGGAACACCACCGAACAACATCAGCAAGACACCGCGTTTTACTTCATCATTGCCTGAAATGAAAAGCTCCAGATGAAAATTAATTTTTCAAGGGATTGGTAAGATGGCTCAGCAGGTAAAGGTCCTTGCCTCATAAGCCAGAAGACTAGAGTTTGACCTAGAAACCCATGTAAATGTAGAAGGAAAGAACCAACTCTAAAGCTGTCCTCTGACCTTCAAATGTGCTTTCCCCCTTGGTATGATACACAGACATGGTAACTTAAAAAGCTCAGGTACAACATAAGAGAAAAGAAGCCACCATGAGTGTCTTCTCTGTACCACAGATATCAGCTGCCCATGCCCACCATCCCAAGAGCCTGTCCTTGTCACTTCCTATATGAGGTCTTTCCCACAGCCTCAGCTCCCAAAGGCTTCTCTCAGAAATATAAATTTATCTACTACACATTGCCACATTTCTAAGTTTTTTTCTTTTTGGCTGGAGTGGGATGAGTGTGCTGCCCTTCCAGTCCATTGCACGTTCTTTTTAGTGGCAGCTCCCGTTCCTTCAGGAATCTGAGGTGACATTTCTTTTGTTGACCAGCACTAAACAAATGCGCACTAACTAAACTGAATGGATAACATGCTGAATGCAATTTATACTGTTTCTATTAGTTGTTCATAAATCCAATATAAAGACCACAGTCTTAAACAGAGTACTGTAGTGTTAAAAAATTTCCCCCTGTGGAATTGGTGACTGAACTCCACTACCAAAAAAATGCCTGGCCAATGCTATATAAACCACTTATTAAAACAAAACAAAAAACCCTAAACAAACAAACCAAAGAAAATTAATGGCTTGAGAGGCAGTTCATTTGGTAAAGTACTTGCCAGGCAAGCCTTAGGACCTGTGTTCAATTCCTAGAAACCATATGAAAATCCAGGTACAGTAGCTTACACTTGTAATCCCAGTGCTGGGGAAGCAAAGACAGGCAGACTACTAACCAGGCTTTACGGACCATCCAGCATTGCTTACTCAGAAAACTAGCAGCTTAATGAAAGGCTGCCTCAAAACCAAAGCCAAAACATCCAAGGTGAACAGCTCCTGAGGACGCCATATGAAGTCAACTTGCACATATATGCACACATATTTAGAAATAGAAAATTAAAAATCCATTCTAGAACAAAACTGACATGACCTATGAGACAAATGTGTTGAGGGTATGGTGAGTTTTAAATAGTCCGTAAAAGTTTTGATATTTGTTATTTTAAGAGAACCTAACTGAGTATGCTGGCAGATACTTTTGATCCAGTATCTTTGAGTCAAAAGACAGGTGGATCCCTTAAATTCAAGGACAGCTTAAAATCAACAAAAAGTGAGATAGAACCTGTTGGCTGTGGTAGATTATACCTTTAATTCCAGCCTTGTGAGTTCGAGACTAGCTGTCTCTACAGTTCTGGCGCAGCTGAGACTAAGTAGTAAGATCTTGTCTCAAAGGAGATGGAACCTAATTTTCTTTCTACCTTTGAAGTAGGCATGAAAGTGACTCTTGTAGATAGGGTCCAGGCTATACTCAAACTCACATGCATCCCCCTGGGTCAGCTTCCTCCTTGCTGGCAGAAAAATAGGTATTACTACGGCTAGTCTGACTTGAATTTTAATACATAACCATGTGAACTTAAGGCCCGTAGCTCCAAGACTAGGAGAGCACTGTCTCCTTGCTTTTTTTTCACGTTGTGCACTAAATGAGCTGCTGTGGTGAAGACCTGCCCACTGGATGTCTCATCATAAGGGATCCAAGCTTCCAACTATCCACCAGCACAGTGAGCCTTTGCATGAGCTCTAGCCCCAGACTATCTTTTGGGTGTCAACACCCTCTGCTGATACATCAACTTTATTAAGTGGATTGGTATTTTGTCTGCATGTGTGTCTATGTTCCATATGCAGGTCTGGTACCCTCAGACGCCAGAAGGTACTGGATCCCCTAGAACTGGGATTATAGATGGTTCTGAGTACTGTGAATCAAACCCAGGTTCTCTGAAAAGTAGCCTGAAATCTTACCTTCTGAATCATTTCTTCAGCTCCAAAAGCAATCTCTTTATGAAAATTCCTGGACCAGTACCACCCATGAAATGTTCACTACTGATTCAAGTTTCTATCACAAACAGAGCTCTTACCATGTATAGTAGGGAAGAGGCTAGTGCAGAGATTGTGGTACAGGTTTTTGTCCTGACTCATTTCAAACACCTTTTCCCATTCCTTCACTGTCATTTGATTCTTAATGCTCTCAGCTGTCTGCTCCTCATCTCTGAGTTCTTTCCCTCCAAACTGAAGTGGAAGAAAAACAAAATGAAAAACATCATAGAGAGTCAAGATAATGTAAAGGGAAAGAAATTCCACTAGAGTAAGATTGCTTGGGAGGTCAAAGTTGCGATTTATTTATTACTGTAGTCCCTAAACTAAGACTTGAGTTAATAAAGACATGTATGTAAACGCGTATCATTTGTCCAGAGAGGAAAACAAAAGCTACCATTGTTTTATATTACTCTGAATTGTAATAAGAAGCTCACCACTGACATGAAGATGAAAATGAGTCTCCAGCTCTGCCATCTTAGTAAATCTCACACTAAGGTTGAGGATGGAGCCCAATTCCTACCTAGCACAGTAAACAAACAAATAAGTAAAAATAAGACCTACCCTTGGATTGGTTGGTGCAACATAGCAGGCAAGGAAGACCAGCCTGTATGACAGATCTCTGACACCAAGGGCGCGGAGCCCTCGAATGCCTTCTGTCTCATAGCCATCAACTCCACTGACTCGGGAGTTAGTCTCTGCACGTGCTCCTGTGAGAGTGAAAGATAAGGTGTCACAGTTCAAATACTAGTGATGTTCCTAAGAACTAGTGCACTCGAATAAAACATTAAACAGCACATTTCATAGAAATATCAATTTTTTACTCTCTTCATATTTCTGTGCTCATCCTGATTGATAGCCAAAGAGGTTACAAAAAAAGATTCCAGAAGTCAGATATCCTGATGAGGTGACCAGGATTGGTAAACATCTGAGCAACGAACTACTGACCTGGTGTGCTAAGCTTGGAGACATCAGGCACAACAATCAGTGTCCCTGTGAAGTCACATCTGTCACCAGCTTGGGCTGATTCCACAGCTTCAGCTCTCAGGATAACCTCTAAACTTCGGGAATACTTCCCCGGGGGAGTTCTGCTTGAGTCTCTTGAATACGAACCTACAACCAAGACCAACAGCAAAAGAAAAGATGCTTTCACATGCTATACAACTGAAATCAAGTGCTATAAATATCCACATAATCCAGCCTCTTTGTACACCTTTTTCTTTGTGTGTGTGCAGGTCGTCACACCCATCGCAGGTGTCACTCCTCAGGACCATCCACCTTCTTTCTTAAGACAGGGTCTCTCACTGGCCTAGAACTCACCAATTCAGCTAGGCTGGTTGACCAACTAGCTTTTAGTGATCTGGTTGCCTCTTCCTCCCCTGCACAGAGTTGAATGTACATGCCACCACATTTGGTTCTTTATGTAGTATTAGGGCTCAAATACAGGTCTTCATATTTGTTGACAAACATGTTACTAACCAAACTATCTTCACAGGCTCTGTTCTATAGATTTTTGACACATACCAATACTCACCTAAAAAGTTTGTACTAGGGGCTGAAAGATGTCTCAGCTATCAGGAACACTGGCTGCTTTTCTAGAGGATTGGGGTTTAATCCCAATACTACATGGAGGGTTACAACCACCAATAACTGCAGTCCCAGAGGCTCCAATGTCCTCTTCTGGCCTCTAAAGGGACTGCATGCATATGGTTCTGAGAGACACACACACAAGCAAAATACCCATATATATAAAAATACATAAAAATTTTGTGTCCTAAAACTTTTAGTCAAATAGTTCAACTGGTTAAGCAATTACATCTCTTGGATCTGGAGATGTCTCAGTAATTAACAGCAAGGTCTCCTTTGTAAATGTTGCATCACATGAAGGCAACGCACATAAATTTTGTGCCCTTTCAGTCAAATAGTTCAATTGGTTAAGAGATTATTGGGATTAAGAAGTGGTTCAGTGGTTAAGAACACTGTTCTTGTAGGACCAGAATTTGATTGCTAGCATCCACATGGAAGCTTACAATCATCTGTGTCCTGGTTAGTTTTTGTCTTCTAAACACAAACTATAACTATCTGGAAGAGGGACCCTCAGTTGGAAAAATGTCTCTATCATGCTGGCCCGTAAGCAAGCATGTGGGGCATTTTCTTGATTAATGATTGGTATGGGAAGGCCCAGATCACAGTGGTTTGGGCCACACCCAAGTAAGTGGTCCTGGGTTGTAGAAACAGGTTGATCAAGCCTTGGATAACAATAAGCAGCATTCTTCCATGGCAGTGGTTCTCAATCTTCCTAAAGCTGCCACCCTTTAATATAGTTCATCATGTAGTAACCCCTAACCATAACATTTTTGTTGCTATTTCATAATTGTAAATCTGCTATTATGAACTGTCATGTAATTATCTGTTTTCTGATGATTGTAGGTAACTCTGTAAAAGGACCCCCAAAGGGGTTGAGAGCCCCAAGTTAAGAACCACTGCTCTATGGCCTCTACTTCATAGAAGGACCTACCTCCCAGGTCCTTCTATGATGGACTGTAACTATAAGATGACATAAATAATTTCCCCCACCAAGTTGCTTTTTGGTCATGTTTATCACAGCAATAGAACCTAACTAGGACAATCTGTAACAGAGAACCTGATACCTTCTTCTGGCTTCTGTGGGCACTACATTCCTTTAAAACTGACATCTAAACAAGTTATTACAAGGGCCAAAAATGAATTATTAGCAGTAAATCTGATCTATCTGTCTAATAAATACATTTATATATAAGAATCTAATCTAAACAGAAGTAAATACCTTTTGAAAGTCAACAAATCTTGATTTATTAGTGTCTAGAAGGAACCTCTTCCTGTTGGCACACACTGGATTTCGGCAGATATTCGGCTGTGTGTATTTGAACTGCTGTTCTACATCCTTGATCACTGTTTGACAGTCAAGGCACAGGAAAGTTCCACTCACAAGCTCAGGGTGAACTGGGTGAGTGCGCACCACCTGCCCACTGATTCGGGTGAGCAGCCCAATCCTGGATGAAGTGAGCTCACGAATCCTATTTGAAGACAAGTGTCACATTAATAGATATCCTTTCCATCTTTTTCTCTCCTTCAGTTCTGGGAATTGAACCTAAAATTTCATACACAGTGAGCCCATTTCCCATCTACTTAGCATAAAAAAACCTAAAACACTTTTTAAAATCTTTTGTCTTAATGTCTGGGTATGTCTGAGTGTTTATATACATGTGAGAGTGAGCACTTGCCAAGGCCAGAGACATTGAATCTTCCTGGAGCTGGAGTTACAAGCGGTTGTGAGCCTCCCGATACCAGTGCTGGAGACTAAACTCAGGTCCTCTGCAAACAGCAGTTTATTTTACCAGCTGAGCTATCTCTCCAGGCCATAATTTCTTTTGAATTATTTAACACAAATTCACAATCAAAATAAAAGTGAACTGGAGAGTGATGGTGTACACCTTTAGCACTTTGGAGGCAGAGGCAGATGAATCAATCAGCCTGGTCTACAGAGCAAGTTCTAGGACAGGCAGAGCTGCATAGAAAAACAGTCTCAAAAAGCCAGAGTAAGTAAATAAATGAAAACAAATATGAAAGATGAAGACTGAAGAAATAAAAATACTGGGTGGGTGCCATGACATGCATCTAAAACCTCAGTGTGTTGTCGAAGGGCCAATCTTTGGTGCTCACTGGCCAGTCAGCCTTGCCTTGGGAGGACCATCTCAGACTCAGGGAAAAATACTGTCTCAGGATTGGAGAACTTAGTGGTTAAAAGAGTATTTGCTACTCTTTCAGAGGATCTGAGTTCCTAGCACCTATGTCACAACAACAGGAAACTCACTTCAGGGGATCCAGCACCCTTTTCTGGTTTCTTTGGGCAGTGTACATACTTGAGATTCACCAAAACACACACACACACACACACAAAACTTTTAAATGATTTTCTTCAAGTTAAGATGTTTCAAAGTTATGTACTTAAGTTGGGGAAATGGAGGGGTGGCGGTGGTGCATGCCTTTTAAAAAATTATTTATTTTCATCATGTGTATTGGTGTTTTGCCTGCATGTATGTCTGTATGAGGTATTGGGTGCCCTGGAATTGGAGTTATAGAGTTGTGACTGCCATGGGTACTGGGAATTGAACCTGGTCCTGGGAAGAGAAGCCAATGCTCTTAACCATTGAATAGCTCTCCCAATCCTAGTGGTGCATGGCTTAATCTCAATACTTAGGGAAGCAGAAGCAACCAATCTCTGTAAAAAAGTGATTGCTGTGAGTTCAAGGTCAGCCAGGTCGATATTCATTAAAGTCCTAAAAGCCGGGCGGTGGTGGTGCACGCCTTTAATCCCAGCACTTGGGAGGCAGAGGCAGGCGGATTTCTGAGTTCGAGGCCAGCCTGGTCTACAGAGTGAGTTCCAGGACAGCCAGGGCTACACAGAGAAACCCTGTCTCGAAAAACAAAAAAACAAAAAACAAACAAACAAAACCATTAAAGTCCTAAAATTCATATAAATTTTTTACTTTTTAAATTTATTCTTTTTTTTTTTTTGAGACAGGATTTTACTACGTATCTCTGGCTGACTGAACTCACCATTTAGACCAGCTGGCCTTAATATTCATGAGATACACGTGTCTCTGCTTGCTGTGTGCTGAGATTAGGCATGTGCCAATCATTGGCCTTAGGAATTTCTGCAACTGTGCTTAGTTCTAGTTTTTTTTTCCCTTGGCAAATCTTGTCTCCCAATTTCCCTAAAAGATGCCTTAAAAATAACAATACTAAGTATCTGCTTCACTTCATACTGCCTATCCTAGCTCCATGGAAAAACAAGTTTCTCCAAACTAAACTTTCTGGGTATTAGATCTAAATACTTCAAAAATGTCAGTCTGAACTTGGTGTGGCAGCATCTGTCACAAGGAAACCTGAGGACTGGGAATCTGAAGCCAGTACGAGCTACACAGAAGGCCTTACCTTTTTTGAGAAAAAAAAAAAAAAGAGGCTCAGCCTCTTTTAAAGACTTAAGCAAACAAGAGGAACTTACACAAGTATCAGTGTTTAAGTGCTCTTACAACAATCCTGTCACTATCAAGTATAAAAATTTCTACACAACAAATCTGGTTTTTTATATACCTCAAGTAGAAACCTCAAGACACAACCATGATAGGTGAGGACACGAGACCCAGCAAAGGGCTGACTTGTGCACTACACAGGAAGCTACCTCGCAGCTGTGAACCTCAGGTTTTCTAAATGCCCAGTAAGTGGTATCTGATATGATGGGTCCTTTCACCCCCTAAAGGTTCCTTCCTTACTTGTGCCTAGTAGGTAGGTCTTGGAATGCAACATAAAAATCCTTAGTCAAAGGGATCTCCTTCCGGTCTTTGACAAAGGTCTTCAAGGCTCGACACAGGTAAGGGTAGACTCTGAAAACAAGCAGAAGCAGTGACAGATTAGTCTTACTAAGTCTGTCTTCTTTTTCATGTTTGTCAACTTTGAGAGCACAACATTTCATCTGGTCATAATCAAGCCTTAAAATTTAACTGCACGACGCTTTTATCATCCCCTATCCCACCACAAACACCAAAGACAAAGAGCTATACTAAATATCTGTTGCTTGATCACATCACAGGGAACTTTTCTAAGATAATTCAAATCTTGTCAGCATTATGTTCAATATTGTTAGTTTTCTCTGGATAGTTTACAAACTAGTAAAGCAGAACCCTATTTGTAAGTCCTAGTTTATATTTTCCTCTGTTTTATAATAAACTCTGCTGCTTATCCCTCCAACCAATTTTTTTCTTTGTGTATATGGGTATGTGCAACCATGAACACATATGTGAAACCAGAGGTCAACATTAAGTGTTCTCCTGTATCATTTTTTACACACATAGTCTCTCCTTAAACCTGGACCCTAATACTGAATAGCTAGACTGGCTAGCCAGTAAGTACCTGGGGGTCTTCCTCTTTCCATTCCCCAGCTTTGTAGTTGTGGTATTAACTACCACATTACGTGGCTGCTGGGAACTGAAGGCTGATCCTAATGCTTATACATACAGCAAGCACTTTCACCTGTGTGGCTATCTCACCAGTTCCCCCTCAACTGTTCTTGATTAGCTATGAAGAAGACATTTCAGAGTCTTCCAGCTTCCAATCTACCATGAAAACAGGACCATGACTCTAACGTGTGTCTTTACTTCTCTTTTATCACTATTAGCATTCATACTTATACAAATATTTATTTAGAAGAAATATAGACCAAAATTTGTGAGCAAAGTTTTTTGTCATAGTTAAAAATAAAACAAGCTGAAGCTACTATTTCTACCTCTAAAACACTCAAGCGCTGGGCGGTGGTGGGCACGCCTTTAATCCCAGCACTTGGGAGGCAGAGGCAGGCGGATTTCTGAGTTCGAGGCCAGCCTGGTCTACAGAGTGAGTTCCAGGACAGCCAGGGCTACACAGAGAAACCCTGTCTCGAAAAACCAAAAACAAAAAAAAAAAAAAAAAACAAAAAAAAAAACCCACTCAAGCTATGCAGGATAATCCCACTACTTGGGAGGCAAAGACAGAGATCTCTGAGTCTGAGGCCAGCTTAGTCTACAAAACAAGATCAAGGCCAACCAGGGTATATACTGAGACCCTGATTCAAAACAAAATGCTATGCCTAAACAATTAAAATGTTTCCACGGAATTTTATATCAAAAAGTATATATTAGATCAAAAAGGACAGGATGTGTTATCTGTAATATTCTCTCCAAAACTATATACACACAGGAAGACATCAAAATGCAGTAAGATCCTAATAAAACTCTATACTTGAGAGGCTTTTGAAAGCTTGCTTTAACAGACCTGCAAAGAGTGGCTACCAAGGAGTGGTAAAGTTAAAAGCATACAGATAATTTGATTTTTTTTCTCTACTTTTTAGAATAGATGCACATGAGTTGGCAAGATGATGCTGTCACCAAAGCTGAGAATTTGTGTTCAATCCCTAGGATTTATAAGGAGGAAGGACTGAACTGACTCATGTAAACTTATCAATTCCACACATGCACCATGGCATGCCTGCCCCTTTAAATAAAAATTTAAAAGAGACATACATTACTTCCATAACCAGAAAAATAATTAAAACTTTTAACAGAACAAATACAACATTATTTCTATAAAGGCCCCTAAGTTGGCATGAGTGGTGTGTGCTTGTAATTCGAGCTGTTCAGGAAGATGAGGCAAGACTCTAAACATGAGCTTAAGGTCAACCTGAGCAGCACCTCCGTGAGACCTCATCTGAAAAATCAGTTGTCTTTGGTGCAAAGTTAGGACTTAACTAGATAAATTATTTTAAGTACCTACCCCAGGGGAGCGATGGGATCGGTGAAGACCAGATCAAATGAGAAAGCAAAATAAAAGCAACTGTTTTTTGGTATCTCACACGAGGAAATCCAAGTTCCACAGAGGCCTAGGTTGAAGTTAGGCCTGCACCAGTAGGACCACTTGTTGTACCAAAGGGCCTCTCCTTGGAAGGAAGGAAGTTGACAGCTGCCTTTCTTCCTTACAGGGAACATGCAGGGAATGGAGCTAGCTTCTCAGGCTTCATGTCTATTCAAAGGAAAAATAAATACACTCTTACCTATAGAACTCTTCCTGAATGGTGGTAGAAAGTTGTTGGTTAAATTGTTCCAGGTCCACAAAACTCACAACCAGTGTGTTTCTCTCAGGACGAATTAGCTCCTCTGCAAACTGCAAGTATTTAATTTCTCCATCACTACCCTGGAACCTGCAGAAACATAAGTCACATTAAACAGTATAACTAGGCAGTAAAAATTACTCTGAACACTAGGTAACTTAGTATATTGATTAATCAGCATCCGGTTTAGGAACAGAGAGGTCCACATTCAGTATTTACATGACTTGGGTGAATTACTTACTTTCCTAAACTTAATCTCATAAAAATTGCTGATAAGTACATGAGGAAATACCTTTAAGATGAATTGTACAATGCTTACACATTTATGTATTTATTCTACTCATGTTTGTGTTTATACCGTGTTCTAGACGTGAAGGTACAACTTATAGGGACTAGAGCGGTGGCTCAGCTGTTATGAGTGCTTGTTGATCTTCCAGGATCTGAGTTCTGTTCCCAACACTCATATCAGGAAGCTCACAATCATTGTAATTCCAGCTCCAGGGGATCTGACACCCTTTTCAGGCCTCCAAATTAAAATAAATGAAAAACAAAACAAAACTTAGGGAAGTCGGTTCACTCCTTCTACCATGAGTCCTAGGGACTGAACTCAAAATTGTCAGGGTTGCAGTACCCACTGAGCCATCAGCCCCAGCCCTTACATCAATTAACTAATTTAACATTTTCTTTCTTAAAAATTTTAGATTTTAAGTGTATGAATATTTTACATTCATATATGCATGTGCACCAAGTGTGTAGTGGTACTTGAGGCCAGAAGAAGGTAATAGGTGTCCCTGGAACTGTAGTTACCAAGTGGGTGCTGGGAATAGAACCTGGGTCCTCTATATGAGCAGCCAGTGCTTTTAACTACAGGGCCACCTCCCCAACCGATTTAATAATTTCTTTTCTTTCCTCTTCCCTCCTCCCCCTTCCACGTCAGAGTTTCTTTGTGTAACCCTGGCTATCCTGAAGCTTTCTATATTCCAAACTCAGAGAATCACCTGCCTCAGCCTCCCGGTACTGGGATTAAAGGTGTGTGCCAGTACCACACACCCTGATGGTTTAACATTTTCTAATTTATTTTTAAATTATTGTTATGTGTAATTAAGATCTGAGAGTTAAAACCCAATATCAAATTTCCATTAGTCATAATTTAAGCAGAATAAAAACGCTGGAAACATGGTTCAGTGCTAGTGCTTGCCTAGCATGCATAGTCTTAGGTCTAATCTCTAATCTCACACACACACACACACACACACACACACACTTAAAGCAAGCAAGCAAGCAAAACAAAAACCACCCCACACAGAAATGAGGTATCACCGCTAAAGATCTCAAGAAAATGAAAGCACATGAATTTTGGGCGGGGCAAAATCATTTCTTTTCCAACTACAGCAAGAAGCACTCAAGTATAAAGTATTACATCTAATATCTAAAAGTACAGAAAAAGATAGTGTCATTTCTGTCCCAGGGCTGGCATTCTTAGGAGACAAGACCCATAAACAATAAATAATGTTTCTATTGACAAGAAGTGCCAGAAATAAGAGCCAATTATGCCACAGGAATAGCTATAATAAAGAGCCACAGATCTAAAGGTGGCATTGGTGTCATAAAAGGTAAATGTGGAGTTGGAGAAATGGCTCAGTGGTTAAGAGCACTGACTGCTCTTCCAGAAGTCCTGAGTTCAATTCCCAGCAACCACATGGTGGCTCAAAACCATATGTAATGGGATTTGATGCCCTCTTCTGGTGTATCTGAAGACAGTGACAGTGTATTCATATACGAAATAAATCTCCAAAAAAAAAGTAGCCGGGCAGTGGCAATCCCAGCACTTGGGAGGCAGGGGCAGGCAGATTTCTGAGTTCCAGGACAGCCAGGGCTACACAGAGAAACCCTGTCTCGAAAAACCAAAAAGGGTAAATGTATGGAAGAGGAGTGGCTGGGCTTGATGATGTGGGCCTGTTAATCCTTGTTGTTGAGGCTACAGATGGAAAGTTGGAAGTTCAAGGACCAACTAGGCAACTTAGACTTTCTCTCAAAAAAAAAAAAAAAAGCCGGGCGGTGGTGGCGCACGCCTTTAATCCCAGCACTTGGGAGGCAGAGGCAGGCGGATTTCTGAGTTCGAGGCCAGCCTGGTCTACAGAGTGAGTTCCAGGACAGCCAGGGCTACACAGAGAAACCCTGTCTCGAAAAACCAAAAAAAAAAAAAAAAAAAAAAAAAAAAAAAGGCAAAAAAGGTCCAGGGAGCTGGGTGCAGTGGTGCACTCCTTTATCCTAGCACACAGCTATGGCAACACGGTAAGGTCTATCAAATAAAGAAATAAAAGGGATAGACGCTAGAGATACAGCTCAGGGGCAGAATGCTTGTCTAGCATGTGTAAGGCTCTGGGTTCCTTCCCGAACACATTATGAAAACAAGCAAGCAACAAAACCAAAATAGATGGCTGAGCCACCCTTAGTGACTGAGGGTGGTTTTAGAGAATGAAACTGTAATAGAAAATTTAGACATAGCTGGGTGGTTGTGGGGCACACTGTTAGCCCCAGAGCTTGGGAGGCAGAGGTAGGCCCATCTCTGAGTTTGAGGGGCCACACAGGGGCCCTGTCTCAAAAAAACAAACAAAAAAGAAATATTTAGACTATTCTGTAAGCAAAAGCAAAGCTGCTCTGTGAAAGGAAGATATTTCAAAACTTAAGTCTTGTTATGCTTAAGTTATGCTTAGCTACCAAGAAAAAGCACTTTTATTATCTGCTGTGACCGTTTAATACAGTTCCTCATGTTGTGGTGACCCCAACCATAAAATCATTTCATTCTTACTTCATAACTGTAATTTTGCTGTTATGGATCATAATGTGCATGTGGATCTGATATGTGCCCCCAGGGGTCCTGACCAACACGTTGAGAACCGCCGGTTTACAGACTTTCATCAAAAGGAGACTTGGGTTTTGAAGGATGAGCAGCTGCACTGACTGCCAAGAACATTACAAAGGTAGGAATATAGAATTTAAATTACAGAGGGTTTTTTGTTTGTTTGTTTTGTTTGTCAACACTGGTGGTCTCTGTGTAGCCCTAGCTATCCTGGAACTCACACTGTAGACAAGACTGGCCTTGAACTCTGCGGATCCGTCTACCACTGCCCTGCTTACAGTTTTAATTATAACAGAATTTATTAAGATAGCTGTATAGCTAAAAGGACAATGAGTAGATCAGCAATATGTGATAACCAGTATACATGTGCCACGCCATTTTATTCTGCCTTAAAAAGAAAAGCCTTGACCACAATAAGCTGCATGTCTAGCAAAATTAGCCACAGACATATCCGTGGCACCTATAGTGATCCAATTCAGTGTAGAAGTGTAGCAGTTGTCAGGAGGCTAGGAAAGGCTATAACTATTTAACAGGTGAAGTTGAAAGAGTTTCAAATAGGGATCATTGTTGCACAAGTTGAGTGCACTTCAAGATGCATTTGTACATTCCCAAAAGGTCAAAATAGTAAGTTTTTGTTATATACTGACATAATCTTAAAGAAAGAAAGAAAGAAAGTGAGGAGAGAAGGAGAGAAAGGAAGAAAGGAAGGAAGGAAGGAAGGAAGGAAGGAAGGAAGGAAGGAAGGAAGGAAGGAAGGAAGGAAGAAAAGAAAGAAAAAGAAAAGAATTTTGTAAGCCAAGTCATGCTGTTTACACTCCGTATTGGAGGCCATGGGTTCCTGTCAGAACACAAGGTGGCTCAGGCTCCCTTGCAGTGCAAGCTCCCGGTTCCTGGCTGTGTGCTTAACCCTACCCAAGAGGTAACGGCCCTCCCGTCAAACCCTGGCCTCACTGGGCTGTGATGTGAACCCTGAAATAAAACAGAGCTGGGTTTCATTACGAGCATCGCATCAACCAGGCATGGCAGTGCATATCTGTCATTCCAGCACAAGCTAAGTGGAGGCACAAGGATCACAAGTTCAAAATCGTCTTTGGCTACACAGCGAGTTCAAGACCCTGTCTCAGAAACGCAAAGAGAAAGAAGCACAGTCTGACGCAAGGGAGCACTGTGGTAGAGAAAGGAGTCGAGGAGGCTTTGGATTCTGGCCTGGCCAGGCCCCATCCCTTCCCGAGAACACAGAACCCCAGTCTCGCTCGGCCCGCGGGGGCCACTCACTCTTCCAGGAAGTCTAGGAACAGCTTCTGGCATTTCTCGGCCACCTCGTCGCGCACCTCCGGGTGCTGGCTTCCGGCGCCGGGCTCCGCGGCCGCTGCGAGGTCCATGGCAGCGCCGAGAGTACACACTGCTGAGGAAAGACCACCACGGAGGACAGGCCGCAGCTGCCGAAGGCCCAGCCGCAGGTTCCACGCGTAGCTCCTTCCGCGCTGCCGCTTCGCGCGCGCCGCCGGCTAGCCCCGCCTTCTCACCCCAGCCAATAATAGAGCAGGAACTGAGCGACTTCGCGCCAAACCTGTCCAATCGATGGCCGTTCCGGCCAGAGCCCCGCCCACCACACGCACTTTTCGCGCCAAAAGCAGACTCCAAGAAGCTTTTGCCCATGCGCCATGTAGTCGCACCCACCCTCAGGTCTCTGGTTGTTTTGACTTGAAAATCTAACAGGTGATGGGTTTTTCACTTCTCTCCCCAGCCCCGTCCCTCCCTCTCTCTCCCTCAGTCCCTTCATCTCTTTCTCGCTCCCCCTTTCTTTTCCTCTCTTTCCTTCTCTTTTTCCTTTCTTTTTGTCCCTCTTCCCCCTCCCTCTCTCCCTTTCCCCCGAGTTTATGTAGATTTATTAAATGAGAAAATAACTTCAGAGTGGAAGGAGCCCCAAAGAAGGAATACCCTTAAAACTTTAGTCCTATTTTTATGTTTTTTAGATTGTTTCCTTGGTATTGGGAGATAAGAATAAGACCCCCCCGTAAAAGGGAAAAGTCACTCAGAGTTAAACCTACTGTGAATTGTCTATTTGGAGGAAGTAAGGTGTAAGCAAACCACAGGAGACAGCCCCTTAAAAGTCAGGTGGAGAACTGGAGAGATGGTTTAGAGAGTAGTAACTCATTCTGTAAAGGACCCACGTTGGCTTCTCAGGACCTACAGGAGACAGTTCACCTTGTCTAACTCCAGCTTCAGGGAATTTGATACCCTCTGCTGACTTCTGTGAACACCAGCATGCACATACATGCGTCCATACACATACACTTAAAAAGCAAGTTAGAGATAAATCAATTCTGACAGCGTAAAAATCTGCAAAACATTTGACTTTTTTTTTTTTTTTTTTTAAACCGAGAGAGGGTCTCACATAGCCCAGGCTGGCCTTGAATTCTGGTCTGGGTTCATATGGTGCTGGGACTGAACCTAGAGCTTCCCGAGTGTGGAACAAGGGCTACCTTTCTAGCAAATGAGCCCTATTTCCAGTCCTTCCTCGGCTTTGATACTTGGTGCTGATAACTTTTTTTTTTCTTTCATGGTTTTTCAATACAACATAAGCTCCAACCTCACTGAGGTGGCTGACCACGTCCACGACCGAAGCCGCCTCTAAACTGGAATTCGGTTGGCGAGCCAGCCCCAGCCTCAGCCTTCTTGTCAGCTCCAGGGACACAGCGCTCCTTCTGTACCTATCTCTGTCTGCCTCTCCTCTTGTGAATCTTGCAGGCCGCTCACCCTCTGGACCTTTGGGCCGAGGCCTGCCAGTCTCGGGGCGGCTGCGGCGCCGGGTGGCGGGCACTATCTCCGGAGGTAGGTGCAAGTAATCCTGGAGATACTGGATGCCTTCATTCGTGAGGTACCAGTAGAAATGTCTCCAAGTAAACTGCTCCTTCACGTAGCCTCGAGACTTGAGAGACTGCATGGCTTTCATTACGTGAAGGTTGGGCACATTCTTGTCTGCCAGCTCGGGGTGCTTGGGCATGTGGACATCTTTTTTGGCGACCATCACGCCTTCCTTAAAAAGGAGTTCGTAGATGGCAATCCGATTCTTCTTAGGTATCAACATCGCGGCAGCTGCAGGGTCCGAGGCGGAGGCTGGAAAGCGGTGCTGATAACTTGTTTCACCACTTTTATATCCTGGGCCTCCAGGACACAGCAAACCTGGACCAGAATAAATAAGTCACCTTTTTGAGGCTTACAGGATGTTAAAAATTTAAGACCAGGCAGAGTAGATCAAATTAATATTTTAATACGATTAAGGTATAGACTATAGAGATCTGCAATTGAAGGTATTCTCTTACTCAAAGATGTTGAAGACTTGAAGCCTCCAAGAATGGAATCCCTCCATTCTTTGCAAACTCCAAATGTAGCCTTTACTGTCTGAGTATACTGGAGTTTTCTAGAGGAACAAAACACATACACACACACATACACAGGATTTATGAAGTTTATCATACAGCAGTTGTCTAGCTAGTTCAACAGTGGCTGTCTTCCAACAAAAAGGCCAAGAATCTGATAGTTGTTCAGTCCACAGGGCTGGATGTCTCAGCAGGTCTTCATTAAATGTTGGAGTCCTGAAGAAACAGGTTCTAATATCATTAATTACTGCCTCAGCAGCAGAATAGATGAACTTGCCAGTGAGAGTGAAGGCAAGCAGGCAAAACCACAAAAGGCTTCCTTCTGTGTCATTTTAGGTACACTGTCACCAGAAAGTGTGGCCCAGATTTAGGGTGGGCCTTTTAATTTTTTTATTTTTAGAGACAGTGTTTCTATGTGTAGTAACCTGGCTTCCTGGAACCTGATTTGTAGACCAAAGGAGTGCACCACCACTCTGGGGCTTTTAGGGTGGGTCTTCTGGTTACAAAAGATCCAGATTTAAGTTGAGTCTTCTCATTTCACAGGATCCAATCAAGAAAGTCCTTCACAAGTGTGCCCAGATGCTTGGGTTTTAGGTGATTCTTGAAGTAAAGTTGATAACCAAGACTAGCCATCACAGTGTGTGTGTGTGTGTTGTGTGTGTGTTTTGTTATTTTTTTTCCCTTTTGATAAAGTTCCAGTCCAGCTAGTGCTACAAAGTGAGACTCTGCCTAAATAAATAAATAAGTAAATAAATGAAAAAAGAAATGTTTTTCTGAGTCAGATAAGCCAACTCTAGAGCGACTGGTCTCGTTTGTGGATACTAGTTCTGAATCCTTAGATGTGTGTATATAGTTAGAAGTAAAGCAGGAACCAGGAAAGTAAGAAGAACCATGGAGGTTGTAGAACAGATCACAAATGCTATGCAAGGGAAGACAACTGGAGACAGCCTGTGAGGAGGGGCTTTTACTTTGGGAGAGAGAGGCAAGGCAAGGCAGAGGAAGGGGGAGAGAGAGGAAGGAAAACTAGAGCATTAAGGGTGACTGAAAAATTATAACATGTATACATGTGAAAATACATTTTATGAGGTTATTCCAATTGCAGTGATAACACTCCCTTCAAGAGATAGAAACTAATACAAACTCCAGTCCTAAGCATGAAAATCTCTTCAGGTTGTTGGCCAAGGAAGTCCAAAAGACTCCCCCCAAAATATAGTTGTCTTTGGTTGCCTCCCAGACCTTGAAGGTAAAACCCTATTGCCGAAGACACCACACACTTTAGACATAGAACTTGGAGAAATCAAAGTAAAACCTGGAAGTCTCTTCTCTGAGGACTCTCACAGGATCCAAAAGATTTTTCTTTGCAAGTGGATGTCAATTGGAGACAGCTTCCTGGTTAGGGATGGGAGCTCGTATCATTTTCCCCTGCAAGCACTGGGACTCTGTTGGCTTGAACCTGTGTAGGCCCTATGCATGCTGTCACACTCTGCATCCTAATGTGCATCAATCCTGTTGTATCTGAGAGGCAATTCCTTGATGTCATCCATCCCCTCTGGCTCTGACAGTCCTTTGGCCTCTTCTTCCACATAGCCTCCTGAACCCTGAAGGGAGGGGCTTGATGAAGACAAGCCATTTCGTACTGAATGTCCCAAAATCTCACTCTGCACATTCCACCTACTGCAAGAGGAAGCTTCTCTGATGTTGGCTGAGTAAAGCATTGATCTGAGTATAGATAAATATCCTTAAGAGTAATTTAATTGTTATGTTCCTTTAATAGAATAGTACTTCGTTTCCTCTAGGCCCATGGCCTATCTAGTCTAAATCTACCTGAGCAGGTCTAAGTTCCATCTTGTGGAGTGGGCCTTAAATACAGAGTAATTGGTTACTCCCAGAATGTTTGTGCCACCATTTCATTAGCATGAAATGCAGACAGGCAGTCATTGTAGATCACAGGTCTGTAGCTTGCGGTTGGTGGCTGCCTTTCTCCTCTGATAGTGAGCAGAGTATCTTCTTCCACTATGAAATGTTAATCAGTGGGGGGAAAAGGCTCTAAATAGGCACCATCTCCACTATGTGTTTGGGTTTTCATGATGTCCCTCTCCAGTGTTTAAAAATAAAAGCTTAGTTTTCGTTTTCATTATGTGTATGTATGTGTGGCCATGTTGGGGTATGTGCACTTGAGTGCAGGTGCCCAGGGAGCTCAGGTGCCCTGTACCTGGAATTACAGGTAATTTTAAGCTGCCAGACATGAGTGCTGGCAAACAAATCTGGTCCTGTGTAAGAGTAGTACATACTCTTGAACTGAGCAATCTTTCCAGCCCCGTTCTGTATTATTTTAAATGGCTACATATATTATTGTAAAGGCTATTCATGGTGAATTTTTTAAGTTTAAATATTAAAATTTTTTAAAATGACTAATGAGACAATAAGGCTATGGGATAGTCTCTTGTAGTTCAGGCTGACCTGAAATTCCCTTTGTAGTTGAAGACTTATCTCTTTTTTTTTTTTTTGGTTTTTCGAGACAGGGTTTCTCTGTGTAGTCCTGGCTATCCTGGAACTCACTCTGTAGACCAGGCTGGCCTCGAACTCAGAAATCCGCCTGCCTCTGCCTCCCAAGTGCTGGGATTAAAGGCGTGCGCCACCACCGCCCGGCGAAGACTTATCTCTTAATGTTAGGTTATGGGCATACACCACTATACATGGTTTATACAGTGCTGGAGATCAAAACCAGGTGTCATATGAACGCTCTACCAATTGTGTTGTAGTTCTAAACTTTTAACTGCTGGTTTCTGCATGAGGGGCCTACCATGGCAGAGCACAAGAGTACCTTCACATTTCCAGGGCTTTTCTTGTGTCTCCTAATTGAAGAGCTAACTCTTTGGGAATATAGACATCTAGTTCCACAGACTCTAGCAATAGGAAGGATGAACAAGTCTCAACTGAATCACTCACTGCAAGAGATGGTGAGCTATTCCTTCCACTTCTGTGTCCTGAACCCCTGCAGTCTACTTAATGGTGGTTATTTTAAGTTGCTTACTAAGGTATTTGGTATACAATTAAGGTGATACTATGATCAAGCTTTCAAAAGTTGTATTATTAAAAAGCTGTATTGCCGGGCGGTGGTGGCGCACGCCTTTAATCCCAGCACTTGGGAGGCAGAGGCAGGCGGATTTCTGAGTTCGAGGCCAGCCTGGTCTACGGAGTGAGTTCCAGGATGGCCAGGGCTACACAGAGAAACCCTGTCTCGAAAAAACAAAAAAAAACAAAACATAACAAAAAAAAAAATATCAAGCAAAAGGCAGAGAAAGTGCTGGTTCATTTTCTCCATGAAATGGCAGTGTTGTGTGGAGTGAGGTGGACCAGCATACACAGCGATCTTTGACAAAATGTTCTGGTAGTTTCTTGGCCCCATAGAGAAGATGAGAAATAAGGATGAAGAGCTCTGAGTACCGAGTCACAGTGGGCAAGGTGTCTTCAAGAATCTCTATTCTGAGCTGCATACATGGCTCATCTGGTCAAGTGCTTACTGTAGTGTAAAGATCTGACATTGAACTTGAGAACCCATTTTTAAAAAAGCTGGATATGGTGGTGCGTGCCTATAATCCCAGAACCAGGGAAGCAAAAATAGGCAAATCTCTGGTTCTCAGTGGTTAGTCATTTTTGCATCCTTCAGTGAGAGACCCTGTCTCAAAATAAGCAACAAAAGTTGTCTTTAGCCCTAAGCACCAATACACATGTACATACACACCTATATACACTTATGCAGCCACATGAACATGTGCATTTATATGCACACACATAGATTCCCTCTTCCCCCTCTATAGGGTCTCTCAGCAGAGGTCCCTGAAAAGGTGGAGATGAAGGAATGAAAAGCATGGTTGGCTAGGAGGGCCTAAAGCTTTGGAATCATCTATGATTCAGCTTCAGAAAGCACATATAGGCATTTAGCTATGTCAGCTCCTGATCATACATTCCAAGGTATTATGTCTTTGCTTTGTGGTAAAGTGGGACCCAGCCTAAATTGTAGCATAGGGCTCCATGTTGGCACACTAAGTTTTATCAGTTGTAGGATACTGTACCTCAAACAAGCTTTACAGGCAGAAGAGAAAATTTAACGGACAGTGTTTTGTTTAGGCTAAGGTACGTTGCTACTCCTCTCCTGGTGGTTAGTGCCTGACATCACTAAGCTTCTACAAGATGAATGTTTTGTCTCTAGGGATGGTGCTATAGTAGAGCACAACATAAACTTCTGCTGTTGGCAGACAAGTCACTGAAGTTAGAGAACTTGCATGGATATGGTGAGTGTAGCTTATGTTGATCCACTGTGTGGGACCAGGAAGCTCCCCTGAGCAAGGTGGGATCGAGGTATGTCAAACCCTGGAAATTTTCCTGAGACTAGCAGGAGTAGGATCACTTCCCATCTGACGCAGGCCTGTGTGTCCTCCCACATAACCCTGTGCTCTCACTCACCCTAACCCAGACAGCTAGGTAGCCCAGTAGCTAGATTAAACTTTCTGGCAGCTCATGTAATTCCTTATACAAATGAGGCATCCCCAGCATCCTGGCCTTAGCGAACGATGCATAATCACCTGGAAAGCCCCTACCTACCCTGCAAAAGTTTAAGTAGTTGTTGTCCACCTCCCCACCCCCCCTTAAACGACCTGTCTCACTGAAGCTATTTTCCAAGAGTTTGTTCTCTCGGACTCACAGTTGCCTGAGGTCTCCTCCACTCCTGGCTATCCTGCCCTGATCTGCACTACTGAAGCACATCCCCCCAGTAGCACCACAGCCTCCACCCCACCACTTAGCTATTCTGAGTCAGCTGTGTCCAGTGTGTAGTGACCGTGACACAACAATTTACAGTGCTTCTTTTGGTGGGTTCTCGCTCAATGGCACAAAATATGTAAGATATTTACATGTTGTGCACGTTTCTGTACTTTCACATGTGCTTACTTTTCTTTTGAGACAAGATCTCATGTAACAGAAGTCCTGAACTGTTGGCCCTCCTGTGCTCACACACCTAGTGCTGGAGTCACAGGCACATGCTGTCATACACCCTCAGCCCTGTATCACTTTTCATGTTGCATATTAATATAGGGTCAGTTTACTTTTTATTTTCCCGATGTATATACATCAATAACCAGTTATAAAATCAGATTTCTATAAAGTCACACAAAACTATCACTAGCTTTAAGTATTTATTGAATTTCAGCCTCAGAACTGATAACAATGTCTCAGTTTCTAGCCAGTGTTTTCAGATGCTTCACATGATTTCTCAAAGTAACTTGTAAGATATACCAATTTTTTTTTTTTTTTTTTTTTTGGTTTTTCGAGACAGGGTTTCTCTGTGTAGTCCTGGCTGTCCTGGAACTCACTCTGTAGACCAGGCTGGCCTCGAACTCAGAAATCCGCCTGCCTCTGCCTCCCAAGTGCTGGGATTAAAGGCATGCGCCACCACCGCCCGGCCAAGATATACCAATTTTATATATGTTAAAATCATGGGACTTTCTCCAATTCTTTTTCGCAGTGTCAAGAGTTAAAAGTTCAAACACTGAAAATTTAGGATATTAGTACAGTGGCTACCAGAATATAGAAAAAAAGAAATTATATAATCTTAAACTGTTTAAATTTTCCTTAACATTTCATATAGTGATAAGACTATGAATTTCAACCATAGAAATTTCTCATTAAAATGTTCAAGAATTTTCTATTTAAGCATATCTGAAGCTTTAAAACGTTTTTACTTAATTTGTACTGAGCTACTTAAAAAATAATTGTGGCACTTTAGTAAGACATTAATCTACTGCATATCTTAAATACCTCAGGTATAACCTAATCAATAGCAGGTTACTGGAGAAAATAAAAAGTGTGGCTTTAAGGTGTGAGTCGTTTGGGGTCACGAGGGAACATTGAGGTCTGACGTACATTATGCAATCCTAAAAACAGCATCGTCACCCTTTCCAACCCTGTGGACAAGAAAATAACAGTTAATCCCCTTTGAAAACCTGTCAATTTACCAGTCCAATAGCTTTTTGGTGGAACATACTATTTTATTTTATAAAACTGAAACTGATATCTATTAAATACTCTTTTTCCTCCTCCTCCAGACATAGACATTCACCAATCTATTCTCTGGTTCTAAACCTAACACCTCTAGAATAATAGCAAAGTGAAATCATAGAGAACTTGCTACTTTGCTTATTTATTCATATATTGTCTGCATAGTTCATTTATGCTGAAGCACACATCAAAATTTCTTTTTAAGAATGATTGGCCGTGTGTGTGTGTGTGTGTGTGTGTGTGTGTGTGTGTGTTGAACATCTTATTCCAGAAACTCAAAATGCTCTAAAGTCTGGAATTTTGGGAGCATCAGGCGACACTCAAGGATTCTCAATGGTAAAGTCTATGAATTTATTCCAAACTACAAATAATTTGAAATATGAACATGTCAGATAGAGGATCCTTAATCAGTACCACAGTCTGCTGGCCCATCTACTCATGATGGATACTTGGCTATAACCATGTCTCAGCCACTGACAAAGATACCACTATGAAGTTGTATACATATGTATTTCTTTGATGTGCCACTCTAATTCTTTTGGGCACATACACAGATTTAGACTACTAGGTCATATGGCAATTCTTTCTTTAGAGTATATACATAGAGGCAGACTGTTGGATCCTATGGTGAATGAATCTTTATCTTGTTGTTATGTGCAGGTGCACCTCACAGAGGAAGGACTGGTGCTGCGTGCATCTGCTCACGTGCTTACCAGCCATCTGTGGCCTCTTTGAGAAATTCCTGTTCAGGTCCCTTGACCATTTTGAACTTTTTATTTATTGTGGATATTCACTTCTTATCAAATATATGAACTGTAAATATTTGTTCCCATTATGTAAGCCGTCTTTTACTCATATTTTAATCTGAGAAAATTATTTACATAATTACATTTCTGTGTGTGTGCAGATGTGTTCAGGAGGCATCTGGTCTCTTGGATCTGAGGTTTTAGGTGATTGTGAGCCCTCTGATGTGGGTGCTAAGAACTCAACTCCAGTTGTCTGAAAAAGCAGTAAGTACACTCAACTTCAGCCATCTCTCAAGACCCCTTTTACCTTCTTTCCAGCTTGGCCCCTGCCCACAGAATTGGTGCTGAGAATCAAATCTAGGGACTACACAGACAAGCTATATACTCCAACTGCCTTTCCTCCCATTTCAAGTAATGGAAGTCAAACATAGCCTTGTACATGCTAGGCAGATAACTACACTTTGATACATAAAAAGTAGGGTTTTTTTTTTTTTTTTAATTCTCCCTAAGTTCAATTTGGCTATTAATTACCTTGCTGTGTGTGCCATAGGTACTATATCTAAGAAACCATGGCCAAATCCAATGTTCTGATACGTTTGCTTTTTTTTCTTCTAAGAGTTTTATAGTGTTAGATTTCTCATTGAGGTCTTGGATCCATTTTGGGTTATTATTTTTATATGGGGTTAGGTAAGGATTTAACTTCATTCTTTAACATGTAAATATCAATTCTGTTCTAATCACTGGGGGAAAAACATTGTTCTATGACCTTTAAAATTATTTATTTTTAATTTAAATATATGTGTGTAAATTTATGAGTTTATGCGCACTGCTACATATGTAAGAAGCCTGCTGAAGCCAGAAGGCGGCATTAGGTCTCCTAGAACTAGAATTATAAACAGTTGTATTGTTATGTGAGTGCTGGAAACTGAACCCAGGCACTCTGCCAGAGCAGGGAGTGCCCGTAACCACTGAGCCGTCTTTCCAGGCTCCTTTTATAGTCTTTACATTTGTTTTTCACTCGAGTTTACGTAATTATTTATAAGTAATAGCAGTATTACCAATGCCACCACCAGCATGAGGAGGGGCTCCAAAGCGGAAGGAATCAATGTAAGCTTTGATTTTCTCCAAATCTAAAAAAGAAAACATATAATTTATCATCTTAGAATTAAAAAAAAGCTATAACTAAAATGAAGATGGGGAGACTTACTATGAGACATCTTTCAAATGTTCACAATGTGTTATTTTTATAATATACACTGTTAAAATATTTTAAATTACTTACCAATTCCATGGTGTAAAGCTCTCTCTGTAAGCAACTGAGGATCATGTATTCTTTGTGCTCCAGACAATATTTCTTCTCCTCTCATGAACATATCATAAGAGTTGGACTGTTTCTGCAGAAGAAAACTGAATGAGTCACCACCATTCTACTGTGTTATCACATTTGTCTCAGGATAAACATGGGAGAAATGATGACCCCCTCTACATAATTTCCTCTTGATGACAGAACTGCTAAGGGCAGAATAGTTTGTTTTCTCTGTTCAGATTTCTGTTCTCTCTACCTTACCTCTCAATAATCAGAACACCTCATTGAAAGCAGTGGTTTTATTTCACCTTACTGCCTGAAAATTTTTTTTAAAAAAGATACGAATTTTGGTCTGTTTTGATTGCAAGTTACCAATAGATATTTAGTCTATTTAATAAAACTCATTTAAGGAAAATTCCATTGAAACTCAATTAATCTATGCTTAACTTATTGCCTGTCAGGCATTTGATACTATCAGTTTTGTTTTGTTTGTTTTGTTTTTGTTTTTTGTTTTTTTGTTTTTTTGGGTTTTTCGAGACAGGGTTTCTCTGTGTAGTCCTGGCTGTCCTGGAACTCACTCTGTAGACCAGGCTGGCCTCAAACTCAGAAATCTGCCTGCCTCTGTCTCCCAAGTGCTGGGATTAAAGGCGTGCGCCACCACCGCCCGGCAGTTTTAACTTTCCAATAAACGATGTCTCTGATTCCCAGATCACTTCAATATTATCCAGAGCTTGTTATAAATGCTAACCTCTAATCCATGCCCCAGACCAATGACTAGAAATGCTAAGGTTAGCGCACAGCCATCTGTATGTCAAAAAGTCCTCCTGTCTGGTGCTGCTGGTGTACACTTGGGAGGCAGAGGCAGTCAGATCTGAGTTCCAGGCCAGCCTAGTCTACGTAGCAAGTTCTAGGACAAGTAGTGATAGACGGTAAGACCTTGTATTAAAAAAAAGTGTGAAAATAAAACAAACCAAACCCCAAGCCTTGCAGATGGTTCATGAATACTAAGGGCTGGGAACCACTGTAAAGCAAAAAGCTCTAAGACATCTGGAGTATTAACTACTAAATATAATGTAAGCTTTGATTTTCTTCAAATCTATCAAATGAAATAATTTATAGGCTGGAGAAATGGTTCAATAGTTAAGAGCACTGGCTGTTCTTCCAGAGGACCTGGGTTCTATTCCTAGCACCTACATGGCAGCTTACAACTGTCTGTAAGGGGATCTGACTCCTTCATACAAATGCATATAAAATTAAATAAATTATATATATATATAAAAAAAACCCACAATTCACCACCTTAGTATTAAATTTAGAGATGTGAATTCCCAGTTCAAAGTAAAGAATGACACTCTCACTAAATTCTGAGTATCTAGTACTATTTAGCATTTATAGCCCCATCCCAATAAATCCTTAGAAAAAAATGACCTAGGATATATTAATTTAGGTTATCACAACTAATTTGTTACAACATTCAAATTTGGTTATTAGAGAGTTCTCTTTCTTCCCCACAAATAGATGATTTAAGATCAAATTACTTACAGGATTTTTTGGATCAGGCATGGTATAGAAAGGTCTTACAGCCAATGGATATTTATCAAGAACATAAAAGTCTGTATCGTACTATTAAAAGAAAGAAACTGTGTTAGATCTATATTTTGTGGATATTTTATAATATTAATCATTATATTAACATAAAACCTCTGAATTATTTTCCTAATAATTTAGTTTTCTGTTTAGATATATATGTAAAGAAAATTGGGTAATGTTCTTCAAGTGGAAACAATTGAAATAAGTATTGTTAAAGCATTTGACATTTTTTACTACCTCATAGGCTTAGTTAAAAAGCAATTGCATCTCAGCTCTTCCCGGCACCATATCCTTTTGTTAAGGCTGCAGATGGGAGAGCCTGTGAGGGTGCTGGAGTGCTGAGACAGCATGCTCAGGCCTGCCCTAACACCACAGGGCTTCATGGAAAGCCAGCTTCCAGTCCGCTTCCAGTAAGTGTAACTATTTCAAGTGCAACCAGCAGGAGGAGCTCAAGGACTTTCTACATTTCATTAAATTATTGTCCTTTAAAAAAAAATACAATGGAGATAAGCTTTTCTCTCCTTTGGTTTTAGTTTTAGAAAATAAAAGCAAGAGTGCACAGGTTAGACCTTTATAGCTCAGAGACCCTTCGCCACTAATCTGATAATCTGGTGTCCTTTAGAGACACTTCAGTGTGGCTGTACAAATGTCACACAATGAAATCAAATGGTTGGTCTAAGAACAAAACGGTTGTTTTTCTAAGAACAAAAGTATAGTTCTCTTTACTAACTCTGGAGACATACCACTGCAGGGAGATGGTAAAATACATTCCTTTTCCTAAGCAATATTTCAGATTAAAAAAAAAAATCCAACACATGTATGAATCCTACCTTTTCCTTCACCAAACGACCCAACAGTTTTTCATTTGGTGTACTGAAAAAGAAATATGAAAGTAGTATTTGAGGGTGAAACAGAAAGTCTCTTAATTTTAAGATTTGTCTGAGTGTGTTGGATCCCCTAGAGCTGAGTGACACAGGCAGTTGGGAGCAGGCAGATGTGAGTGCAGAGAACTAAGCTGCCGTTTCTGAATGGGCAGGCAGAGTGCTTAAGCACTGAGCTCTCTCTCTCTCTAGTGCGCACTGAGTCACTGCTTACGCTGACTTACTTTTACAGTAGAAAGGCACCTTTCTATCTGAGGTTCTCCAAGGATAATGAACACACCGTCAGCTGTGTACCCTGCTTCTTCTTTAAGACAAGCATTTCAGGAAGCCACCTACAAGTGCACCTCCCCCAGTTACTTGGTGCACACACATACACACTGCTCCAACACTTAGAACCAGGCAGAGTTTAGGATTCTGCTGATCCAGAAACAGGAGGCAGACACTTTCTAATTATGTAAAATAAAATCTAGTGGGTTAGCATTAGAAGGTCTTGCCATTAAATAGTCTCCTTTCCTATTACTCCACAAAGGTTTGTAATATGACAACCAGTGTACCCAAGTCTTTAAATAAACAAATATGGGCTTAGAGTCAAGTGTATTTTTTGAATAAAAAACATTAAAAGCAACCACCTTCTGCTTCCATATAGCTCTTATGTATGTCATGATAATTTAACTATTTTGACCAGGAACATCTGAATAAAATGTATATTGACAGCAATTTTCTTTCTATTTTTACTATGCAATTTATTCCTAAATAATAAGGAATATGAATTACATTTTTAGGTAACAAAATATGAAATATCGATAACATACAGATATTAGTATTTTATGCCCGGTCCTATATGGGGTGATTTAGAATGCTCTCTACCTTTTTATCATGGTGATTTTTAAAGTAAAGCAACATTATAAATAAAAATCACAGGCAAAAGCCAGGTATGGTGGCGCACGCCTTTAATCCCAGCACTTGGGAGGCAGAGGCAAGTGGATTTCTGAGTTCAACGTCAGCCTTAGTAGTGAATTCCAGGACAAGCAAACAAAAACAGGAAAAACTCTCCACGTTCTTTCTTGTTCTACTAGAGTCTTCCATAAGGTAAGTTAGGCTTTATGCCTTCTATGGCCCTCCCCCTGTGTGTGTGTGTGTGTGTGTGTGTGTGTGTGTGTGTGTGTGTGTGTGTGTGAGTAATTTTGTTTTTTGAGACAGGGTCTCTTTTCATAGCCTTGGCTGTCCTGGATCTCATTATATAGAGTGCTGGGATTAAAGGTGCGTGCCACCATGCCTGGTCATAAAATATTTTTTGAAGATTCATTTACTTTGATTTTGTATGTATGACTGTTTTGCCTGTATGCACATATGTGTACTACATGAATACCTGGTGTCCTGTAAGGCCATGGATCCCCTAGAAGAGGAACTACAGAGAGCTGTAAGCCATCTGTACTGGAAACCAAACCTGGATCCTCTCAAAGAGCAGCAAGAGCTCTTAACTGCTGAGCTCTAGTCCTCCACCTCCCCTTATATATGTATGTACATAATTTATATATTATCTGTGTTATATGTAATATATATTATCTACCTATCTCTCTATATAATGTATTTATTTGTTGTGTGTGACTCTTTGACTACATGTGTTCTGCAAGAACAGCAAGTATTCTTATCCACTGAGCCACCATTCCAGATCTCCTTTTCATTCATTTTGAGGCAAGGTCTAAGCTGCTCAGGCTGGCCCAGATCTTGTTCTGTGGTCCAGGCAAACTTTGAATTAGTAAGCCTCTTGCCTCCTGAGCACATGGGATTACTGGCCTGTGCCACCAGGTTTGTCTTCCTACATTTGTCAAAGGGTTATAAATAGGGGAAAAACCTGAAAAGTTATAGACAAAATTATTGAAGCACAGGCAAACAGTATTAAATGTAACATTTTATTTTTTTTATCATGTAAAATAGTATTATGCAAAATGTCAATGTTAATAAGAGTTATCAGCTAGGTGAAATACATTAATCATTAAAGTTAAAGGAGAAAGTATTAGAGACCAACCTTAGATCTTCCTCATCATCCATTTCCACTCCTGCTTCTCTAAGCATCGCCAAAGCCTCACAATACTCCAGTCTTAAAGTTGGCTCCAGAAATTTGAATGGCTCACATGGGAACTGTTTACTCACAGTTTGAATTTCAGTCTGAAACCTGTGCATTCAATGCTTTAGTTAATAAAAATATTAGTTAAATGTTTCTTCCACAAGAGGGCACTATAAGCAATATACAATATATACAATATCAGTCTTTGAACCAGTTACTGAACCAAGAAAAGCATTATCAAATTGTTTAGAATTAACGTACTTAAATTAATGTACTCAGTTTCATGCTTTTAAAAAAAAGTTACAGTAGCATTAAAGGATTAAAATTTTTATTTACAGTAACTATCAGCTAACACTGTTAGAAACATAAACTATCCATTTTGTGAAGCATTAAAAAAACCCGACTTGCGCATGCCTTTAATCCCAGCACTTGGGAGGCAGAGGCAGGCGGATTTCTGAGTTCGAGGCCAGCCTGGTCTACAGAGTGAGTTCCAGGACAGCCAGGGCTACACAGAGAAACCCTGTCTCGAAAAACCAAAAAAAAAAAAAAAAAAAAAGAATGGTATTTAAAAAAACCCCGACCTTTTATCCTTAAACACTTCTTATCCACGAGGACACTAATGCAGGCCTGCTTTGTTCTCCCATTCCCACCATGCTTTCTAAGTTATTTAAAGAATACTACTTCTTTCCTATTGTGATATCCCTAAGGTCCAATGCCTACCCTGCACATAAGTAGGACAAGAAAAAAAATGGTAACTGCATAGACCTGTATTTCTGTTGTGAAGGATGTTTTCTTTTTTCTGAGACCCTGAATCCGCTATGTGATCCGATATGTCACTGTCTGAAATGTGATTTAAAGGTGTAAGCCACCATACCTGGCTCAGAGATATTTTAATAAGATTTAGAAAAGCTTTTTTTTTTTTTGCTAAAATATTTATGGATGAAATGACAGGAAACTTGCTTCAAACGGGAAGGAAATGGGCATAACAGGAATTAGCTGTAGACTAGCAATACTAACTTAAACATGTTTTAAAGCACAGGCTGGAGAGATGCTTCAGTGGTTAAAAGCATTCTTCTCTTGAAGAGGACCCAAGTGCAGTTCCTAGTACCCACATCAGGAGGCTTGTAGCCACCTGTAACTGTAGTGTCAGAGAAACTGACACCTTCTAAACTCCAGGACACTTGTACTCACAACATATACACATACCCTCCCCATATGCATAATAAAAACAGTCTTTACTCCCATATGGGATTCCAGGTGTGTGTCACACCTGGCACAGTCACTGATTTGGAAATGACTGCTGCTTTGACTATTCTACTCTCTGAGACTCTGCCGGGCCCACCCCAACAGCTGACAGGTTCCATCTGCATACTGTCCTGCATCATAAACATAAGTGGGATACATCACAAGCCTGACAGTCCAAATTACAAGGGACAGAATAACAAACGGTTTCTAAATGAGCTATAAACTTAACAGAAGGCTGATTTTTCAAATTGTTGCCCCCATGACCCCTCCCCAAACCAAAGAAACAAAACAAAAAACTGCCAATTGTTTTGAAATTAAGGCGCCATTTCAGGATATTAAATAGTTTTAACCTTTCTTGAAGTCCTTTGAATATTTGCACCAAAGTGTCAGCAATCTCTTCTATGACTTCATGGTAATGATAATTAAAGGCCATTTCAATATCCAAACCAACAAATTCGGTCAGATGTCTATGGGTATTGGAGTCTTCGGCTCTGAACACTGTTAAGTTAACCAAAGAAAAACAGCACAATATTTTAAGTCTTGGGTAAGTAAGGATTTAAATGCAGATTTCTATTTGGTAGTGCCCAAGTGATATTGTTTTCCCACCCCACAGAGCGAGATGGAGCACTGATAAGCCATCTGTCCCAGCATTCTTCTAGACAGCAAGTTCATTACAAACTCCCAAGTCCTAGAGAAAAGCAGAACTAAATGCAAATTAATAAGAGGCTCTTGAGAACCCCCAGGGAATGCAAGATCCTGAGGTACCACCTCTATAATTAAAGCTAGACTTAATTATGACCAATATAGTGAGTTTGTCTCCATTTTATTAAGATATGGCTCAAGCAAAATGAAACTGCATAAAGGAAGTAATGTTATACATTTTCCAGCAACTCCCAGCCCAGCTCCTGTGCTCTGAGTCTCCCTGCAGTCCTTCTGACCAGCTTGGCTCATCTTTCACTCAACTGTCACATCAAGATTCCTGTAACACAGCCCTGCTTGGACACTTACAAGGACTCCCTAAAGATTACTAGAACAAGACACAAAATGACAAAAGTCTGAAACCTTGATACTTTGCAATTTAATCTTAACCTATCCTTCTACTTTCTAACCACTCTTATTTCTGTTTTCTCTGGTACTCTGTACTTTTTACCCATCCTGGTCGCTCTGACTAGAAGAACATCGCAGTTTTTATATATCCTACTATATCCTTAAAGCCCACTGTAGTTTGAATTTTCTTTCACGGAGACTCCAGCAAACAATATTTCTACACTCAATGCTAATTTTACAGCACATTCTGATTCTTCTTTTTCTTTTGAGACAGGGTCTCAACCCGGTAGCCCTAGGTGAGTGGAACTCAGGATGATCCTCCTGCCTCAGCCACCTGAGTGCAGGGTTACAGGTAAGAGCTACCACATGACTCCCTGACACAGACTTAAAGGTGATGTCATTTGGATATATAATCATGGGATTATTTTCCAACTCATTTGCTTATTCCCTGTGACTTATCTATGGCATATTTGTACCAGAAGTGGGCATAACATGTTATCTTTTTACTCAAGGCATGGTCTGTAAACTAGGAGTAGCAGCAGTTATCTGGGTGTTTGCCAGCCCAGTCTCAGGGCTTACCTGAGGATGCATCAGAACCTGCACTTTACCAAGATCCCATCAGCATTACACAGGTGCTATGGATTCTTCTACAGACATGGCACCCAGCATAAGAATACATATGCAATACATGTCTGGCAAATAACTGCTTAATGATTTCATAAAATGAAACATTTAATCTTTTTCCCAATTTCTCTATTTGCAGAAGTTTAAGCTTTGTTCAACTATCAAAAATTGCATATTGTATGGCTGTGCATTATGTTTGTGCAGTGTCCACAAAGACTAGAAGCAGGCATCAAATTCCCTGTAATTGGAATCCTAGTTAGTTGTTGGCTATGGCTCAGCAGTTCAGAGCACTGGCTTTTTAGGTTTGATTCCCAGTACTTGCATGAGAACTCATTGAGATTCATCTGCCTGGGTCCTGCAATTAAAGGTATATATCACCAAGCATGCATGGCTGGTCCTCAAAGCATGAACTTTTAAGACGAGGCATTGTCATTGACACACGCGTGCACGTTTTCATTTCTATCGTGAAGTTCAGTTCAATATTTTTTTCTTTTTACTTTTTGTGAAACTGAATGGAGAGTCCTACAAATGTTCTACCAGTGAGCCAGCCACATACCCTGCCCCCCCCCCCTTTTTTTTTTTTTTTTGGTTTTTCGACACAGGGTTTATCTGTGCAGCCTGGCTGTCCTGGAACTCACTCTGTAGACCAGGCTGGCCTCGAACTCAGAAATCCGCCTGCCTCTGCCTCCCAAGTGCTGGGATTAAAGGCGTGTGGCACCACCACCCAGCATTTTTTTTTTTTTTGCACATCCCCTGCTCTTAGATTCTAGTGTTTGTATAGTCAGCATATAAAAGGATTAAGCTTTCAAAGTATCTAAATTCATAACTACTCTAAAGTTAATGGACTTAATACAATTATTTAACTCAACATAATCACACAATTAATAAACATATAAATGACAGTATCTTACCTGGTCCAATGCAAAAAACCTTCTCAAAATCAGCACAAATGCACATCTGCTTATATAGTTGTGGAGACTGAGCAAGGTAGGCATTATTTTTAAAATAGGACACAGTAAAAACATTGGCTCCTCCTTCACTGGCAGCTGAAATACAAATATTTGCATTATCATAATCAACTGTATGTTAAGTCATGTAAATTCTTAATTAAAAGAAAAGTAGTTCACTTAGAGAAAAAGGAAAACCTAGAAAATTGAGAATTACAGATAAATGTTCCCTTTCCTGAATTGATTTTATATCTATTACTTTAAGGCTATAAAAACCTAAATGAATAAATAGAAGGAAAAAAGATATTCTTATTCCCTTCCATCCTTTTTTCTGAGATAGGATCTCATCAAGTAAGGCTACTGTCTTAATTATTTTTCTAACAGCTATAAATAATTTCCTTTTTGAGAAAGGGGTTCTCTGCATTTCCCTGGCTGTTTTGGCACTCACTCTGTAGACCAGGCTGGTCTTGAACTCAGAGGTCCACCTGCTTTTGCCTCCCGAGTGGGGGGATTAAAGGTATGTGCCATCACATTTGTCTGGCATTTTAATTATTTTTCTAACTGTAACAAAATACAATATGTTTTAAATCTGTAATTAACGGCTACTCTTGCTTTTATGAAATATATGTATATCATATGCATACCTTGTAGCAGAGGATGTCAGAAGAAGGCATTGGATTTCCTGAAACTGGAGTTACATACAGATGGTTCTGAGCTACTGTGTCCAGGCTGGGAACTGAACCTGGGTCCTCTGAAGAGCAACAAGTGCTCTTAAACACTGAACCGTCTCTCCAGCCCCATGAATGATAGTCTTTAAAAATATTTATTGACTTAGTGTCTGTGGGGCCAGAGGACAGCTTGTGAAAGTTGGATCTCTCCTCTTCTCCTTGCACTGTGTTCCTGGGGACTGAACTCACACTGTTAGGCCTGGTGGCAGTGGCAAGCCTCTTTAGTCATTGAACCATCACACACTGGCCCTGAAATGATTTTTCCCCCTTTGGAGAAAAGCTCTCATTATGTAGCTCTGGTTAACCTGGAACTCACAAAGATCTACCTGCCTCTGGCTCCAGAATATTGGGATGAAAGGTGTTTAGCCACCAGACCAACTAGAATGCTATTTGTAATACATCTTTTAAGTGTTACATCAGCACTTCCAAAAGGGTAAATGATCACAAGATTCTCATGCAGGAATGACATCAACAGGTATTTAGTGATTTTTACGATGCATTTTATATAAAACCAAATTGCAGTACAATTTTGACATAAAGGAAATATTTTTACATAATAAAAATATCTATGGTCTAGTAGGAATTGTGCTGTGTTGGCTACTGTTTTATTTCCTCATAATTACCACAAAATGACTCTGGAAGAAAGAATATGAAACACTGTAGACCGTGGTATTACTGACCTTGAAATGGAATTAAACATTAAGGGACTTGGATTATTCAGTTAATGCAATGCCTAGGAAGAGCAATTAATTTTTTTTTAATTATAGGAAACATTATGAAACATACCTGAAATAATTTTAGGAGTTTGGATTTCCACAAAACCTTTGTTAATTAAAGTTTCTCGAAAGAGATGGCAGATGCCGGACTGGAGACGGAAGATGGCCTGACTAGTTGATGTCTGTAAGAGAGCATCAAGATCTACTTAAATCAACCTGGCACACCAGACACTCATCAAGAGCAAGTCAAACTATTCCTGTTCTCAACAATTTTTAAGTCCAACAGAAGATGGAACACACAAAAACCCAAGCCAGAAGGTGATGAGACACATTGCAATCTAATGAAAACATATGACCACTGAGCCATTCTGACTAGTAATGCTTCCTGAGCAGATGGTCTAATTTGTAAGAATTCCATTTGAGAAAAATATTCAACTATTAATGAAACACCTTGCCTGCAGATCCTCTTGGGGACCGTTTTTAGAGGCAATCCATTAAATGAGATGTATCAATATTTACATAGCATGCAAATACTCTCCTAAGCAAGAGTTTAGCATGGAGCAACAAATTACCGAAGACAACACAAATGTTCATCCTAATCATAACAAATTATATGCTAACTGTAGATAGCCATGCATTTGTTGCATTAAACCAAGAAAATGAATATATAAAAGGCATACACAGCTTACAACTCTGGCCTACAGTGGCACATAAAGCAGTGAGCAGCAGCCCTTTAAGAGCTTGCTATTGTCACTTTTTCTATTTTCTCTCATTTTTCCTCTTTACCTTCTCAATTACTCTGGCTTCCTTTGTTTACTTTCAGTCTCAATCAGGATTGATAGTGGCCAGAGCTCTCTATTAATTATCTGTGCTCCAGTCAAAAGAAGCTTCTTTTGCATTAAGTCTTGCCTAACATTAAAGAAAAAAAAATGTTATAACCAGGTAGGTGTTTGGTAAAATGCCTGCCCTCAAACCACACAAGGGTGGTCACTGAGTTGGTATCGAGGCATTTCAATGAATTGTTCCATGGCCAGCCACAGCTCACTCCTACTTAGGCACACACAGCACTCTGACGCAGACACTAAGGACCAAGTCTCCTCTTTTCATCTCCTTTATAGGAAAAGAGAAGATCTGGGCTTATTTTTGCTTGTTTGTTATGTTTGTTTTTCAAGACAGAGTTTCTCTGTGTAGTCCTGGCCATCCTGGAATTTGCTCTGTAGACTAGCTGGCCTTGAACTCACAGAGATCCTTTGCCTCTTGAGTGTTGGGATTAAAGACTTGTGCTACCACCACCACCCATTTAGGTGGCTTATTTTTTATATTTTATTCTGTGTGTGTATGTATCTGTGAGGTCAAAGAATAACTTACAGAAGTTGGCTTTCTTTTTCTACCGCACGGGAACTTGGTATGGAATATCAGGCTTAGTTGCAAGTGCCTTTATACCTGGAGCCATCTTGCCGTCTCAAAACAGGGCACATTTAAGCAATGTTACTTTCTTTATAATTCAAATTCAAAGATACAAATTAATGATTTCTCACAAAACAATAAATATTCTAAAATCCTCTATAATCTGTTTAATTGTTCACTTTGAAGACATTTACATTTACACTGGGGAGGATGTGTGACTCTATTTATTTACTTGTTCATTTACTTATTCGTTCTTTTTTTTTGCATCAAGTTACTTAAAGAAACACCAGTTCACCCAATCATCACAAATTGTGCACCCTTTTGTTTTCAAAACCTAGTAACCTATCCATCAAAGAGGTATGTATTATATTGCTACATACAGGAGACACAATCCACTTTAGTGAAATATACTCTGTAAGGAACACTAGTACACTTCATAGCTATTTATTTCTTTTAGCAAGCATAACTAAACTTAGTATTTTCAAAAAGCAAATTTTTAAAACAAGATCAAAAAACAAAAAGTAAATATACCACATACTAAACCACTATTTTTGGTTTCCTGATTGTATCATATCAATAAATCTGTCAATGTGTATGGAAAATGGACCATGTTATATAAGAATAAACACCTCCCTGCCCCATTAGGTTCCTCAAGGCACTTGGTGGCTGCTAGAAAAACAGGTACCTATTTTATTAAAAAGAAGGAACTGGGGCTATAGCTCAAGGCTATAGCTCATTTGTCTAGCATGCTAACATATTCAAAATCCTGTGCTCAATCTGTATTACAGAAGAAAACTAAAAGGAAGAAAGCAGGAGTGTAGCTCAGCAGTAGAGTTCTTACTCAGCATGCACAAGACCCTGGGTTTAATCTCTAACACAAGAAAACCAAACCACCCTCACCCCCGCAAAAAAAACCAAAAAAACCAAGAAACTGTGAACAGAGTTATTCAGATGATGATTCCAGTATGTCTCACTTCCTACTTAGCTCCTGTATGACAGAGGGTATTCTCCAGCAGATTCTACCTTATAAATGGCTTGTGATGATTCTAGCAGTGCACACCTGTGATACCAGTTCTCAGGCTGAGGTAGGAGGACTGCCACAGAGGGGGTGGGGACTGAGGACTGCCACAATGAAGAATAAGGTTGGTAAGAAGAGTTAATCAGAACTTCTATTTTGGAAATACGGTGTTTTTTTTAAAGTAGTAAGAAAGAAAAAGTTTCAAAGGAAATCCTTAATTATTTTGATTATTTGTAATGCTGACAAGAATTCTTACAAAGAGAACCATACTTGCTACTTCTGACTGCCCGTCAGCTATCTTTGTACTCAAGACATAAAAAGTCATCACTAAGAAGCTTGAGTATCTCTGTATGGAAACTTGCCTAGAGGAAAAACCTGTCCTCAGAGGAATTGTGCTCATCAGACCAAAGCAAAAAGCCTGAGAAACTTTTGAGTCGACTGCTGAATCATGTTCAGTATCTGCTCCTTCTTCATTCACAAAGCATCCTTAAGACATTTAGAAGACAATGTGGAGTTAGTACAATCTAAGCAACAGTCAAGGGAGTTTTCTGTCTTTTGGCCAAACTATCATTCTAGTCAGAATAATAACATTTAAAGAGAATCAAAACCTACTTCTGTCAACTCTTTTAAAATAGAAACTAATTTTAGGGACTGGAGCTAACCCAGCAGTTATCAGACAAGGAAAAAATAAAGGGGAAAAAAACACCCCAAACCAAGACTCTACTTAAATAATTAGTTTCCTGAGGTCATGTTATTAAAAAAACAACACTGCACCAGGCAGTGGTGGTGGTGTGTGATACACAATTTTAATCCCAGCTCTTGGAAGGCAGAGAGGCAGTCAGATCTGTATGAGTTCCAGGACAGCCTGTTTTACAGAGTGAGTTCTAGAACAGCCAGGGGTGCAAAGGGAGATCCTGTCTTAAAAAAACCAAAGGGGGGGGAGGGGAGAGGGCTGGGAGGAAGAGGAAGAGGAGGAGGAGGAAGAAGAAAGAAATCATTGTATCTTTTCATCTTTTAGAGGACAAGAGGGGCATGTTAATGGGAAGAATCTGAAGTGTTGAGAGGAAGATTTAAAAACAAAACAAAAAACCCCAAGTTTCCAATGAAACTGTTAATGGTACTGTGTTTCACCATTCTCATAATAAATTATTTTCAGCTTGTGGCTTAAAAAACCGAAACAAAACAAAACAAAAAACCTCAATTGCTACCTCAATTGAACCCACTATAGCTTTTGCTTCTTTACAGTTAATGGTTATGAAGCTAGTTTATAGACTCTTGTGAAGCTGGACTGAGGAGCAGGAGAGATCTGGTGAATATTCCTCAGTTGCAAATCTGAAATGCTCTACAATCTGAAACTTTCTGAACATTGTTATGACGCTACAAGCAGAAAAATCCACACTTCAAGACTATGTTTTATGCAGAAAATTAATTTAAAATACTGCATATAAAATTAGCCTTGGACTATGTATACATACAGATTATAAGTGAATTTCACATTTAAACTTCAGTCACATCTCCAGAGTATCTCAATATGTACACGCACGTACTCCTAAATCTGAAAAGACTTCAAAATATTTCCAGCTCCAAGCACTACATACAAAAGACATTCATTCTGTCATAGAAAACTGGACAGAAAGCTATTTCTAAAATTATACCTTTTTTTTTCATTCCAAATGAGCTATTTTTTTAAAATCAGGTTGATGTAGAATTTATAATCAAGTAACCTCTGTGATTAAAAAACAAAACAAAACAACAACAACAACAAAACAACCTGGAATCACTGCAAACTGCAATTATATTAGCATACTAAGGGGACTTCGGCAGAGCTCCGGCTAAATCCCAGCCAAGACTCTAGCATGCAGGCACTATAGCATATGATGAAGGTACTGCAGACTGAGAATGGGTGGGTTTGCAACACAACAGGTTCAGGCATCCCTAAACATTAATTCAGGCCTACAGTCACCACACATCCAGGACACTCCCGGGACTACCTCAGACCATCTGAAACTATGTTTAAAATGTAATAGACTATGGCAACCACCCACCTTTGGTTCTTATAGCACTGCCAATGTTCTCTGTGCTGCTTGCATAAATCAGCATTACTTCAACTTGTTTCTGCCTCCACTCATTTGTCATGGTGGGTTTCACTTATATTACCATTATTTCCCTTTAAATGACACCTTAAATGGTGTATCCTTAGCAATATCATCTATGAACACATGAATTTAATTTGCAAGTTAAAGCACATTAGCTATTAAAATAGAAAGTATGCATCTGTTTAACACCCAGAAACCGCTGTATATTTCCAGTTTTAGAAAAATATTGCAAAATTGAAATGTCATAAATTCCAATATACTGATATGTAAACTATATTGCCAAGAAAATCTTTTGTATTAAAAGGGTGTAAAAATTCTTTTGAAATATAGATTTTTTTATTCTCTACTTGAAAAAGAAGACAGACCTTTATTACAAACTGTCTAATTGCTGTGTAAGTGTTTCAGGATTTTATGGTTTTGTTAATGATACTCCTAGAAAGGGATGTATTGGGCTGGAGAGATGGCTCAGCAGTTGAGACCACTGATTACTCTTCCTGAGTTCAATGCCCAGAAACCATATGGTGGCTCACAACCATTTGTAATGGGATCTGATGCCCTCTTCTGGTGTGTCTGAGGATAGCTACAATGTACTCATATACATAAAATAAATAAATTCTTTTTAAAAAGGGGGAATACATTTAAAAAAAATTTTTAGACTTATTTTATATATATAAGTGTTTTGTATAAATGTATATATGTACACCATGTGCATGCCCATTGTCCTCAGAGGTCAGAAGAGGCCATTATTAGATCCTCTGAAACTGGAGTTGCACACACTTGCGCGCTTCCATGACATTGCTTGGAAACAAACCTGGGCCCCTGGCAAGAGAAGTTAAGTGTTCTTAACTGCTGAGCCATCTCTCCAGGGCCCCCACCTAAAATGTATCTAAAAATGTATCTATTAATATTTGTTTTAACTAAAAATTTATGTATATGGGTGTTTTGCCTGCATGTATGCCACGTGGCTTCAGTGTCCAAGGAGGTCTACAGGAGCATGTTGGATCTCCTGGAATTGGAGTTATAGTCAGTTACAAGCTGTCATGTGGGTGCTGGGAAACCACAATGCAAGAACAATAAGCACCCTTAACCACTAAGCCATCTCTCCAGGTCTCGCCTAAAAGAAAACAACATAGCACTTATGTGTGTGGGAAGGCAGGTGCCTGCTATGATGCATGTGGCAGTCAGGGGATGACATTCAAGAGTTGATTGTCTCCTTTTATCATGTGGGTTCCTGGGACTAATCTCAGGTCATAGTGCTTGGTCGCAAGTACCTACAAGACTGATGAACCATCTTGCTAGCTCCACGAATGCTAGAATGTTAAAGCCATTTTGAGTCTCAGAAAAGTCTGAGTTAAATCCCTTTTTCTGTTAGAGCACTCATCCAGCTCCTACTATGGATCACTGTGGCAGATCATTTCAGCCTCCAAGGATGGCAGGGTATTTGGGAGCCTCTGTGGAAGGATTGCACTTAAACCAGAATCTCTCTTTGATTTCTCCTTATTCTTAGGTACAGATAAAAGTCGTCAAAAATAGGAAATACTTATATTTCCTCTTTAGGATTCATTCTGTAAATAACAATGTTCCCTAAATAGAAATATATTACCTCAGTTAGTGTAACACTACAATTTATTTCAAAAAACCTGTTACTGTTTTATGTGTAGGGAGTGCTTTGCCTGCACGTTTACCTAACATCTCATTCACATAATGCTCTTGGGATCCCAAAAAGAGCACCAGATCTCCTGAAACTGGAAGTTACAGGACTGTTACAAGTTGTGACCTGCCATGTGTGTGCTGGGAACTGAACCCAAGCCCTCTGGAAGAGCAGCTCTTATCCACTGTGTCATCTCTCTAGTTCACAATTTATTTATTTTTTTAATTGACCTCCCTGCACTAAAACATTTATGCTCATGTTACCAGTTTCATATAAACACATACCTACTTAGGTAACTGCTCTTAGGTATTAGGTAGAAGTTCTTATGTAAAGAATTCTTAGGTATTTTTAGGAGATTAGACTGTTGTATGAGGTCTTAGTGCATTCCTACCTCCCTGGGGTTGTCAGGTTATCATACAAGTTGAACTATTTTAAAAAAGCCTATCACATTTAAGCTCTGGATATGGCTAGGTCGGTTGAGTACCTACCCAGCATGTTATGAGGACCTAGATTCAATCCCCAGCACAACCGGATGTAAAACTTGAGAAGTAAAAGCAAGAGGATTAGAAGTTCAAGTCATCCCCAACTATACAGAAAGTTCAAGATCAGCCTGAAATGCCTAAGGCTTTGTCTCAAATAAATACATACACATATACATATATACATACATACATACATACATACATACATACAAGGGTCTGGTGGGATGGCTCAGCCAGAAGAGATGCTTGCTGCTAATCCTGATGACCTGAGTTTGATCCCTGGAAACTACACGGTATAAGGAGAGAACCAACTCCCCACAAGCTGTCCTCTGACTTTCACATGTGCTCCATGCAATTGTTAAGGACAAGGGTTTGGTTCACTAGTACATAGAAAGGCAAATGGATGTAGAAATCTGCTTATAATCACAGCACTATGGAGCTAGACACAGGAGTAAGCTGGTTAGGGAGACCAGCCTCAAACAGTGAATTCTGCATTCAGTCAGAGACCCTGCCTCAATATGTAAAGTGAAGAGTGGTCCGTAAGAACTTGGGCAACCACCTCAGGCCCCAACACACAGATGCACAAAGGGCACAGACACACGTAACTCCATATAAGGGAATATACACATATGTACATGCAAACCACAAACACATGAAAAACAGGTGTTTATAAGGGGCAGACAAACAACATGACTTAAATAAAGGCACAATACTTCTTGGTGGTATGGGACAACAAAAAAGGCACACACTCTACTTAGTATTTTAGCCAACATGGGCCCAGGACTGCTAGGATCTCCAACTTTTCAAGAAAAGTCATTTGGATGATAGTATGAAAACCTTCTCATCCTTCTTTTCCTCCCCAGACCACAATACTTGGCCCAAGATGGCCTCCAACTCATTTTTCTTTTATTTGTTTTTGGGTTAGGGTCTCATTACTGTAGTTAAGACTAACCTCTAATTGTCTATGTAATCTAAGTTCACTTTGATTTTTTACTGCCTCAGTCTCTTGAATGTTGGGATCACTGGCACACACAATCAAGCCTGATCACAACCTGGGTTCAAGTGATCTGTCTCAGCCTCCTAAATACCTGAGATCACAGGCCTGCGCCATTGCACTCAGCAAAACTCCCATTATTCAATGGTGGTAATGCTTTTAAATTAAAACACCAACGCCACTAACATAATTTTTTTGGGTCAACCTGTAGCATAAGCCAGTAACAACGTTCAACAAACAGTATGAGCAAACACATTCTATCTAACTCTTACGGTCAAAAGACATGAAAAAACCTAAGCTTTCTAGGCAGTACAAGGAGGTTACTTTTTTCAACATTAATTAAAATGGAGATTAAAAAAAAAAAAAAAAGACAGAAAGCAAATAGAAGAAATGCTAAGTGTACTACAAGGGGACACTCACAACTTCAGAAGAATCAAAGTCAGAAAGAACTTGGGGGAGCAAAGAACCTGAGCATGAGACAGACTACTTAAGGAGGAAGGTGTGGTCAAACATTAAGAAAGAAAGATGAAACCACTGAACTCTTTCACTTCAACCAAACCAAAAGGGAAATAGAAGCCCATGAGACAGCAGTGTAAACCACAACGGACAGTGACTTGCTTCTTTATAACAACACCTGTCCCTACCTGGCTGCACTAAATTGTAAGCAATTTCTTTCACTCTTGTAGTGATTTAATGGTTGCATTTCCACTTGCTGACTAACCTGTCTAAAACAAACATCACCTGGAATCCACCCAAACATTGGTTTTTATAAATCATCTGTTGTTGTCAAACACAGCAAGTCAGCATCCTGTGGGTATCCTCCTACTTACCGGCTCCTGTTTCTGGCAGCTCTTTCTGTGGGAATGGTCAGTCAGAGAGGCACACTATATCTTGCATCATGATACTTACACATAGGCACGTGGCAATTAGCTTTATGCTATCTCCACCCATTTCAATGTTGGCATAATCATATCAACAAACAAATGAGGCATACCCTAAGGTCAATGACTCTGTTGTCTAATCTTGTATCCTGGTTAACAGTAGCTCTTCCGTCCTTTAAAAAAAAAAAAATAAATAAAAAAGAAGGGTGGGAGGGGATGAGAAAAACAGATTTTACAAGTATTTTGAAGTACACAAGCACATATACACCACACTCTAAGAAGTAATGTTCCCTTTTAGTGAGAGATGTGTGTGTTAATAATGTACATGGAAATCAAGAAGCCAAGATAATGAACAGAATAAAAAGAAAGCCAGGGAGAAGTTGGTGTTAGAAGACAGAAATGATATTGGGGATGGTATGGAATGCCTCTAATGCTAGCACTTGGGAAGCAGAGGCAGGTGGATCTCTGTGAGTCTAAGGCTAGTTATAACTCACAGTGAGACTCTGTCTCAAATATAGACCCTCCCCCCAACCAACAAAAGAGAAAAAGGAGTGAAGGGGAGGGAGACTTAGATTAGATGTCTCAGTGGATAAAGCATGTTATAAAGGATGAACATTGGACTTCGAATCCCAATTATCACTGGTGGTAATACATGGAGGTAGCTAGACTAGCTTAATCAGTGAGCTCTAGGTTCAAAGTGAGATACCCTGTCTCAATATAAAAGGTGAAGAGTGGCTAAGGAAGACAGACAGCCACTATCAACCTCTGGCATCCAATATGCACATATGTACCTACATACATATATACACACATGCATATACATACACATGAAGCCACCTACACAAAGACAGAGAGATGGTAAAATGAGAAGGAAGAGATAAGCACTCCTGCTTTCTTTCCCTTCTTCAAAGCTGCTCACTAATGGGGCACCAGAACCACTACCAAAGGTCCCCTAAGACTTTCAGGGAATCCCTGAAATCATTCTCGTACCCCCTCCCTTTCTGAGGGTAAGACAATGTTTCTTTGTGTAGCCTCAGCTGTTCTAGAACTTGCTCTGTAGACTAGGTTAGTCTCAAACTCAGAGATATACCTGCCTTTTCCTGGAATGAAAGGTGTGTTCTGCACATGTGGCTAAATCTCTTTTTCTTACAATATTTTCATTCTCACTCATGAATATATTAAGAACTTTGTAAAAGCTGTATGATTGGTAACTTCTCAACACTATGAATTAAAAAACTATATGAGAACCTAGATGTATACAGTCAGTTTTTACACACTTTTTCCATATTTAACATGACATCACACTCGTAACAGGAAAGTTTTGTTTTGGAAAATATAAAGTATGTTTTGGACACTTTTCTTTTTATCTAAAATATATTCAAGTATGCAATATTTTACTGACAAACACATCAATAAAACCAAAGCTTAGTGGGGCGGTGGTGGCGCACGCCTTTAATCCCAGCACTTGGGAGGCAGAGGCAGGCGGATTTCTGAGTTCGAGGCCAGCCTGGTCTACCGAGCGAGTTCCAGGACAGCCTGGACTACATAGAGAAACCCTGTCTCGAAAAACAAACAAACAAACAAACAAAAAACCAAAAACAAACAAAAAGAAGCTTATGGCGTTACCTTTTATATTTTTAAGAAAATAAAAAAGGACTTTTTTACTTTTGGATTCTGGGACTCCTGCTTGCTATATAACCTGTACCACTGAACTGCATCCCAAGCTGTAAACAGATCAGGACACCAAAAACTTCCAGAGATATGCTGGTGGCAGAGCAATATAACTGAATACTAGATTAACCCTCTCCCACTGAACTACATCCCAGCCCCTCTAAGTTTAAGAACAGAACTCAAATCAATTTCCAAATACATTTAATACAATCAATGTTACAGACTACCCAGAGCAAGCACATACTATGACATAAACTTTACCTCTTCTCCTTCTGCTTCAGGCCGAATGGCATCATCCAGCTGCAAGGGCAGGCGAGGTTCAGCCAAGCTAATCACATAAATCTGAAAGTGAGAAATTGCCAAAAATATTAAGGAGTCAACAAAACCTGATAAATCTTGTTTAAAGACAATCTACATGAAATGATGTTTGCATACATCTTTAATTTAAACTACTTGGTAAAATAAAATAAGGTACTATCTATTTAAATATAAATTATTTATTTTTATTATGTGCTTTGGTGTTTTGCCTGCATATGTATTTGAGGGAGGGAGTCCAATTCCCTGGAAAGTGAGTTACAAACAGTTGTGAGATGCCATGTGGGTGCTGGGAATTGAACTGGGGACCTTCCACATCAGTCATTAATCAATTGCCACTGAGCCATTTCTCCAGCCCAGATAATATCCATTTTTAATCTATGTAACAGAGATAATATTGTTGGCTTTTTAGATTGTTTGAAGCCAACAAATATTTTATAAATCCTAGGTATGCACCAATGTAATAAAAAAAAGCTGTGATTAAGGAAATCAATTCCAAAGCTTCAATTAAAACGGAGTCTGCCACAAGAACCAAAGCATTAACACAGGAGTTCTATTACTGTTAGCAGTACTCAGCCATTCCCCACCACTCTGACCAGCCAGGCTACACCCACCTTCCTTCCTTTATTCTTGGTCTCCTGTAACTGTCTCCTCTCATCAACCACCACATTTCTCTTCCTGCTCTTCTGGTCAGGAGCTGCCTCAGGCGATGTTCTTTTATGCTGTCAAAGTCCCTCAGTACTCACACACACTAATTTCACTTTTTAGTGATAAAAATAGTGAGTTTATTATGAGTAAGGTAAGGTTTTCTGAACACCCTTTAAAACATATTACCTATCACACCTGGTGAATCACAAAAGGGAATTTCCTTTTTTTAGTTAAGTCAGAAAAAGAAGCTATACTCTCTCAATTTGTAGATTACACTTGGCATTCAGAGAAAGTGTCAGAAGGCTTTACTCTAAAGTAAAATTATCTATCATGGTTCCCTAATCCCAAGTTTTAGGCTTCCTTTGGTTAGCACAATCTTGACCTTCAAACCCCAAGTTGAAGAACCCAAGTGCTATGACTTTCATAATCAGTGGAAGGAAATTCACCCTCTCCTTCATTGGGTCTGAGTTCACATAGTACTTGGCACAAAATATATACAAGCAGTAACTGTTGAATATATAAGAATGAGGGACAGTCAATTGCTTATGATACAATTTAAATTTATTGTAAAATACTTTATTAAAATATTAATATATAAAATATTATATTATTTATGATGAAACTTTTAAGTTTCTAAGATTTAAATATTTATTATTAATACTTCTAATGCAAGATATGTGCTCTGCCATAGATACCTCCCAGTAAAAAAAAATCATAAAAGTATGTGTTTTTTTTTTTATTTATTTATTTTATGTATGTAAGTACACCATAGCTGTCTTCAGACACACCAGAAGAGGCATCAGACCCCATTACAGATGGTTGTAAGCCACCATGTGGTTGTTGGGAATTGAACTCAGGACTTCTGGAAGAGCAGTCAGTGCTCCTGACCACTGAGCCATCACACCAGGCACCTTTTTTTTTTTTAAAAAAAGTCATTAAGTTTTCCTTATAGAGTACTGAAAACGTGTCAGTTGGAAGATAGTGGTGATGTATCCTTTTTGTCAATATAAATGGATTTCTTTAGTAGACTAAACAAAAAACAAAGTAATGTGTCAGATCAGATCAGCAAAATACAAGATTTTGTATATCTCAGAGTTCCATGACAATTAACTCCTATTAAATTTAACTTCATTCCCAAATCGATGGGTATAGATGTCCTGAACTCTCAACCAGTCATTCTTATGCATGCTCCGAAGCACTCTACTGCTCCCCTCTGTGGGAAGGGGTCTCTGTATACATGTTCTTTCTGAGAGAGGGAAGAAACTATCCCTTGTCTTGAACACTTCTTAAGCAAACATTCATTCATTTTAGTATATGAATGTGCACATATATATGAGAATTTATGCTCACATGATAGGACAAGGGTGGAGGTCAGAGAACCATTTTTTGAGTTGATTCTCTCCTTGTATTGAGTCCCACAGCGCAAACTGATTCAGTGACTAACATAAACTTCAGAATTTTACATTAATTTGTTGTTCTTGTCTGGTTTTTCCCTGAGACAGGATCTCACTAGGTAGATCAGAATAGCATCAAACTCACAGATATCGGCCTATTTCTTGCCTCCCAGTTGCTTTGATTAAAGGTGTATACCAATATGCCCAGCTACAACTATTAAGAACATAAAGATCTGTCATAAAATGGTCTAAGAATCCCTCAAATCTATATATAATTTTATCTGTGTCTCTCTTATTCTTTCTTATGGGTCAAATGCAGGGTACCATGCATGAAGCTGTATCTCCAGCCCTCACAATCATATTACAAAATGAGTTAGTTACCTTCTGGACGTGCAACTCAACATCCTGCTGTGTACAGCTTCCAATTTTCTGATTTACTTTTCTCACAACACCTTCTACGTCAATAATACTTTCTTTGTTGATGCTGTCAAGAGAAAAAAAAATTCTCAACGTTAATAATCTCATTAGAGGTGTCAGAATTCATTTGGTATTTAAGCAGCAGAATATGTCAAGCCATTCTTTAATACAGGAGACAGTTTCAATTAAGCCAGCCTCTTCAATCTACTTAAAACAAGCTATTTCGCAGTATACTTTGTGAGACTTGTTTAAAGAGATGACTTTTTAAAAAGATGCCACAGTTTAGCAACCATTTATTTAAGATACTTGGGAACATAAAAGGCAATAGGACAAAGTGAACTGTGAAATGTAGTAAAGTCTTTGAATTATTAAAAAACCCTTTCCTTCTTACACTTGAGATTCACTAGGATCAGCATTTCCTATAATAAGAAACACTGGCTTCAATAAATGCAATTACTGTTATGTAATGGAATTAAATAATAGAAGAAGGTCAACCAAAAAGTGTTTCAAGCACTGAGGTTATTAGGGTGCTTCTTTGCAATTACAGTTTCATTGCCTTAAGGTTTTTTTTTTGCTCATTTTGCCCCTGGACTGTGAATGATAACCTGGTTGTGCATTCACACTTAAGAGATGCTTGTGTGACATTTGTATTTGGTGAAAAATATAAGATTTAGTGTTCATGGAGAAGTTCCTTTCACTCTGATACAGAATTGCATCTTCAGTAGTTGAGATGTTATTAGACACCCTAGAAACCACACACTGCTACCTTTACACCGGATACCACAGGAAGCTACAAGGTAATCTACAAAGAGTTGGAAAGCCTAGGCTACACTGAGTAGGATTCTGTCACCAACCACCTTTTAAAAAAGAACTAACAGATCAGGCAGTGGTGGTGTATGCCTTTAATATCAGCACTTTGGAGGTAGAAGCATTTGAATCTTTGAGGTCAGCCTGGTCTCAGATCAAGTTCAAGTAAAGCCAGAGCTATACAGAAACCCTGTCTCAAAAAAAAGAAAAAAATTAACAGTACTTATAGCTTTTCTCTCTTGAGTATCCTGTACCACAGCTATCACTGAATACCTAGCTAAAGAAAAATCATAATTTGTAATTAAAAAGTAGGTGGTACCTGTAACCTGGAAGGATCAGATTTACTGATCTGTTTACTACAAAGAGCATTTCCCAACCCTGGCACTGTAGTGTCAGTCTATCTTCTAACAGCTGCCTCTCTGCATTCATGAGCACTCCCGATGCCTGAAGGGCTTGTTTCACATGTTTCCAGAAGGAAAGGTTTTTCCTCACTCATCAATATAATATACTGGCAATCAACCCTACTCCAACTAGAGCACCAATCTTCCTGTTGTCCATAAGCTCATGACTCTTTGGTTTTACATCCTCTGACTCCCATATAGAGAGAGGCCTTTGATAATCCTCTCAATCTTCTGTCAGCAGGGAGCCTCTTCCAAAGCCACTTAAGTTAAACATGCTCCCCAAATCCCTTTGAGACAGGGTTTCATTAAGTAGACCTGGCTGACCTAGAACTTATTATGTAACCATAGTTGGCCTCAAACTCAAGAGATCTCCCAGCCTCCTGAGTGCTGGAATTAAAAGTGTGTGACACCATGCCCAGTAACATTGTTTTAAAAAAGAAAAAAAATCACATTGAGTTAATTGTGTGTACGTACGTTTGTGTGTGTGCGTGTGTTCGAGTGTGTGTGCATATAAACTAGTAGGAAGCCGAGTGACTGAAGTCCTGAGTGAATATATGTTTGTTGACATGAACATAGCCATGTCAAGGACCCCCAAATCTCAGACTCATGGGAAAATGGCAGTTTTCCTCTGGACCATGTGCAGATGATGACAGTGTGCAAAAAATGTTCCCCACGGGGGTAAATAAAAAAAAAAAAAAAATGTTCCCCACAGCTTACTCCTCACTAACATTTACTGCCTCAAGACTGCTCCCTACAGAGATTACTCCTCCTAAGATTAGCTAAACCTGTCTCCTTAATCTAGCTGTATACTATAAACCTTGATTAAATTGCATACAATAACCTGCCTTTCTGTTTACCTCTATAAAATAAACACGTTGAACTACCAAGGTGCTGAGACTCAGATGACAACTTGGGGAAATCAGTTCTTTAATCTGACCATGTGGGTACAAGGGATTAAACTTGTCAGGCTTGGCAGCAAGTACCTTTCCTTGCCAGACTTCTTTGCTGGCCCAATCTCTCCACTCTTTGTATTTATTTTTTAAGATTCACATGTGTATGATGAGTGTTTTGACTATATGTATACACAGGTACCATGTGCATGCCTGGTGCCTACGGAGGCTAGAAGAGGCAGAGTTACAGATGGCTGTGAATGGCCATGTTGTGAGAACTGAACCTGGGTCCTCTGTAGAACAAGTACTCTGAGAAATCTAGTTTCATACTAGTTTCCTTACAGAAAAATACTGAAATGTGAGTGTGATGGTTTGTATATGCTTAGGCTAGGAAGTGGCACTATTAGGAGGTGTGGCCTTGTTGGAGTAAGTGCGTCAATGTAGGTGTGGGCTTTAAGACCCTCATCCTAGCTGGGCGGTGGTGGCGCACGCCTTTAATCCCAGCACTTGGGAGGCAGAGACAGGCGCATTTCTGAATTCGAGGCCAGCCTGGTCTACAGAGTGAGTTCCAGGACAGCTAGGACTACACAGAGAAACCCTGTCTCGAAACAAAACAAAACAAAAAGACCCTCATCCTAGCTGCTTGGAAGTCAGTATTCTGCTATCAGCCTTCAGATGAAGATGTAGAACTCTCCACTCCTCCAGCCCCATGTCTGCCTGGATGCTGCCATTTTTCCTGCCTTGATGATAATGGACTGAACCTTTGAACCTGTAAGCCAGCCCTAATTAAATGTTGTCCTTTATAAGACTTGCCTTGGTCATGGTGTCTGTTCACAGCAGTAAAACCCTAACTAAGACAGTAAGCAAAGATCCTCGAATTAGGACTGGTTGGAGACTCCCTTATTAGTACCAGATGTTAGGTTTCAAACCTGGGACAGTTGGATGAGGTGCCTATTTAACATGTCAAAGGGGACCTGGAGACCAGGTTCTCCCTGTATTCTTCAGTCTCTACTGGTTACAAGGCCACCCTGGCTGGCACACCTCACCTCCTACTCTCAACTCTTCAGCCCAGGGGGTTAGGCTTCTCTTCCCTATATAATCCAACATTTTGGTTACTGGCCTTCTTTGTACCTTTGAGCCTCCTGGCTGCTGCAACAGTCCCCCCACCCCCCACCCCCACACACAACTCAGTCTGGTCATGTCCATTCTGGACTATCCCAGATGTCCCTGCCTCTGGATATGTTCTCCCATGTGTCTAAAATAAACCTTCTCTTCCACCACATCTAGAAACAGTCAGTCATATTCTGTTTTCCTATTTTTTTCATTCACAGATGTTCTTTAAATTTTGGATAATCTATTTAATATTTTTATATATCTAAATTTATGCCTTTACTTACCCCTATTTACAGAAATGAGTAAATTCACAAGAAAAAGCATAAACAAGAAAATTAATTTATAACAAAGGACTAACTCTAAAACTTTCTGGTGGAACCTGTAAGCAGCTGAGAGTTTTCTGTGTATTTGTGTGTAGATGCACACACACGCACACTTACAGTCAACACAGTGACAAAACTACCTGCCAATCTAATTGGTTTGTTTTTCTGAGGTGGGGTCGTTTTTTGAGACAGTTTCACAAAGCCCAGGCTGTCTTTGAATTCATTACGAAGCCTAGGCTTTCCTTGAACTCCTTACCTCCATCTGAGATTACAGATATGTATGTACCACTATACCCAACCTCAGTGTAAACCATATGATTTTTCACTGACTTATACGTATAGACAGGGTATATGATACAGTCTGTCACCAGAGAGACACTGGACTAGGTAGCATAGAATTCCACGTTTGAAAACAAACATGCCTCTATGTCTGCATTTTGAAAAAGGATAGTATCTACCAGGTAACTAGAAAGCTTGAGTTTCACAGATGATGTGTAGTGCAAAATAACCTCTGGTGGAAAAGCAAAGGAACTCCCAGGAGCTGATTTAGTACAGGAGAAATGGATGAAATAAATTAAACACATCTCTTCAAGAGCTAGGTCAGCTGTTTTTATTATTAATGCCTGAAACACATTGCATCGTATTCCATGCCTCTCATTTTCAACCATTCTTCTGATTGTCCATATAATTAATCATTCAGTAAATAAGATAAATTAGTACAATCTTGATATCAAGATGTCCTTAAGGAAAACGCAAAACAGATTTCATGTCATCCATTAGGAACTGCCAACCACCAACTTAAAATTTTAGCTATAACCAACAGTTTCCATAGGCTAAAACTGCAAAAAGGATCATTTTTTATGTTTTACAAAAGCCTTTTATGAGCTTGGCTTTGTTTTGAAGGTTGTTCTATAATCCATGTTGGCTCTGAGCTCACTGTCCTGTTTCCCAAGTGCTGGGATTATAGGTGAGTACCACCATACTAGTCCACTTGCCCATTTTCAGAGGGTCAATTTATTAAAACATAATTCCAACCTAATCAGCTTTCTATTGCTGATAAACACGATGGCAAAAAACAATTCATGCAGAAAAGGTTCATTTCATGTTTTAGTTGTTGTCCACCAAGAAGAGACTCGGGGTAGAAAGTCAAGGCAGGAGCCTGGACTCAGGAACTGAAGCAGGGACCATGGAGGAGTGCTGCTTACTGGCTTGCTCAGCCTGCTTTCTTATAGAACCCAGGACCACCTGCCCAGAGAGCAACTCAGATCACAATGGGATGCTCCCACCCTCACATCAATCATTAATCAAATAAAAGCCCCACAAGCCATTCTGGTGAGGGCATTTTCTCAGCTGAAGTTCTCTCTTCTCAAATGATCCCTGCAGAGGTCTCTGTGACCACCATGGCCTACAGAGTAACAATATGTGGAAGCAAGAAGGTGGTTCAGTTCAGTAGCCCATGTTGGTTCAAACCCCAAACCTCAGGAATCTGACACCAAGTAGTTTATTTTAGACATACTTTGTTGAGTTTTCCTGGTGATGATTAACTTAATCTTGTATGCACAACAATAAAGCTTAAGTTGTGACTACATTGAAACTCTTTGTAAATTACATGTGACATCTTCCATAAAGATGGGTTCTACAGACTGACAAGCTCAAGATGTGGGTCTGGGGAGGACTTGGTGTGGTCTCAGCCACACTGACAGCACAAAGAGGAGCAGGCTATTCACATGTCCACTTCCAGCCTTCCAACCTTCTGGGCAGAAAACAGTTATACATGCCTCCCTTTGAAGGGACATTCCTGGCTCCCCTAGTGCTCATCTGTGAGCACAAGGACCTTGACACCCCTCCCCACCCCCACCCCAACCCTGAAAACAAAAACAGTACAACTGACCCCTTGTCAACTTGATACACAAATGTATCACTATTAAAACCATAACCTTTCTTTGTCCCCAGATCTCATGTTAATATTAATATCATAATATAAAACATAAATAACTTTAACTGTTCCAGTCTTCAAAAAATTCCACTTACGGGGTTGGAGAGATGGCTCAGTGGTTAAGAGCACCTGGCTGTTCTTCCAGTAGACATTGAGTTAAATGTGAGGCACCCATATGCTAACTCACAAACGCCTGTAGCTCCAGTTCAAGGGGACCTGACACCTTCCTCTAGCAGGCACAAGGAACACAAGTGGTGCACAAAGATACATGCAGAAAGACCATTCATACACATAAATTTTTAAAAAATCCAGCTAATTAGGCACAGTAAATTGAAATTGGTCATAATACAACTGCCAGTGAATCAGAACACAAGGCTGTCAGTCAGCCCCTTCTCATGACTGAGATCTTCAGAGACATCAAACGCTATAGGTGACATAACAGTCTGAGACACAAGACTGTTAACAGGCCTCCTGCTTACTTCAAATTAAACATTAGGAAGATCAAATACTTTCTAATCCTTTCAGATAAATAAATAAAGTAGGAAACTACAAATGGATGAAGGGAGATAGGAAAAGAAAGAGGGAAAGAGGGAAAGAGGGAAGAAAAGGAGGAACGAACACAAAGGTGGATTAGTGAACTTTCTTTCCCTAAGTAGGTCATTGTTCTCTGGAGATCAGTGGACTAAAGAACAAAACTCATAAATGCCATGAAAAGGCTCCTGTTGAGTAAATAATCTGAAGGTCATGGCTCAAATTTTCATTTCTACTTAGGCATTAGATGAAAAAATGTTAACTAGCACACTACTCTAGTCAAAGGCATGGCAATACTGCATGCACATGGGGAAGATAAAAATGCAGGGAGGAGAAAACCAGCTCATCTTTCTTATCTTGATGTTGGGTCCTGGGCCAAGGGCCGACTCTTCCACCCTCCTTTCTTTTTTCTCTCCCTTCCATTCATCCAGCTTTGTTGTCTTTCTAGAGTATAAGGAATCACCTAGGATGGGTATTAGCAAATGTTTGCAATGCCAGCACTCAGGAGGCTGAGGTAGGAGGACTGATGTGAGTGAAAAGACACTTGAGCTACGAAGTAATTAGAAGGCAGCCTGGGGTATAATATGGGACCCTGTAACCTATCTAAAATCATCAACCCAACCCAAACCGCCAGCTTAGACTGTCACTCACCTGGGAATGACAGAACGTTCTTAGGTTTTAAGCTATTTATTGGCTGTGCTGAGGCTAGAATCTTGGGCTTCATCGCTCATGTTGGTGAAGTGTTCTACTTCCTACTAACCTGCAACCCTAGCCATTAAGCTATTTTTAAAAAAAGTTAAGAAAATAGAGTTTTAAAACTTATTTTTTGGGTTTAGTAGTTAAGAGACCTTGTTGCTTTTGCAGAGGACCAGGTTCAGTTCCTAGCACCCACCTCTGGTGGCTCACAGTTCAAGGGACCCATCACACTCTGGCCTCTGGGGATACCAAGTACACACATTGTGAACTTACAAACATGCAAACAATCCTACACATAAAATAATTAAAAAAAACAAAAAAACCTTACTTACTTATTATCCAGATCCAAATGGTACCACAACCTCATCCTCTATGGTCACTGGTCACTGGTCTATTTCGTACCTAACTCCACATGTTTTCTCTCATTTGCAGAGAATATGGAATGCTTTATAATCCTTATGTCACCATTTCACGGTATTCTGTTCAATTTATCTGTATATTTTTAAATGCTGAAGAAGCTTAACACACTTTTATTTTGTAGCTCGTAAAAGTCACTGTAATATGCAAATCTCTACAGCATTGCCCACATTATCACTCAGCCATTTCCTTCTAAATTCCAGATATGTTTGGTGCTTGAGAGACACAAATAGCATTCTATTTAAACATTACAAGTGCCCATAAGGTACGCATTATCATTTAAAAATGAAAAAAACAAAACAAAACAAAAACAGATCCTGAGAGGTTAAATAATTAGCTGACTATCATGCAGCTGGCCACAAAAAAGTTGTTACTGACCCAAAAATTAGCACTAAATTTAAATATAAGTGTATCTTCACTACACTTGTAAACAATATGCTTTCATTCTTAAGATCCTATGGGCTACAATGTTTCTCTAAAGCTTTCCTGACACTCAAGTAATGGGCCATCTGCTAAGAGTTTTCCAATGTCCACGAATCTTATTACCTTCTTCAATAGCGCTGATAGTTTGATGCCCTAATGTTGTCAACTTTAGCAGAGCTCAGCAGAATCTTTGCATGAAATAAGTCATTAGTTATATTTAAGCTAGGTGATTTAATGCCATAAAATAGTTGGGAATTTCTGACACCAGATTTTAGATTTAATCTTATGTGTGTATGGAGCTCCTAAGGTCAGAGAATAACCTAAGAGTGCCAGTCCTTGCCTTCTAGTTTGTTTGAGACAGGGTCTTATCATTTTCCTGCTTTGTATGCCAGGCTAGCCAGCCAGAGCTTCCAGGGATTCTCCTATCTTTATTCTTTTATATCCCTGTAGGAGTACTGGGATTACAAACCTGTAAGATGCCATGCCCATTTTTTACATAGGTGATTCAAATTCAGGTCCATAAGCTTGAGTGGTATGGCAAACGCTTTACCTACTGAAAAATCTTCCCAGCCCTAGACTTAAGTTAAAAAACAAAATTACTTAGATATTTATTGCCATATACATGGGTGTTTTGCCTGCATACTGTGTGTGCACAGTACTTATGGATGCCAGAAGAGGATGTCAAATCCCTTGCAACTGGAGTTATAAACAGTTATGAGGTGCTATGCAGCTGGGAATCAAACCCAGTTCTCTGCAAGATTAATTAGTTCCCTTAATTGCTGAACTATTTCTCCAGGCCTCCTAGACAAATTTTTAAAGCATACCTTTATCCAAAATTTCAGGACAGAGCTACATACAGTTATTTCTTCCCTAGCAGATAGCAACTTGTTCCAATAAAGAGTCAAAGCATGTAGGTTCAAGGAGCAGCAATGAATAACAATGCAAAGGCTTAGCCTAAGCTATCAACTTATCCAAGTGGATACTTGGCTTCTTTGGGTCTCAACTCTAGGTAAGTATTTACTATTACCAGAGAACTAACATGTCTCCATAGGTTTTAATCTCTTTTGTTGACCCAAGTTTGGCCAGGTGCCTGGACCAATGCATGTGCTAATAAATACGTTTTCTAAGTCAGTGAGACTTCTGAGTTCTACTTTTTTTCTATTTCACAGTTCTAATAGTTAATGTAGTAAACAGAAATTTTATACCTACCAACCAGTGAAATATCTTTTTTAGGTGAAATATCTCAAAGGAAAGAAAGTAAACAAAACCAGCATGTAGCTAGGTGACTCACTAGAGAATGAGGGATGTACTTGTGACTCACCAGCTATCAATAAATCATTTAACCACAATGACTAATACAAAGAAAAATAAAGCCAAACATATATTTATGTACAGAATAAGCTTTGTTTTCAGAATCAAAACAGCCTGATCTTTGAGGTAGAGTGAACATGAAGAATATATGTAATTTTTTTTTTTTTTTTATTTTTTTTGGTTTTTCGAGACAGGGTTTCTCTGTGTAGCCCGGCTGTCCTGGAACTCACCCTGTAGACCAGGATGGCCTCGAACTCAGAAATCCGCCTGCCTCTGCCTCCCAAGTGCTGGGATTAAAGGTGTGTGCCACCACTGCCGGGCTTAGTATGTAATTCTTAACTTTAAAAACTACTGGAGCAGAGGCCAGGAGAGCTCTGTGAGTTCCAAATCAAACTTGTCTACACAACAAGTTTCAGGCCAGCCAGAGCTACAAAGTGAGAGAATGTCCCTAACAAAACAAACATCAAAACTACTATCCGTATTAGCTATAGTTCTTTAAAGCTGCTGCTACAAAATCAGTCTTACACCTCCAGACCTTGCATTTGTATTAACTGCTGTCCTCTATTAATACTTGATACTCAAAGGCTTCCAGAGCACCTTACCAAAACAAAACACAAAAAACAAAAGCTGCCTTTATAAGACTTAATTGTAACTCACACAAATGACATGAATTAAAAACTTTTTTCAAAAGAAAAAAAAAGTCTGACTTTTTGCTCAACTCTGTAAAGAATCAGGCAACAATGTAAAATGAGGTCAAAAGCGCAGCCTTCTGCTTCCTGAAAATTTTCATTTTCAGAAAGACCGTCAACCATTTCAGACACACAATTAGAATTCTGGCCTAAATCCCTATGGAGTCAGATGCCCTGTGTAATTCATTTGGTTGCTTCATTTTTCTGCTCATTCAGTCACAAGAAAATTGATCTAACAGATTGATTAAAATGATCTGCTCAAGCGTCCTATGGCACTGAATCTAATTAGTGAGCCAACTTTTGGGTGAGAATATTGATAAACTGGATGATTCCTGGACACATTTTCCTTCACATTAAACTCCAATGTTTCTTTTCAAGGAAAAAAAAATTCAAAAGCTCAAAATTAGCAATAAAGTTTAGTCAATAAGCCTCAGATTTAATATCTAAAGTAAATGCTAAGATCATTATCTACTTAAGATATTAAAAGTGACCTTGATTTTTGCCTTTTAAGTGATTAGGAAACCCCAGCTGGAACTATCTGATTTGGTATTTTTAATAGTGGAGTCCTAGCTTTTCTCCACCTGGTAAAAGGCCAATGGGAATAGGGTTAAACATAGGGCTGTATGGAATTAACATATAAATACCATTCTTTCCCCCACTTTGTTCTGTAAGAGTTCATGTTTTATTGTCCAGTGTCCTTGGGTTGCAATCTTCAAAATGGAAACACCTAGAGAGCCAACAGTATTCAGGTGCTCCCTCTGCAGTAAAATCAGCCACAAGCATTTCATATGTAAAAACTGACCCAGGAGAAAATAAACAGTAAGTGGGGATTAAAAGCAGCCTTTTCCTCATACACATATTTCTGCGGGTATTATTTTCTAAACCAGATTCTGGCAGCACTGTTAGCTGGCCCACTCCCTAAGCAGCTGGCTTCCTCTAAACAATGTGCTACAAAATATTCTTTTCAATCACTTCATGCTTCATTGGTCCTCAAATTTTTAACGTCAGCTAAAAACATAAGTAAGTTTTTCATTTTATTTAAGCACAACACCCAGAAGTGGTTTAGAAGCTAGTCATGTGCTGTTTTGATCTTAATAGGAGGCCACTGTGTATTTTTACAGAACCCATTGTTTTCCAAATTTTTCTTGTGTAATTATACTTATAAATGAAAAGATAAAATGCAAAGATCCTCAAGAATTCTGCTAACTAAGTGTCTAAAGGCTGTAAGTCTTCCATTTTTGATCCCCACTGTCAGGCAGAATATACAGCAGGCCCAGCTGAGTGGCAGATCGGTCACAATCCCACACAATGGCCTCAGTCTGGGTGTGAGAAAAGCACCAGGAGTCTTTAGAACAGGGAACTTATAGACATTGCCAGGCAAGGGGAAAAGAAAGGAGCAGAGGATAAGGGAGTTCTGGGTGAGGAAACAGGATGATGGGAACAGTGACGGAAGGGTTTTGGGAGAAGACCAGCAGGATGGGAGAGCCGTGGAGTCATTTCTACTGAGTTCCCTAAACTCTGAAGCCATCTTCCACTCCTGTTATTTTCCTCATTCCCACACAGGAGAAGTAAGCAAATAGGCAAGACCTTTTTCAAGAAGATGTAACACTTGTTCAAGAACAATGCCAACAGTATCTGCCTATGTCAGGCATCACCAATGAGAAACAGGAGGCCAATGATCACAGCGGTAATATGGTGATTTCAAGCATGAAGAAACATTTGGAACACATAACATCCGTGACCCTGAGTTATTAGCTACACCCATTTGCGGTTGATGTCCTACCTTCCCTCTAATTCCAGGCAGCTTCCACACTACTTCATAACAACAGAAGCAACATTTCTTTCACAAGCAAATTACAGATTTTTCTCAAAGTAAAGTGCCATATTTACTATGATTTACTAACCACTCAACATTTGTTCAACCTACCTTTAAAAAAGTCAAATTCTTGCCCTTTAAGCATGAGCCATTAAGTTTCTCAGCATTATGCCATTAACCTCACCTATCCATAAAATGTCATCTTATTGCCAACTACATGTTGCACAGTGATTTTCAGGGATGTGTATGTCACACAACAGAACTGACAATAAGTCTCATTTTAGAAAAATGTAATTCAATAGGATGCTCATGTCTGAATGTCATGGGAGCACTTTCTCTCGGGAGAACAGAGAGCAATTGGGGAGTTTTAGCTTGTACAGATGTGTGACAAATACCTGCAAGGTAATACAGTGGGCACAGGACCAGCCAGCCAGCAGACGCTTGTGCTTTACAGAAGCTTAGCAGCAGCAGTCTCTTTGACTTCTAAGTCTATACTGACATTCTCCCCAACAGTTACATTACCACACAGCTGCCTGGCTGGGGATTTTGCACTTCATTCCTCACAATGGGAGTAAGAATAATTATAAAATACCTGCTGACGGCCATGCTGGTAAGGAAAAGGGCAAAGCCTTATCAAAGTATGTAGCTGTGGCGCACGCTTAATCCCAGCACTTGGGAGCAACGCATTCTATTCAGCAGTGGTCTACAGATGATTCCAGCAGCCCGGCTACACAGAGAAACCCTGTTCAAACCAAAAAAATATGTGGATTATTAGATCTATCTGTAGCATCACGGTTCCAAGTTTATAACTATTAAATTTTTATTACTGAGATTATTCGAGAAATAATTGTCATTGCAAACAAAAACTCAGTTATAACTCCTTTTCTCCTATCGTTTTTTACAGCATGCTTTTAAATATGGAGAAGCAAACATTAGCATTAATGTTAGAAAACTTAATTTCTTCTTTGGAATTGTTTTATTAAAAATATTTCTCTTTACTGTGTAAACCCCACTATTCTCCCGTCCTGCTGGTCTTAGACCCCTTCCCTCACTGTTCCCATCACCTGTTCCTCACCCAGAATTCCCTTATCCTCTGCTTCTGTGTAAACTCAGTATTTCAATCCTGTATCTCCTTTGTAAATAGAGACAGACAGAGAGATCCCCCAATCCAATGCTTTAACTCATCTGGAGGTTGTACCAATGTTTTTAAGAAAACTGTCTTGTCAAGCAACCCAAACACCTACCAATTGTCACTATGAGTCTTAGTTCTAAGAATCTTCAGTTTTTACAAGGTAACAAAAGCCATCAAAACACCTACTATTAATTACTCTGGCTTAATCCTATAGTATATCAGTGCCAAAAGTTACACAACTATAATTTTTTTTTTTTTTTTGAGATAGGGTTTCTCTGCATAGCCCTGGCTGTCCTGGAACTCACTCTGTAGACCAGGCTGGCCTTGAACCCAGAGATCCGCCTGCCTCTGCCTCCCAAGTGCTGGGATTAAAGGCGTGCGCCACCACTGCCCAGCTCATTATAATCTTAGTATAATGTACTAAAGTTATTGTATAAAATTGGCTACATCACTTATATGTAATTAAGCGATATGTGTTATAATTTGTGATAGTTTATTCCCATACATTGCTAACTGTATAAAGTCTAATTTTTAAATGCACTAAATAAATAGATATATGCTTTAAACTGTTTTTTAGCACATGCCTTTAATTCTAGCACTTGGGAGGCAGAGGCAAGCGGTGACAGACAGAAACCCTGTCTCAAAAAACCAAGCAACCAAAACAAAACCAAAAGAACAACAAAATTTTATAGCTTAACTGTTAAGTATGAATGCCATCTAGGTCTTCATTGAGTTTTACTTCGTAAACCATGAATATAGAATTATATATTCTATATTTCTGTTTAAAAGAAAATTAATTTCTTGTATTAGTGAGTAGGTGAATACCCATGGAGGTCAGAGGACCTCCATGATAACCATGGATATCATTCCTCAAAAATCATCTACCACTGTTTTGAGAAAGGGTCTCTCACTGCCCTGGGTCTTGCCTCGCACAATAGGTTGGTTGATTAGTGAGCCCCAGGGATCCTCCTGTTTCTGCCTTCTCAGTGTTGGTATAAGAACAGATGACCATGCCTGGATTTTTTCAGTGGGTTCTGGGTATTGAACACAGGTATTCTGCAAGTACTTTATCAACTGGCCAGTCCAAGAAATATCATTCTTGACTATCACTTCTGCAATGGAAGCCTTACCTTTCTTTAATTTATAATTATAAACATAGGACATTGGTGAACTGCATTCTGTTTGGGAGATTATTTATAAGTACTTTTACCAGGTACTAAGTTTGGGCTGATATATCAATTAGTGTTATTTGTTTAATTCTCGGGAATTCCTGAAAGATCTGAACAATAGGAATACTTTTTTGTGGACCACACTAGATATCTCAGATACTGACCACCCACAATCAGTAGGGGCCCCTAAGTGAATATTAAAGATTAACTGATTTTTTTTCCTTCCTTTTTTTGTTTTTTTCAAAACAGGGTTTCTCTGTGTATCCCTGAATATCCTGGATCTCACTCTGTAGACCAGGCTGGTCTCTATCTCAAAGAGTGCTGAGATTAAAGGCGTGTACCACCAACAGCTGGCTATGGTTAATGGATTTTCATAAGGCTTTTCAACTGTAATATATTATAGATTTAGGAATCTAGCCCTAAAGTTATAACAACCCAATAAAGTATGTGCTATGTAAGACCATCAGTATCATTTATTAGTTTCCCAGAACTAAATAATATATAAAAGACAAAAATTAATAGATCTTTTTGTCTGGGGTTGATTTTTGCCAAGTATTTTAAGTATATTAAATATAACTTAGCATGGCCATCTGTGATTTACATGGCCATTTACTTTAAGTAAATATTTCACAGTATTTACTTTAACTTATTACTTAAAATGTAATGGCAGTGGTGTCACATGCCTTTAATCCCAGGTGTGTGTATATGTACAGTGCATTTGACAGAGGTAGATGGGCTGCAGTCAGTTCGAGGCCAACCTGAACTATAGATCAAGATCCAGGACAGCCACAAGAAACCCTGTCTCAAACAAACAAAAAGAAAAAAAAAAAAGAAAAAGACCATCCATTCATTTCCCCATATCTTCTTTTTTTTTTTTTTGGTTTTTTTCGAGACAGGGTTTTCTCTGTGTTCAAGTGCTGGGATTAAAGGTATGCGCCACCACTGCCCGGCTTCCCCATGTCTTCTTTAATCATTAATCCCAGCACTTGGGAGGCAGAGGCAGGTGGATTTCTGAGTTTGAGGTCAGCCTGGTCTACAGAGTGAGTTCCAGGACAGCCGGGGCTACACAGAGAAACCCTGTCTCAGAAAACAAAACAAGAAAAACATGCTAACAAAATGGCCACATCATGAACCACAAACAAAATTCTCATTAGAGGCAGAGTACCAATTACCCTTCTTTCCTATCTCAATGTCCTGTTTCTTGCAACCCAAACAAAACAACGTTCTTCTGTAGAGTTCTGAGCCAGGCAGCAATTTCTTTACAGCTAGGGAAAAAAAAAGCAAATTTTATCTCTTTTTTCCCCTAGACTCTTTGGTGTCAAAGTTAAAAGCTGTAACATTATTAACATGTCTGACTTCCTTCAGGAGGAAATCATCTGCAAAGGCACACTGTCTTACTTTCCGTACTTTTATTAGTTAGAAAACTTGTTGCTCATTATGCATCTCAAAGGGGTGGGGGAAGGGAGGAAACAAAGCTCAACAAACACAGCAAAACCAAGTTGCTGTGCCCTGTTCAGGATGCCAGGCTTTTTGTTGCTCTACTTGAAAGTAATGTGACTTGTCTGTGAAGAGTGCAGCTTCAGCAATTCCAAATGAATCACAAGCCTGTGCTCCATATTTTCTCCTTTGTGAGTTTAATATATTCAAGCAACACTGAACTGACAATTTAAATAACTACATTTTTAAACAAACGAAGCATTGATGTTAATGTATGAAAATGGTCCAAACCCCTGGGAGTCTTGGTTCCCACCATTGTTTATTCTGACAACAGGATATAATTGCTTACTTACTTGGCAGCAAATTTAACCATCTGCTTGCTTGCATGGTCTCCCACCGCCACAAGAGCCTGGACATTAAACTGCTGCTGCCTCAGGACTAAGAAGCACTGCTTCCCTGTAGGAGACAGAAAGAACACGGTACATTAGGAACATATTATTTCAGGTTTTACAAAGGGAAATGCTCTTCTACTTTAAGACTAGGTCAAAATGTATACATTCATCAGGTATATACATATGTTCATCATCAGCTTCCAAAGCCAAAATATCCACACTCAACTGACAATCATGAAACACTAATTTCTATGAATAACAAAAAGTCCATTTGGCAGATTTCTTTTGAGAACATAGAGATACATAAATCTAGAAGATTATTCTGTAACATTAAACAAATTACAAGTTATTTCAGATGACTTTCACTATTCACCCAACTGTTTCTATATTCTACAGGCAAGGAGACTGAGCTAACTACCATGGAAACTTCAATCATGCAATCACAAAAGTGCTAATCAAGTGTTTACTAGTTAGAGTACAGTGTTCTTTGGGGTGGTCCATCTACAGAGTTCTTTCTGCCAAAGGACATTTTTAAAAGCACACAGATTAGTAGGCTAGCTCAGCATTCCATTTCCCCACTCACTTGTCCTCTGCAATAGTCCCATGTTTTAAAACTTCAAGCAATTTTATTTTTGTCAGTAAAATGCCACTTTTTAAACAATTGTATTTTCATGTATGTTGACCTTTGCTTCCTCACCTTTCATAAAGACCTGTCATTTCTTATTCTTAACCTGAAAAAAATTACTTGTGCATCCTGTATCATCCATCCCTCTTCTTCCAAAGCATTTTAAGTCTCTGATCAAATTCTAGAAAACTATTTCCTTATAAAAATGAATTAATCTGGGGCAGGAAAAATGGCTCAGTGGTTAGGAGCACTCACTGAGTGCTCTTCCAGAGGTCCTGAGTTCAATTCCCAGCAACCACATGGTAGCTCACAACCATCTATAACGGGATCCAATGCCCTCTTCTGGTGTGCCTGAAGACAGCTACGGTGTACTCATATACATAAAATAAATAAATAAATCTTAAAAAAAAAAAAATCAATCTTTCTAAGACCATGTGTCTCCTTAGACTATCTTATAAAACATCCCAAGGGTATGACTTTTTATTATTCTTTTATATTAAGACTTTACCTTGTCAAAAAAAAAAAAAAAGAGGCAAAAACTGGAAGCAAGTAGTTACTACTTTCAACACACAGTATTTTAAAATGTGTACCAGAGTGTAATCATGAATTTAAAAAAGGTTAGTTAGGCATTTTGGCCTACACCTTTGATCCCAGCATTTTGGAGGCAGAGGCAGGCAGGTATCTTTGAGTTTGAGACCAGCCTGATCTATAGCTACAAAACAAAAATAAATAAAAAATTTTAAGATTTAAAAAAGGCAGGTTGCAAGTAGAATTTCAACAGAGATAGAATATATTGACTCTGAAGTCACATAATTGACATATTTTTATCATGAAAAAAAAGATGCTAACTTTTCCTTCTTGTTTTACAATATGATTCAGATACAAGTTAAAACTAAACAAACCCAAAGGCATTGAAGGTACTGGATGATAAAAATTAGCCCTGAAACTTGCACATGATTAAAATGACGTTTTCTAAGAATATTACTATAGAACCCATAGCTGGATCTTGCCCCACTTGGAACTCAATGTATCGAGAAATAGAAGGTGGTGTGCTTATTATAAACCCAGTGCAGACTGAGAAGAACCAGCATTTTAGTTGCTGTAGTAGTTCATATAGAAGCAGTCCAACCATCCCTGCATTATAAAGCTACCCAGAAATCAATACACCTCTAAAACAGCACAAAAGACTCCTAGTGAACAGAAGAGTTCTTCTAAGGAGTTTACAAAAGGGTCAGCACTAAGCATTAACACTCCACCAAATGGTTTGATAGAATAAAAACTTTGAAACCTGTGTTTTGTTTGTTTAATTGGATGTATTTTTTTCAAGTCAGGATTTCTCTGTGTATCCTTACCTGTCCAGGAACTTGCTTTGTGGACTAGGTACTGGTCTGGGATTAAAGATATGGGCCACCACCATCCCAGCAAGACTTTGAACTCTGAAGGTCAGGGACAACATCCTATCACTTCTACAAAGCAGCCTTACAGGAAAACTATTAAACCACTGTAGGTCTCTGTTCTTCATTTGCAAAATGAAGACTGGCATACTTCTCAAAGGTTTACTTTTCTTATTATAAAGATTTATAATCTTGAGGATGATATTTTAAAGCCAGAGTCCGTTAATAATAACTATTAACTTTTATTGTTAATAGCATTTCTAATATTGGCAGCTTATTTGAGGATTGCTTATCATTCCTATTTTGTAAGTGGATAACTATGTGCAATTTATGTAAAATGCTGAGAATATGATGATAAATATTCAGTAAACATTTACATGAAAAAAACTGATCAAACTGTATACATAGTTTCAATTTTGTTTTTGTTAAGAAGTCTATTAAGGGGGTAGAGAGATGGCTCAGCAGTTAAGTGCACTTGCTACTCTTGCTAAGGACCCAGGTTCAGTTCCCAGCACCCACATGTCAACTCTTAATTCTCTCTAACTCCAGTTCCAGGAGATCCAACAACTTTTTTTTTTTTTTTTTTTTTTTGGTTTTTCGAGTCAGGGTTTCTCTGTGTGTACTCCTGGCTGTCTGGAACTCACTCTGTAGACCAGGCTGGCCTCAAACTCAGAAATCCCCCCCTGCCTCTGCCTCCCAAGTGCTAGGATTAAAGGGGTGTGCCACCACTGCCAGGCCCAACAACTTTTCTGATGACCTAAATACTATTCCCACGTGGTACACATACTTACATGCAAACACTCATACACATAAAATAATTTTTTAAAATTACATAAAAAAAGAAGTATGTTAAAATTGACTGTAAGGGGAAAGAAACATCAAAATGTGGCTGGTAACAGATGATAAAAAAACAGGGAATTTTGCTCTTCTATTTTTCTATAGTTTTAAAACTTTCTATAGGCTGAACATGCTGGCACACGCCTTTAATCCCAGCACTTGGGAGATGGAGGCAGAGGCAGGCGGATTTCTGAGTTCGAGGCCATCCTGGTCTACAGAGTGAGTTCCAGGACAGCCAGGATTACACAGAGAAACCCTTGTCTTGAAAAAACAAAAACAAAAGAAAGAAAGAAAAAAGAGGTCTACCTTTTCTATACAGTGATTTTTCAGTTCAGCCAGGAGTATATAATGAAACTTTCAGAAACAAAACAAACAATAAACCACACATACACACACACACACCCTTTCTATAATAAAAATCTTTTCTAATTAAAAAGATTTTAAAAATATGTATGTAGAGTATGCACATATGTGTGGGCTGGTGTGCTTGCCTATGTAGGCACATGTGGAGGCCAGAGGTTGATATCAGACATCTTTCCTCGATAGCAGCCCACCCCACCCCACCCACTCCATGTGTTGTTCTCTTGTGTGTGCAAGCGCTCGCGCGCGCGAGCGTGTGTGTGTGTGTGTGTGTGTGTGTGTGTGTGTGTGTGTGGTGAGCATGGAAGTCAAGAGGACAACCTGCAGGAATCAGTTCTCTCCTTCCATCATCTGGACTCTCAGGATGTAACTCAGGTTGTAAGGCTCTATCTAGGCTCTCACACACTAAGCCATCCTGCTGGCCCTCCACCTTTTATTTTTCAGAGTTTCTGAACCTGAAGCTTGTCACTTTGACTATACTGGAGGGCCAGGAAGCTTAGGGAATCTATCTGTCTTCACGTCCACCATGTCAGTGCTGGGTTATAGGTGCGTGCCACAGTGTCTGGCTTTCAAGGATGGGTTCTAGAGATCTGAACTCAGGGCCTTATGCTTAGGCGGCCAGCACTTTACCCACTAAGCAGTCTTTCTAGGTCAAAAAATTTTCACAATCATAGACAAGGCACAAAGGGAAAAGTAGGGGCTAAAAAGACTTGGGGTGGGATCAACACAGAGTAAAGAAAATGTGGGAACATCTAGGAGTTAAACACAGAAGAAAACAAATATCCCAAGATCTGACACATTTGCTACTGGAAAGAAACTATGAAAGGGAAAAAAAAAAAAAAAGGTTGTTATTCCTTAATTAGGTGAAATCCTAAAAAGCAAATCTCTTCTACTAAAAACAAAAACCAAAAAAAGGCACAGACCAGGAAGGAGGGCTGAGAGGTGAGAGTCGCCCCTGAGCTCACTCTGCTCGCTCTATAATCCGAAATTACCACGTCTGTGACGCTAAAGAACTAAGCACGGGCCTACAGAGAGACTCTAAATAAAATCTATCAAAGGGGGAAAAATAAAGTTGGTTGTGATGGTAGACACCTATAATCTCGGGACTCTGGAGGTGAACAAGATAATCCATAGTCAGATAGTTGAGAGTGAGGCCTCCCTAGGCTACATGGGACAGTATATCCAAAAACAAAAACAAAAACCAATCAAACAAAAAGCCCCCAAACAACTAACCCAACAAAAACAAACAAACCCAAACAAAGAGGAGCAAAGCACCTCATTGGAGAGCATCTGCTTGTTCAAAAAGAAAACCAGTGAACAATGAAAGACCAATAGAGACTAAATTCTACAATAAAGGAAGAACTTCTTTCTTTGAAATGATACAACAGGGGCTAGAGAGACAAGACTCAGCAGTTAAGACCACTAGCTGCTTTTCCAGAGAATCCAAACTTGAGCCCCACCACCACAAGACAGCTCAAAACAATATATAACCCAGTTCTAAAGGACCTGAGCAACAATTAATAGGACTAGTATATAAAGTTCTTAAAGATTTATAAGAACACTGAATCACCCCTCACAAAAACAAACAAGCAAAGCAAACAAACAAACAAAACCAGGCAATAATTCAAAACAGGTAACATGAAAAAAAAGAAAATAAATCATCTGGGCACAGTGAGTCACACCTTTCCCAGCACTTGGGAGTTAAGAGGCAGGTGGATCTCTGTGAGGCCAGCCTGGTCTAAAGAGTGAGTTCCAGGACAGCCAGGGCTACACAGGGAAACTCTGTCTCAAAAACAAAAACAAACAAAAAACAAAGCAACAATAAAAGTTCATTGTAAGGGACAAGATGTTAATGCTATGAGATCAACAGAAGTTGAAGCAAATGATAGCAATACATCATTTACTTCTCAAATGAGCAAATTTTTTAAAAAAGAATATTCAATGCTCAGAGTTTAGTAAAAAGCATCCCACCATAACTGGCTAAAAGTAAACTTAGCCAATGCTAATTGAAGGGTAATCTGGCAATGGGCATGATGTAATTTATATTTTAGTTAATTTATTTTCTCTTTTTTGTTTTTTGAGATGGAGTTTCTTCGTGTAGGTTTTGGTGTCCTAGAACTCACACTGTAGACCAGGCTGACCTTGAACTCACAGAGGTCCATTTGCCTCTGCCTCCTCAGTGCTGGGACTAAAGTCCTGTGTCACCACCACCCAGCTCAAAAAATACATTTCTTAGGATGTATGTAAAGGAAAATAAGTATAGAAAAAAGTCATAATAACAAAGTCATTCATTACATTACTATTCCCAGAAGAGAGTGGGAACTGTTAGCCCGTGCTTCATGTTTGTACCTTCATTAACACAACAGACCTACAGTCAACCTCAGTGCCACAGTCCCAAGCTGTCTGTGAAAGTGTTTCTAAAACTACAGCTTTAAAGTCGTCTGCTCAGAAGGATTCTGAAAACCCAGGACAGAAAAGCCAGTACTGGTGTCATGGCACAGAACCTTCCACTCAGACTACTGCCATCAGTGCTTATGATGATGAGTACCAAGTCCCGGTCCAAGTGCTAACTGTTCTTTCTCTGGCTCTGGCAGTGACATTAAGGGCATAATTTAATGCTTAGTTCAATGTTCTATAAGGCACTGCCTTACACACAGCGAAGCAGGAGTAGCATACACTATCTTTCTGTATAATTAAAAAGCAACAGCAATGGTGTGTGTGTGTGTGTGTGTGTGTGTGTGTACTAGCACAGGCCTGGATTTGAGCCCCAGCACCACAAACAACACACAGTAAATCAGTCTGTGAATACTTATATGCACAGACATGGAAAGTATGGGTTGTAAAACTATGTTATAAAACTGTTGATTCAAACATAGCTTTCATACTCAGACTCATAAAAATCTGTCTGAAAAAAATCTATGGCTAATTTTCTACTTATTTCTGACTTAATTCCATATTTTTTTAGTATGTTAAATAAGATATTATTATCATGTTTTTTTTTTTTTGGTTTTTCGAGACAGGGTTTCTCTGTATATCCCTGGCTGTCCTGAACTCACTCTCTCACTCTGTAGACCAGGCTGGCCTCGAACTCAGAAATCTGCCTGCCTCTGCCTCCCAAGTGCTGGGATTAAAGGCGTGCGCCACCACTGCCCGGCAGGTATTATTTTTATAATGAAGAAAACAAATTAAGAACATTGTACACTTGTAACGTATTACTAAGCTTGGTTGCTTCTAGTCCGGGTGAAAGTGTGAGGATCCTACCTTAAGAGAGTAATGACGGAGAACACTTCTCAGGCATGAACATAAACACACAAACACACACATAGAAATAAGTCTTTAAAAAATATTGTAAATGATATAAAACTAAATGTTGTTAGACAGTATAAAATAAAAAAATCAGGTTTATCTTAAAACAACTTCAAAATGTCATTTTAAACTCTTTTTTTCCTCAAGGAAGTGTACATACCCAGGCTGATCTCAAACTTGAATTCCTATTTTACTAGGATCAGAGATCTCAGCTTCACTGATGCATTTAAAAGCTGAAGAGAGAAGCTAGAGAGATGCTAAGTAGTTAAGAGTATATAACAAGAGTTCATTCCCAGCACCCATTCCAGGCAAGTCACAACTATGTGTAACTCAGGTGCTAGAAATCTTATGCCTCTGGCCGCCAATGGTACCTTTACCCAAAACCACACAATTAAAAGTAATATAAACTTCCACCAAAACAAACAACACAAACAAGCAAACAAGCAAACAAAGGAAAACAAAATCTAAGACATAGACAAGATTTTTTTATTTTAAAGAGGGGAGGGGAGTAGGTCTGAAGGAAAGTCTTGGTCAAGTTTACATGGATCATTCTATCTTTCCATTAACCGAATAAAGTATGGGGCTGGACAGATGGCTCAGCAGGCTAGGAGCACAAAAAAAGAGTTCAGTTTCTAGCACCCATGCCAGCCTGGTCTACATAAAGACTTTCAGGCAGCCAGGACTACATAGAAAGACCCTGCCTCCAAAAACAAACAAACAAAACAACAAAAAAGTTCCTGAGCTAAAGACAATGGCTCACACCTATGATTCAGTGCTCATGAACACACGCCCAACAAATACATGCAATAAAGTAAATCTTTAATAATTAGAAAAAGAGAAAGAACAAACGTAGGTTCTCAGTCTACTGAGAGAAACACAGTAAACTACAATATCATTATCTGTTTGTTGGTTCAAACTGTCAACGATTTAAAACACTTCTCAAAGTCCAACAACAGTATTAATTTACTTAAGAATTAATGGTATTGAGGCATGAGTATAGAATGGCAGAATTTTAAAAATTATACACATATATTAATCTGTAATAAAATGCTTTAAAATAAAATTTTAAGAAATATTGTAATATGACACATTAAATAAATTCTTCTGAAGAGACAAAGATGACTTAGCTTGGGGCTGGAGAAATGGCTCAGTGGTTAAGAACACTTAACTGCTTTTCCAGAGGTCCTGAGTTCAATTCCCAATAACCATATGGAGGCTCACAACCATCTATACTAGGATCTGATACCCTATTCTGTAATGCAGGCATACATGGAAATAGAGCACTCATATACATAAAATACACAAATATACATAAAATAAACAAATAAATCTTTTTTAAAAAGTTTTTTTTTTTTTTTTTTCAAAACATATCTTAGCTTTTTGGATTCTGTTCATATTTTACCAATTATGATGAGACTGGGCAAGCAACTTTATCTTTCTTCAGAAAGTGAATTAGGAATGTCTTTTCTGCCTTCTTCACATATGTATAGGCATGATTAAATTAGAAAAGCAGGAAGATACAAATGAAGTTGTAACAAATATAAATGTCATTAAATTTTTAGAAAATACTGAAGAGTAGGCCAAGGCCATTATTCCATAAAAATTGAGATTTAAACAACTCTAATGTTTCTTTTGATAGTCTCTTATCTAAATAATTACAACTATAAATACACAATGTGGGGATAAACAGACTGACTAGAAGTTAGGAGTACATATTTCCCTTTACTCAGGACCCATGCTCCATTCCCTTTAAAGCCCTAATTCTGTTAGGCAGTTCATAAATGCCTTTACTTTCAACCCCAGAAGCTCCAAAGGCTCTTCTGGACTCTGCAAGCACCTGCTCCTATACATATCCATATCACGACATACAACAGGCAAAACACTTATACACATTAAGATTTAAAAAAAAAAAAATTGTATACACATGCAAAGAGCTATAACCATTGAGCAATCTTACCTTTTGCTCTGCTTGTATGAACTCTTGCCCGGACCCAAACAACATCATCAGCTTTTTGCACTGTCAAGTCCTTAACTCGAACCAAAACTCTATCTGTAATACACAGTAAAGCAATTTTAAAATCCAGATTTACAGTGATAATTGTCTGATAGGCAGCTTAAAAACTTGCTATCACTTAATAATTTTTTATTTTTTTCTCTATGCAATATGCCTCCTTTATAAACTGCACTTCCTAATTATAATTTTTTACTATCTTCTACTTGCTACTTTAGATCAAGCTACTTGCCTAAGACTATAGCAAATGGCTCCTAACTATTCTTCTAATTCAGTCTATACTGCAGTCATAAACATTTCACACTGCTAATTTGCTTAACATTTCAATGCTTTTAAATGGCCAAGTACAATGTAACCTCACCTGTCTGGGCCAATGCTAACAGGATGATTTGTGTACATGCTTCGAAAATGGCCATCTGATGTAAACAGGCTAGCTTCGTCTCTAGATAGGTCTGGATAAACGTGGTATCTCATTCCTTAGAACAATGAGTAACCCATTGAAGCACTGATTGAAACTAATATATAAATGCTGGGAAAGGCTCTGAAATTCCTTGCCTCAGGTTAAGATGGTGTAGCCCAGGACTGTAGTTAGCATCTTTCCCACTAGCATGAGTTCATAGGAGAGAATGAGACAATATCCTAAAGGAGGCAGAGCCAAGTAATAGAGAAAGAAAGCACTAAAGATTCTCCAGTCTCTAATACAGCATGTTCTCAACCTGTAGGTCAAGACCGCTTTGAGGTTGATGACCCTTTCACCAGGTTCTACTTATCTAAATACACTAGTTAGTCTCATAAGGCAAAAATGCAACTGTAAAGAAATGTGGTTTATAGGAGAGAACACTATGGTTCTCAAGGCCAAAAGCAAAGGAAATGAAAGAGGAATGCTGCCGTAGACTATGTACTAATCGGACTTCTGCTGCGTCCACTGTGCAAATCCAGGATACACACTCACTGTGTGAGAGAGAAGACTGAGCAGCCTGAGGGTTTAAAAGAGAGATTTGGCAGAGCAGTGATGGCAACTGCCTTTAATCCCAGCACTCAGAGGCAGAGGCAGGCCTTTCCAGGACAGCAAGGGCTACAGAGAAACCCTGCGAAATGCAAAAATGCCGGTAGCTAAATCCAGGAAATTACCTGCTGTTCTGGGAAACCTAGCCTCAGGTCCCAGGAACTTTCCTGGGAGCCAGTGGGATGATCTAGGGCAACAAGCATGTGACAGTGGGATGATCTGGGCAATAAGGATTCAATAGTGGGGTAAGCCCTAAGCAATGACCCTTGCCCAAACTTCCCAGTTTGCTGTGTCTTTATAATCTGCCCCCGGAAATTAAATTTTCAGAGCTTGATCAGAACTCCAGACTTGCTCAAATTCTTTATGTCTCTTGTCCCTTCATTCTTTTCCCCCCTTCCCTAGGGTCTTGTCGAATCCCCTGGGGCAAACAAACAAACCAAAAATTTAAAAAGTAGATCTGATTGGAGTGGTGATGCACACTGGTTAAATCAGCACTCAGAGGTATAGAAGGGAAGGTCAGAAGTTAAAGGTCACTCTCTGCCACAAAGAGATCAGACCAACCTGGGTAATTCTAATTCACAAGACTGTCTCAAAAAATAAAAAAAATTATTCTTTTCCAGATTAAGACCTTCAGGCTGACAATGTTTACAGAGTGTGGTAACATCAATGAATGACATTTAAACTTTTCAAAGTTATTCCTTTGTTAGTAATACCTTTAGTCAATCCTATTTTAAACTTCATGAAGTGTTCTCCTAGAATTAAAAAGAAAATACTAACCTGGTTTTTCTTGTGATTGTATCATAGAGGATACCCCATATCTCTCTTTAGCATAATCCTAGAAAAAAAAAAAAAGAGGGTTGGTTTTTTTTGTAACATGACTGTTAATTTACATAAATACAAGCACCTAGAACTACAAATAAGTTTGTATTAATTTCCAAAAACATAGTATTAAACTCAGCCATTTTAAATATGGAAATTTGTTCACTTATGTATGTACTTACTGCAAACAGAAAAGCACCCAGTTTCTGGTTATATATTTATTATAGATACATATATGCATAGATGTATCATGCATAATAGTATTCCCAGGTATAATTTACACATGCATAAAATGCATCTTAACTACCTTATTCCAAGGGAGATTAATCTACTTCAAAGAAGAGATATAAATTTCCCGTGAAGGGAGTGAGATGAAGTCCTACAGTTTTATTAACTTCCTATTACAGGAAGAGATGTTCAAAGAGAACCAATGCTTTGGGTTAGGTTTCTGAGCACCAGATGTTCAGTTCTTAGAATTTGGAGCTGTTTGATACACGCTAACTACAACTTTCCTTTTGTAAAACATGATCAGAAAATTCACCTGCTTCCTATTTCTAGAACCCAGCCTCAAGATTACATAGTTAGAGAATGGCAATATTATCAAATTTCATGTGGTAAGTTAGGAACAGGAGCTGAAGTTTAGGCTATGAACTATACTTATTAAATGGTTAAGTAGTCTTTCATTTTTATCTTACTTTACCTCTACAACACACAAAAATCATTTCCTTAGATTTCTACAAGGTAGTTTTGAAAGATGTCTGCAACAGTTTATTTCTATTCCTTCTACATTTTCTTGTTGAAATTCTCTGTTCAGTACGTGGAACTTTTAGTTTTTCAAATATGCCGAAATAAAACATGTTATGAGGGTTACCAGGCAATCACTTCTGAATATTAATAAAACACTTTTACAGAGAGTAAATGGGCCACAGTAGAAAGACACTGTCACATAGTGTGACATGTGCTACAAATAGGTGGCAGCGTGTGAACCAAAGGGGTGGGGGGAGTGATCGTTTCTACTGAGTCATTCACATTTCAGCAGAACTAAATATTAACTTATTATTCTGAGTTACGATGTATTTACAAACTGCTGAATCTCTCCACCAAAAAATTAGGAGCCAGGCAAAGATTAAGGCCTAAGTGTTACACCTAACTTGGAGGATTTCAAACTTTGATTTCTGGAAAGTGCCAAAGGATCACTGAGGGTTATGGTTATCTCTGGGAATCGCATTACCTACCTCACAGGGTCACTGAGAAAGGAAACTAAGATAACATGTGTTCGCAGCTGTCACAAGGAAAAGTCATTAAATACACAAGCAGCCAGTGTTGCAAAGGGCTGTCATTACTTGCTAGAAATTATGAGGCCTAAGAGGATATCGATTAGTAGTGCTTTATCAAAAAATTCCGGGGACTGGGGTGGTGTGTTACGTGCAGGACGTGCTAACCTAGGAAGGCTCGTGTGACCCTCGCCGCAGCTACTTCCGGTTCAGTGAGCGCCACACGTTTACCCGATCCTCCCCACCATCCCCCAGGAAGACGTTTCTTCTAGGCCACACGGTTCCAAGAGTTAACAGTCCCAAGTAGTTCGGGCCGGACGCCCAGGAACGGCCCCTTGGGGTCCTCGGGAGTACTGGCCTGCGGCGCGACACCCCACACCGTGGCCTGCGAGTAAAGCTGACAGGAGCTCCCGAAGAGCGCCCCATCGCCCCACTCCCTCCCTCAGCGCGCTCCCCGACCCGGGAAAGGAGGAAACCCACTTCCGCCGCATCCACGATCTCCCGCGGCTTCTCCTGACCCTTACGGCTGGCGTTGGCGCTGGGCATCAGGACACTGGATTTGGGGAGTGGATACCACCCTCCCTCGCAGGCTTCCGTAGGACAGGCTAAAAAAGCGTCTCCCTCCCGCACAGTCTTGCCCTCCCCGCTCGCGTTTTAAGCAGCCAGATTCCGCGTGGACCCTGGGCTTCAGAAATATCGCGAGAGCCACAGCACAGATCTCGCGCGCCGTCGCCAGCTCCTCCCTCTGCCCCGCCCACAGGAGCAATGGGAGTTACCCAGAAGTGGGTGTGGTCTCGCAGATGAGCACTGAGGGATCTTTCCTATGGAGCCTCTTGACCTACCTATCTTCTTGGTCTAACTTCGTTCCCCTTAGTTGCCTTCCCCGTGTTCCCAAAGTCTCTCTTTTTAATTTAATTTTAATTAAATTAAAGATAGTGTCTGTGTAGTGCTGTCTGGTCTGGAACTCACAAGGATCCTCCTGCCTCTGCTCCCTGAGTGCTGGGATTAAAAGTGTGAAACACCGCGAGCTTGCTTATTTGTATGTATGTTTAGAGACCCGGATGGGTATCGCTGTTTCACCCTCTCTCACAGACCACTTGTCATAGCGTCCTGCAAGCTCAGGCCCGGATCTCAGCTTTTGGAATTAATGCCTTCACTGCCCTGTGGAGGCCTGTCCCTTGGGTCAGAGGAGGTCTCTGGACAACCTGCTCCTCTGGGAACAGAGGATGCTGTGTTACAGGTAGGTGGGTAGGCTCCTAAAGCAGGATGGAGTATTGTTTTAAAAGACATAACCTACAGGTTTTCCTTGACTTGTTGCGTTGTTAAAGGCAATGCATAATGTTGGTTGTCCAATGGGTGAATCTTCCTTAAATTAGACTTCTAAAAAGTGCCGTTGGTTTTATTGAATGTGGGCTTTGGTAATGCGGGCCTGCAATTACAGCACTCAGGAAGCAGAGGCACAAGAGTAAGGCTAGCCTTGTTTGCGTAGTGAGACCCTATCTCTTCTTCTTTTTTTTTTTTTTTTGGTTTTTCAACACAGACCCTATCTCAAAACAACAACCAAAAAAGTTCACTGGGAAAAATTTGAAGACTGGATTAAATACTACTTCCTCAGCTGGACATCAAGTTTTAGCTGTCTTTGTCACATCTCAACTGTCTGTAGTGTCTTAACTTGCATAAAATGTCATGGTAATACTTGTTAACAGGATACAAGTAGACCTCCTTCCCTCCTAACCCACTTGATCCCCTCAAATGAAAGATCCTAAGGAATAACTTTACTTAGGTCTTGGAATCCAATGCTAAGATAGACATGGTGGCTCTGGAACGTGTAGTTTACTATGTAATTAATAGGTGGGAAAATATGGTCCAATTAATGATCAGTGGTTATAAATGTCTGCTTTGTGCTAAGCATCATATAAGCCATTGGCTGTAAAATGACTACTGATTGGTTCATGACTCTGGCCAGGAACCTGAGCTGAAGCTTTCATCTTGATGCAGGCTGAGTGCTAGAAGAGACACACCTTGATAATCTGCTCCTGTTTGCTCAAAACAGAAGAGCTATTCATTCCTTAGGGAGTGATAGTGAACACTTATGATCAATAACACATTCCATTATACTCAAGGGATTCCAATGCAGAAAGCATCCGTGAATTTGTTCCAGTTTTTGAAGAGAAGGATTTATTCTCTTGTTCTTAGTCCTAATGTATGGAGTGATTGACAGAAGGCAACATATAAATTCTGTTGTCATTTGGTAGGGTGGGCTTGTCCTATCTCTGTGTCCACAAGTCTTCCTTTTGTTTGTTGTTGTTTTCTCGCATATGTCTTACTGTGGCTCCTTGCTTTCATAGTGTATTCTTATTTAAGTCATACCTTTGGAGTAATGATGTAAAAATGTGTAAGAAATATCAACCATGATTTTTTTTCTGTCAGATACTATAAAACCTGTGTTTAGGACCAGGAATTCAAATCTTTTTATCTTGCTTTCCTTGCAAGACTTATGAAAATGTTTTAGTCCTCTCCACCCAGTAAAACCTTTGTTTGCACAAAGGCACCATGCTCTAGTGTAGGAATTCCATGGCCTGGAACAGTGACCCTTTTCTCCTTGGAGCAGTGACCCTTCCTGCTTCCTCCACTTCCTGTGCGCCAGTTCTTTTCAGACTAGCCAACTGAATAAGATTGCGAGGTCAGACCCCAGTCAATGGAGAAAAGACACTGGAGTTAAAATAACCAAATGTACTTCCTGTGTTGGGATGTTTGCTTTTTGGAGTACACCCTCTTGATCAAGAATCAAGTTTACCTTGTCCAGACACTTCAGTTGGAATGGTGGTTTCTTTCTTTGTGACCCGAACTTATTTCTAACAATATGTGCTCTTGCTTTCTTGCCTAACAGAAGAAGAGCATTTGTTACATCAGTGGCCACACGGATACTCCTGTGGTCTCCCAAGTGTGTCAGTAGTTGGGGTTTCTCAGCAGAAGATTATCTTGGCAGATTGGGACCAAGGAATGCCATAAAGTCATGTCAGGAGCCAAGCTCAGGAAGCTACCTGCTGTTCCAAGAGAGCCTCAGGGAATTGCCCACTGTTCTAGAAGGATTAGTCAGTAAGGATGTTCTGTCTGGAACATCTGGCATTTCCTGGGAGCTGGTTACAACAGTGAGATGATCTAGGGCAATAAACCACCTGTTTTGGGAGAACCAGACCTACAACTAAGAAAGGAGTTCTTGTTTATAAAGAACCGTTGCCCCAGGACATTCCAGGACTAGCCTCGGAGTACTCCGCTGGATCGAGAGTTAATGGAATCCCTGCCCCGTTCTTTGCCCTCCTTTCTCCCTCGCCGAAGACTATATATTGTAAGCTACTCCCCCATTAAAGTGAGACCTTGACAAAACTTCCTGCTGCACGGTCTCCATTTTCTCTCCGTGTTATTTTTCAGGTGACGGTCCACCTTGATACCCCACGAATAATCAGACCCATGGGTCGGGTCAAAGTCACACATGCAACAGACTCACTCAAGAGATTTACCGGGGTGTGGTGGAGTATACAAAGACTGCCTTGAGCAAGGATGGAGGAGAAAGAGAACAAATTGTGAACACAGGTTTTGTAAAGGGGTACTGTACATGTGCGAAGGGAGAATGGGCCACCCATGATGACTGGAAATGGATTGCATTTGGTGACTGGTGAGATGACAGGGCTGCTGGTACTGAGTTACCGAAGGCAGGCTGGGTAGAGAAGACCTGGTTCTGGAAGGCGGATGGTTCTTGGTTTTCTACAGAAGACTTGCTTCTGGAATGCAGGCAGTTCTTGGTTTTCTAACATTCTTCTCTCTTATTTATTATAAAAGGTGAGGAAATAGGAAGGGGTGACAGGTGAGGTACAAATGGGAACGCATTACTTCTTAGATTATTACTTCTTGCTGTCTGGGGATGGTGACATCTTTGGGGCACTGTTGATCCTCACCACCAGGACATATTCAGTAGTCATAAGTCTCTGGCTCTGCAGCTAGGGGCTGGGGGTCTTGTAACAACTGACTAATTGTTTGATTAGAGAGTTTATGAATTTGTCATTGGAGAAAGGTAGAGAAGAGGATGCAGCTAGTAAAAGCAGGAAAACAAGAAGGGGGAGGGTCAGGAAGGGCAGTATTCACTTCCATGTGGGGCCTCAAAGGCCCAGGGGCTGGAGGCATTGAGTTTTTCCTTATGTTTTCGGGGGTCTGTTTGAAGTTGTTGGATTTTGTTTTGTACTATACTGGATTGACTGACATAGAAGCAGCATTTCTCTTGGAGGAAGAGGCAAAGGCCACCTTTTCAGCTGTAAGAAGATCTAGTTCCTGTCTATTTTGGAGTACCACTGCTGCCAAGAGTCAATTTGGCCTTGAAGGGTGAGTATGGTTTGGGCCACCTGTTGGAGGACCTGGATGAACTGGGAACATAACTGAAGATACTTGCCAGGTTTGTCCTGTTCCATGTTATTCTTGCCATGGCCAGAAGAGGCAGGATTTGAACTGGCCTTTTATTATGTTGGGCAGCTATTGAGTCCACAACCAGAATCAGTACAGGCTCTTCATGTATCATCCCCAACTTGGGGAAGAAAAATACTAAACTTCTTTTTTTGGTTTTTTGAGACAGGGTTTCTCTGTGTAGCCCTGGCTGTCCTGGAACTCACTCTGTAGACCAGGCTGGCCTCGAATTCAGAAATCCGACTGCCTCTGCCTCCCAAGTGCTGGGATTAAAGGCATGTGCCACCACGGCCCGGCAATACTAAACTTCTAACCAACTGGCAGGTGATGATAGAATTGAGTACTATGAAAAATCAAAGCATTGAGGATATTGGGGCTGAGATGGGGTGTCAAGGGTTAGGGTTTTATCACAGTCTAAGAAATTTAATACCCCTATAAAATGTGTCTTGGATACCTCAAAGCACTTTGCCATACCAAAGAGGGTGATATGGAAAAGGTAAGGAGTTGTAGCAACACTGGACTCAAGGCAGCTGGTGAGTGGCGACATAAGTAAGATTGTTTGATGAGGTTACAGGAGAGGCTGTAAGTAAGCAGTTGTGAGCTAGTCCTAGGAGGAACACACCAACCAGCAATCCCCAAAGTGGCCAGGTTGGGAGACATTAAGGAACTGGTAGGTCTGTGGAGATCAGAGTCTGAAGCAGACATCAAGATGATAGGTTTGTATTATTTAGGAGAAGGGGCGTTGAAGAGGCTACAATCTTGGAAGAATCTTGATTCACCTCCGTTATTTCTTCTAGCTCCAAGGGTTGAGGAACCAGGATGTATTTTCTCTGAATTTTAATTGTACTCACCGAGTGCTGGGGGTTGAAGAAACTTACTGGTAACACACCCATTTCTCACCTGGGATCCCATGGATCCCAGAGATAGAGGTGAACAGCCCCATTTCATAGAGGTAGGAATCGGAGCTAGGTGCACACAAGGCATGAGGTCTTGGCAAGACTAGTAAGGGCAGCCTCCACAAACATCTGGCTACTCTTTACAATAACCATCTGTCTGGCCATAGAGGAAGTAGGTGAGAAGGTCATGAAATGAAGGAGGGGTGGACATAGGGGTGATGGGAATTTTACTGGGCTTCTGACAGCCTGCTATAGAATAATTCCCAACTCTATTTGGAAGGACTGACTTGTAGAAGTGTGGCTTTCTTATCTCCATATGTAAGGGTTACCCTGGACAGAAGTGGACAGGAGGGAAAGGAGGAGAAGTCTATATCCAATTTAGTAGAGTCGAGCTTGGCTGCCAGGATGAAGCCTCCTTCTCCTGGAGGCAGGAACAAGGTAGTTGATCTCAGTGTCCCTGAAACTTAAGAGAGCAGGGTTCTGTTGGGGTTGAAATTATCTTGAGGCAGAGGAATAAAGGACTTGAGGTGGGATAGGTGAATCAAAGAGGGAGACTCTCAAGATTAGCAGCTATGGAGGTTACAAGAATTACCTTAATGGGATTCTGCAGTTTAGGGGGAAAGGGTGAGAGACATTGGTTTGGAGGGGAGAGAAGGACCTGATCCCCAATATTGACTGGGGACGAATAGGAGTTGGTATAGGGTCTGGGTAGGTAGTGGTTAGTAAAGTTCCAGAGGAGAGAGAGGAGATGACAGAGTAAGGGAGGGAGCTGGTGATCATGGAAAGGCAAGGTGTTTGGGTGAAAGATGGTGTGTGTGTGTGTGTGTGTGGTGTGTGTGTGTGTGTGTACTGGTTGTCCATACATGAGCTCACAGGGAGAGATGGAAAGAGGTCACTTAGGGAGAGCCTGTAGCCTGAGAAGGGCCAGTGGTAGGCGCTTTACCCAGTCGGGGTGAAGTTCTTGTGAAAGTTTGACAAGGGTGGTTTTAAAGGAGTGTTTAGTTCATTCTCTCTTTTCTGAGGACTGGGGGTGGTATGGGATATGGAAATGCCAATGGATGTTGAGGGCTTTGCATAGGGTTTGGGAAATCTGGGCAGTGAATTCAGGAGCATTGTCCAACTGGAGGGAGGTGGGGATTCCAAAGCTGGGAATGGTCTCCTGAGGTAGGAGGAGGTCAGAGACTCTCTGATCCCTTTGGTGATGGGGAATGCCTCCACCCATCCCGAGAAGGTGTCCACCAGGAAGGAAGTAAGACATTTGACTGTGGGCATGTGGGTAAAGTCAAGTGACAGTCAGTTCTAGGGAGAGAGCCTCTGGCCTGGAGAATAGGAAAAGGATGTGTGTGTATGATAGCTGGAGTTGGGGTCTGACTGTTAACAGATTTTACAAGAGGCAGTAATAGCTCTTAAGAAATGCATATCCTCAGGGGTGGGCTGCAGATGGGCCTTAACAAACTGAGACAAGGCTTAGCTATTAGGATGAAAGACCTGGTATAGATAGTGTAGAATTTGTCAAGTGTCGGGTTGATAGTGGGGATATGGGTTGTCATCTAAGGATGTCCTGCAGTGGGTGAGATAGGTCTGAGCCTCCAAGGGCTGCAGCTTTAGCCACCCCATTGGCTCAGTTATTTCCCTTAGAGATGATGAAATTTTCAGTCTGGAAGAACCAGTGCTGGACAATTCCTAGAGTCGGGGGAGATGGGAGGCTTTTTGCATGGCCATAATTTTGTCTGGTTTGTTATTGATCCTCCTTTTGTTGTAAGTAGTATGCTATCTTTCTAGATAGCAGCATGAGACAGGAGGATGTGAAAGGCATATTTGGAGTCTGTGGAGATGTTTAAGGATTGTCCTTGTGCCAATTGGAGGGCATTGGTGAGAGCTGTTAGTTCAGCCTGTTGATGAGTGGTGTGGGCAGGGAGGGCTGGGCCTCAGCCACCCCAGTATCTGACTCCATGGCATGGCCTGCTTTTTGGGCCCCTTGTGTAAAAAGGAGCTTCCATCTGTGTACCAGCTATGAGGGGTGGGCATGATTGGAAAGTAAGTGTTGCCTCTTTAACTAGTTCCACTTAGGGAGAGAGAGAAAACTGAAGAGGGAGAGAGAATTCATAAGCCTTTATATATTAAGACATGGGACAGGTTGTGGGAGAAGAAGATAGTGGTGGGTGGCCCCAAAATTAGGTTTTTTTTGGATTCATGTATGAGGAGCTCAGCACCTGCCTAAATGCAGGATGCCCATCCTTAGTAGTCAGGTCTAATTTCTTTGACAAGTATGCTGTGGGTGCAAAAGAAGGTCCTGGTTGGTGGCCGAAGGCCCCAAGGGCATGTCCCTCTTTCTCTGTTACATAATGGGAGAAGAGAATGAGTTAAGTCTGGGAGGTGTAGGGCTGGAGCCTAAAGGAGGGCCTGTTGTAGCTTCTGAAAGAGCTTCTGAAAGGCTTGGGTGTGAGAAAGGTTCATGTGAGGGGCCAAGGGCTCCCTCATATAGGGAGAGGACAAGGAGGACAAAGGAGGTGATTTAGGAGTAAAAAAAACCAGCTCTTCCTAGGAATGATAAAAATCTCCTCTTTGTTAGAGGTGACTGTTGCTGGAGAGGAAGAAGAGATCGAAGGAGCCTGAGGAGAAGGGAACTATGGGTTGAGACTGTAAGGGGAGTGTTCATTCGCAGGATTGAGAGTAGTGGAGGACTCCTCTTGTTCAGACTTCATAGCAAGAAGGAGCTGAGTCAGGTAACAGGAACAGAGGGAAGGCTTGGAGTGAAGATAAGAGAATGTTTGAACATAGGGAATCTCCATTTCTCCAATCACTGGCAATAGTTGTATAGTTCCCTAATAATGTTGGGATCTAGGGTGCTGCTGGGTGGCCATTTTGATTGAGTATCTGAGGAGAATTGAGGTCAGATTTAACTGCAAAGGCAGTTAAGTTTAGAGGCCTTTAAGTCAGGAGCAAGATGGAGACATAAGAGTCTCCAAGAGGCATTCCAAAAGGCCAAAACCAAACTGGAAAAATAAAGCTTCACCAAGCAAGGGAAAGGGTCAGAGGTGGAGTCATTGATGTTGGTCAACCATAGTCTTAAAGACCATGGCTAGAGTACATCTGTCTTCAAGAATACTAGGGAGATTACTAATACTCAGCAGGTCACTCCCTCCGGTCTGGGGAAGTGTTTATGCCAACTGAAGGGAACACTTACCAATTGCTGCTGTTGGATGGGGTTCCCAGTGACTGGTGAGCCAGAAAGTGAGTTTGTTGCAAGGGAACTGGAGATAAGAGATAGGGTCCTAGTGCAGCTTAAACCCCTTAAGGGGAATGCTCAGGTACCAGGAAATTATACCAAGTCTTTGCACTAATGTTAGGGTTTTGTGGTGGAAGAGTACCTTGGCAGATTGGGGCTAAGGAATGCCACAAAGTTACACCATGCAACAGACCTCAAGGGAGAGATTTATTGGGGAGGGGGGGTATCCAAAGGCTGCCTCTGAGCATGGATGGAGGAGAAAGAGAGCAAGCTGTGAAGGCACAGGCTTTATAAAAGACATAGTATATGAGCAAAGGGAGAATATGCCACCTGTGGCAACAGTATTGCATTTGGTAGCTGGTGGTGACTTGGGAGCTGGTGCTGAGTTACTGAAGGTGGGTGGGAGGCAGGGTACCTGGTTCGGGAATGTGACTTGTTCTCGATTTTCCTACATCAGGGCCAGGATTAACTGGAGTTACGGGCTGAATTGTATGGTCCCCTTTACCCCTAAGCATCCATACTTTGAAATCCTAACCCAGAGTGTGACTGGATTAGGAGATAGGTTCTTAAAAGAGAGTAATTAGGTTAGAATAAAGTCATTGGTGTGAGCCTAAATCCAGTGCCCATGTAACAGGAGGGAATTAGACCTGGAGTACTATGGGAATTACTTATAAAACATTAGCGGTCATATCAGGTGGGTAAGTTCTCCTCTGCCTCTAACCACTAAGAATTTGGCTCCCTCTCAAAGTTGCTTTCCTGAGACTCTATAAGAAACATAACATCTGAAGCAGAGCAAGTTACTAGTTTATTAAATAGGGCTGCTGCTGAAGGCTAAAGTGGTAGCTCATAGGATTAATCCCTTACTTCCTTATCAATTACTTATCCTTTCTTCCTTCTTATCATCTATGCAACCATATATCAACAAGGGGATAGTATTATAGAAATTTATGCATGTCACAATTCTCAGCAATGACCTGTATCTCCTTATTTACAGAGATTATAGACTTGATATGATGGGAATACACATCTTTTTAAACAGCTTACTAGTAAAGAGCCTACAGAAATCATTGTGGCACTAAATAAAATACAGGTTGATTATTTGTTCCACATTGATAATAATTGACTGGTAGCATTAGCATGTGACTCAGGATATATAGATCATATAATCCTAAATATTCCCTTTAAGATTTTAAAAGTTACCCCATGGACATTACCTAAAATTACATCTAAAAATCCTATAGAAATTGTATTTTGTGCTTTTACAGGTAGCTCTTTGTCTTAGGGTTTTATTGCTGTGAAGAAATTCTTATAAAGGAAAACATTTAGTTGGGGCTGGCTTATACTTCAGAGGTTTTAGTCCATTGTCATCGTGGTGGGAAGCATGGCAACACACAGGCAGACATGGTGCTGGAGAAGGAGCCAAAGTTCTATGTCTGGATCAGCAGGCAGCAGGAAGAGAGAGTGACACAGGGCCTGGCTTGAGCTTCTGAAACTTCAAGGCCCACCCCATGACACACTTCCTCCAACAGGCCATACCCACTCCAACATGGCCACACCTCCAATAGTGCCACTTTCTATGAGTGAGTCTATGGGGTAATTTTTCATTCAAACTACCACACTCTTTGAAAGAGCTTGTGTTTTATGTAGAAATTCCACATCCTCTACAAAAAAGATTATACCCACCCCCTTGTTGTACAGCTCAGCAGTCTGAACTCACTGTAATCAATTAGCTTTAATTACATGTTTTTCAACCATTGAGTATTTCACCTGACTCTGCACATTGTGCTTAAACTGTTTCTCTTTTAGAAACTGCAAGACCTAAGCCCAACTCCATTACTAATCTATTTCACAATTACTTGTCTCCTTTCAGACATCTACTAATGCTCAAGCCACTGTGCTAGCCACCACCTTGCCCTAATACTTCCTTTGCAGGCCACTCAAAACTCTCACAGACTTTTTCATCAAAATGCAAAACCTTCACAGGTGCAATTTGCTTTACCTTGTGAGAAAGCTAAGCAAACATTAAGGCCTACCCTTCTTGTCCTCTTCCTCCTACTGCCATCCGCTAGTCAATCCTCAAGAGTTAAAATCTAATGCCGTTTGGTAAACAGATATTATTCATATCTCAGAGTTTGAACACCTAAAGTTCATGTAATACTTTTGTAATATGGTTGTTGCTTCTGCTCACAGGGGTGAGATACCTTCGGATGCCATTAGTTATTGATTATATACATTTCCTTCCTAGGACTCCCCTTCAACTAGAGACTGATGATGCTCTAGAATACTAATTACAGTACTATTCTGGAATCCCTTATAACTTACAGGATCAGGCTATTATGGAATAATAATTAAACAGTAAATTTTAAAAATAAAAAAGGGGGTATAAACATCCATCTAAGTCTCTTACACACTATTCAACATTTAGCGATGCTAACTTTAAATTTTTTCACTTTAAAGAGTAATGATTCTTCTGCTGCCCCAAGTTTTTGCCCTAACGGAGACACAGCCTAAAGTATATATTAACTGGAAAGATCTAAAATCTAATCAGAGAAAATGCCCAATGGCCAGGCAGTGATGGCACATGCCTTTAATCCCAACACTTGGGAGGCAGAGACAGGCGGATTTCTGAGTTCAAGGCCAGCCTGGTCTACAGAGTGAGTTCCAGGACAGCCAGGGCTACACAGAGAAACCCTGTCTAGAAAAACAAAACAAAACAAAAAAAAAATGCCCAATGTTCTTCTTACATCAGGGTGAGGTTTTGCTTATGTCTTTCCAGAAAATGAACAAAATCCCATATGACTCCTACTATGATGCATTTGACCAGGACAACATCCCGGATACCACTGATAAAATGTCCAAAGCTGGATATGACAAACCTATCAAAAGGACCCATCTTTAGAGGAAGAGGAAGCTGATAACCTGGGGAGACAACAAGACTTTAACTTGTCAAGCCAAGACCTTGGGGAGACGACCAGGACACAGGTTCTACCGACCCCAAAGTGATGCTGTTATCTTTATTGACTATATATTATTAATATAGACTATATTGTTAATTCCCAGCTGTTCAGTGCAGAATCCAAATGCTTTTCGTCAGGGAGGACAGAAAGCACACCTCTAATAGGAGACAGTATGCTAAGGGACTTAGCTCTAATAGGAAAGTATGCTAAGCATTGCTTTTAGCTTATTATTATTATTAATAATCCCAAGAATGATTACTAGAATGTAAAAAGAGATTTCAAAAAGTGGCCTGTATGATTAGCAAGTTACAGCAAAACATATTAGCAGGAATTAATCGAGAGATGGATGAACTGGAAAAACCACAATTTTATAAAATAGAGCTGCTACAGATTAGTTATTAAGTATAATCTTGGTCTGCTGCCGGACGGTGGTGGCGCACACCTTTAGTCCCAGTACTTGGGAGGCAGAGGCAGGCAGATTTCTGAGTTCGAGGCCAGCCTGGTCTACAGAGTGAGTTCCAGGACAGCCAGGGCTATACAGAGAAACCCTGTCTCGAAAAACCAAAATAAATAAATAAATAAATAAATAATAGTAATAATCTTGGTCGTTAACAATTTAAGTAATGTATTACTTAAATATGTCAGATTTTTCTCATACTTTCAATGGTCAAATTAATAATCTGGATAAAGATAAACAAAATATCTCAAGTGACCTTTGAACGCCATCATGATTAAAACAGCTTCCCCTTTTCTTGGCTCTCTATTAGCTATTCTCACAGCTTGTTATGCTTGTCCGTATTAGACCAGCCATGCAGCGACGCATTCAGTCTTGGCCCCTACTACAGTCACAAGTTTCTCTTTAAAAAAATTTTAAAAGGGGGAGATATGAGGGGTACAGAGATTCTTGTGCTCACAGATAGAACCAGAAATGTAAAACACACATGGTTGTCCCTTCAAAGGGAGGGATGTATAACGTGTTTTCCTCCCAGGAGGCTGAGATCAGACATTAATACCTGGGGACCTTTTTACTATCTTTGAGACAAGACGGCACAGGATCAAACTCCCCTAGACCCTTATCATGAGCTTGTCAATCTGTAGAACCTTTTTTTTTTTTTTTTGGTTTTTGAGACAGGGTTTCTCTGTGTATGCCTGCTAGAACCTTGAATGTCACTCTGTTAGCCGGCGGTGTGGCTGCAGCCTACCAACTCAGACAAGATTCGCTGCACTCTGCCTCCCAGAGTGGTGGATAAGTAAGCCAGGCTTAGGCCCAGCTAGAAAACCATAATAAAAAAGACTGATAACATAAAGAACTTGTTATAGAAGTAAGTTCTTAGTCTCCTTCCAGTCAGAAGCTCAAGGGTGAAACCCAGCAATTTCTTTTAAAGATTCTTCCCATGATTCTTAGGCATCAAGTGAGTTTACAGAGAGCGGCCTGGTTGTTAAGTCTGTAAGCACAGGATTGGCCTGGACTCATGCCTCATCTACCACTGAGCTACTGTCTATTTTGAAGGTAGCTTTATATACTTGACTGGGTTTAAATTTCTTCATTTGTAAAAAGTGTATAACCCTCATCTCTTCTTTTGTGAATTCTAGGCAAAGGCTCTACTATTGAGGTGTGTCCTTGGCCTTTCTCTACATTTTAGGTTGCTATGGTGATAAGTAAACCCACCTCAGTAGAATTAGAGCAGAGACTGGTGCAAGGTTAATTCTCTATACTGTGAAATATTATTATAGTAGGTAACATGCACCAACCTCCAACTCCTATTTTGCCTGCGTATATGTCTGGATCCCCTGACACTGGAGTTAGAGATATTTGAAAGCTGCCATGTGGTTGCTAGGAATTGAACTTGGATCCTCTGCAAAAACAGCCAGTGCTCTTAACCACTGAGCCATCTCCCCAGCCCTCTGCTTTTTTTTTTCCTTATTATTTCCTGGTTGTGATTGTGATTAGGAAAATGTAGATGGTGCCAAGTTCTTTGGGTTTATGCAAATAATGCATTTCGCACATTGTTAAAAGGCTCTCTAATCTCTGGAAGGTCTATTGTCATCAATTTTATATCCTGTTCCCACGAGGAGAACATCACCTCTTTTCTCCTCTTTGTGTTTCGCTGCATCTTGTGATGCTTAAGGTCAAGCCCTGGTTGTGGTGTTTGCCAGGCACCTCTGCCACTGAGCCCTTACACCTGCAACCCTCTGCAGCCTCTTGCTGGATTGCTAGCTTCTCATTCAATGGCTTATTCCCATTCCCTGTTGACCTGTTTGAGTCTGCCTTCTTTTAAAGCAGTTTCTCATCAAGGCACCTTATTCCCCCTGTCTTCCGCCTACCCTCTTCCCAAGGCAACTGTTTTACTACGCAGCTGTCGCTAGATCCGAAGAATATTTTCACTGGACGAGTTTGATGTTCAGCCTTGTTTCTGTGTATTTGATTGTCTTTAGTATTTTATGTAAGTTGTAAACACACTGGGTAGAAACAACTCAATAAACGAAGAATAGTAAAGTGAATTGTAAAAAAGTTATAGTCTCATAAAATAAGAATGGGAGGGGAAGTCCTTTCCCAAACAGAAGTGAACTGGATGTCAGAATGTCTGAGAATAATGGATGGCTACTACTTCACCATAAAATCATTTCAGAGTCCCAAACTTGTTTTTGTAATTACCTCCTGGTCTTTCCCCTTCCACTTGCCTTCCTAGCCATTTGGGATAAGCATTGCTTTATCTTCTAGCTCCCAAATTTGGGTACTATTTCTTAGTTTCTTAAGGTTTCTTCCCAGCATCCCAGTATCTAGCCAGATCTTTTCCTGCCTTCTCCTTTTAAACATTATCTGTTTGTAACTTCTCTCCAAGTGCACACCTTAATATAACATACTTATACATACCTTACATAAGGCTATTGTCCAGAGCATAGCAAGTAGTTCCTTCTGGTCTAAGTCATATCCAAAACCATTAATAATAATTCACAGATAAATTGGGTTAGAGAAATAATTATCCCAAAGCAAGATGGAGGCTACAGTTGTAAGGCACTAGAGAATTTAAGGTAAGTCATAATTCATCTGGCTGGACTGGGGCTGACCTCATTTTGTAATTCTCTATGTAATTGCAGGATTATCTGGAAATTGTGTGGAGGTCTTACAAGAAACCCCCACATATACACATATATAAATTAAATGTAAAATATAAAGCATTTCCATTTTTAAAAGAACTACACACTGAAGAGGCAGGGAATGATGCAATACCAAGACTCTTGTGCTGTCCAGCTCTTGCTGATCATTATTAGGTTTCCTCCCGTTGCTGAATGTTTTACTCACTTCAGTATAGAACCTTCTGCTTGTCACTTTTATGTCCACCATTGTCACTATTCAAGTAGGGTGTGGTTTTAGCCTCTGTCTTGCTTTGGGCTAATTATTTTTCTCTAACCCAATTTATCTGTGAATTATTAATGGTTTTGAATATGACTTAGACCAGAAGGAACTACTTGCTATGCTCTGGACAATAGGCTTATATAAGGCATGAATAAGTACGTTACATTAATTTACAATTTAATTTTACTTCTTGATCTTGATGACAAAAACTCTGGCTGGTTTTTCCTTATTGATTCACTCAGCCTAAACACCGTTAAAGCCCAGGGGCTGGAACTATGGCTCTGTTGGTAAAGTGCTTCTAGTACAAGCATGAGGACCTAAGTTCAAGTCCCCAGAACCTCCCCACAAAGCCGAACTTGGCAACATGTATTTATAATCCCAGTGCTAGGGAGGCAAGGGTAGGTGGATTCTCAGGGCTTGATGGCCAGTCTTTCTAGCTAAAATGGCAAGTTCCAGGTTCAGGAGAGACTCTATCTCAAAGGATAAAGTGGAGAGAAATTGAGGAAGTAAGCTTGTATTGACCTCTAGCCTCCACACACTCATGGACACACATGTACGGCCTCAACACATGTGAACACATATGTGCTATACACAGGGAATGAGAGAGAGGGAGAGGAAGTTTCATGTTCAAAGAGGATGAATTTCATTCCTTACTGATCACTTAGCTATGGTAGATGATGTTTCCAAGATGGCCCCAAAACATCTCCTGAACCACCTTTTCAGTTTGACTGGATTATACTCTTCCTCTCTTGTTGACACTGGACTGGCCAGTGACATATTTTTGATGAACATGATGCAATCAGCAAGACTAGGGTGTAAGAATTCATCAGCTTCAGCTTTCATGTCTGGCATGTTCTTTCTTGGAATCAGCTGCTAAGGCTGCAAGGAGGCTTAAGAGAGGCCGCATAGTGGAGAGCAACCACAGCCAAGCTCCCAGATGACATGGAGACAGGTCAATCTTGGTGTCTCAGACTACTGGGCAGAGAACCAGACAGTTCTCCATGTTCAGGAACTGCCAATCAATCCACATAATCACGAGCAATAACGAATTGCAGTTTTAAGCCACTTTACAGTCGCTTTTGGCTCTTTTCACAAAGTGGCTCAGTGACGATGAAAATGACTAAGGAAGAAGCACGATACTGTTAACAGCTTTCAATGTTTATACTGAGGTAGTTTGAGTGAGAACTGTCCCAGACAGGCTCATGTATTGGAATACTTGGTCCCCAGTTGATATCGCTATTTGGGAAGGTTTTGGAAGCTCTAGGTAAGGCTTTGTTGGTAAAGTAACTCATGACAGCGGGCTTTGAGGTTTTATAGCCTAACCCTACTTCCTGTTCTCTCTCTACTCCTTGTTGTGGTTGAAATGTGGTCTCTTAGCTTCCTACTCTGGTCATTATGTCTTCCCTGCCATTATGGACATCATAACCCTCTGAATAGTGTATTGGTTGTCTTTTTTTTCAACTTCACATAGACCTAAATGTTTCCAGGAAGAGGCCAGGAAGAGGGAATTTCAACTGAAGAATTTCCTCCATTAGATTGACCTCTAGGCAAGTCTATGGAGGTTTTTTTTTTTGTTTGTTTGTTTCGTCTCTTTTTTTTTTTTTTTTTTTTTTTTGGTTTTTCGAGACAGGGTTACTCCTGTCCGGGCTGTCCTGGAACTCACTCTGTAGACCAGGCTGGTCTCGAACTCAGAAATCTGCCTGCCTCTGCCTCCCAAGTGCTGGGACTAAAGGCGTGCCCAACACTGCCTAGCATGGGAGGGTATTTTCATGATCAATTCTTGATGTGAGATGGCCCAGGTCATTGTGGGTAGTGTACCCCTAGGCAGATAGTCCTGTGTTGTATAAGAAAGCAGGCTGAGCAAGGCTATAGAAAGTGTTCTTCCTATGACTTTTGCTTTCCTGCCTCCAGGTTTCTACCTTGAGTTTCTGCCTTGGCTTCTCTTGATGGACTATGCCCAGGGATATTTAAACCCTTTCCTCTCTAAGTAGCTTTTGGTTGTAATCACAGTAAAAGTAACTAATTTATACACTAAGTCAGGCATTATTATATTTTTTAATATATTTAATTTTTAGACACTGTTTTTTTTTTGATTGATGGATTGATGGATTGACAAGTGATTGTAGGTCACCCTAGTGCTGAGTCTTGCAAGGTCATAGGAGGGTCTGAGTGACATAGTTCCCACTCCTGGAAAAGAGTGCCGGGTGTGAGGCTTGTATATATATATTACTTCATGTTCCTTCTTTGGGAAATATTCTCCCTGCCAAGATTATCAGGGAATGTCCTCTGTCAAGGTTAAAAACTCCATGATAGTTAGAGACAGCACAAGTCTGGGAGGCGAGGATATGTCTGTGTTCTTAGCAAAAATGGTAAACACTATGACCTTCAGGATGGCCCTTAAGGCTGTGGAAAAGATCTCTAAAAGCATGAGTTCAAAAGTATATAAACAGGATTTCTCAACTACACAAAATATAAGGACGCAATATGAATTATGTGAGGGGTTTCACAGACCTAAAAGAACAGAGGCAGCTGCACAACGAACTAGCTTGTCAGAAAGATACAAAGGCAGGCGGATTCCTAAGTTCAAGGTCAGTTTTGGACAGGGAGAATTTAGGCCCAAGCTGGTGGGAGTGGTGATCTCAGAGCCGGGTACACCCTTCTAGAGTATTGTCTGTGCTTACAAAGGAAGGCGGATCTCTGTATTCATTTGCAATGTTAAGAAAAATGGGCTTGCTGTCTTTTCCTAGGAGTCAAGGGGCTAAGGTCAAAAAATGCTGATTCGGTGGGATAATCAAAAGGGGACCTGGGCAGATGATTGAATTGATATATAAATAAAAGACTGGGCTTTGGTCTGCAAGAGTTGAGCTGATGATCTTCAAAAAGCTGTCTCGAGCAGAACACAAGGCTGTCACCTTATGCCTCATGGCTTCAAATCCTATTTTGTTTCTGTTCCCAAACACCCCTCCTCAGAACCCTCTCCAAGGCTGATCCTTGTCACCCTAGATCTTATACGTGAGTATTCTACCACTAAGCTACAACAACTTTTTATTGATTCCATTTCACAGATGGGAAAACAAAGCCACAGAGTCAGAAATAACTTGTTCAAAGTCAAATAGCATGGAGTGAAATCAGCATGAGAAACTCAAGCATCGCACCCCAGAGCCACATGTCTAGCCACTGAAGTCCTGTAATTAACACTAAGCTAATTCTAAAGTAACTTAGGTGAATGAAGCATTACTATTTAAATTTATGTTGGTTGATTTACAAAGAAAGGTTCTCTTTTTAAAAAAATGTATTTATATATTTTATGTATGTGAGTACACTATCACGCTCTTCAGACACACAGAAGAGGGCATCTGGTCTCATTACAGATGGTTGTGAGCCACTATGTGAGTGCTGGGAATTGAACTTAGGACCTCTGAAAGAGCAGTCAGTGCTCTAGACCACTGAGCCACCTCTCCAGCCCCCATAGGAAGGTTCTTAAGGCTTCAATGAGCTCATTCACTTATTTCCATTCCAGGCTGTGCACTATGTTACCAGCAACACTTAGGGGACATCTATATGTTTGGCTATTTCTTTTTTTTTTTTTTTGGTTTTTGAGACAGGGTTTCTCTTGTAGCCCGGTGTCCTGGAACTCACTCTGTAGATCAGGCTGGCCTCAAACTCAGAAACCTGCCTCTGCCTCTGCCTCCCAAGTGCTGGGATTAAAGGCGTGCACCACCGCCCCCGGCTTGTTTGCTATTTCTAAAGTCACAGTTCAGAGTAGGTCATAGAAGTGATACTGCTTTTTCATGTTCCTGCCCACTCCAGAATGCACTAGACTGTGAGCAGGCATGGGGGCCCAGAGGCTAGCAAGTGGGAGATAGGATGCCTGTGTGTATGGGGGTTGGCAGAGCTTTTTATGAATCTTTTCACCCCACCAAAATGAGGGTATTTCCTCTTTTTTCTATAGAAACAGGGTCCATGGCAGCCAGAGGCCTGCTACTCAATGCTACTTACCAACTCTGCTGTTTCCTTCAAGGTCCATAGCAAATGCAGTCAGTTCTGTAGCTGCCTTTGCAATGTGGTGTAGGAGGAGCTAAGGTGGGAGGAGTTAGGAGAGGAAGAGGAGGAGTAAGGAGGAGAGGAGGAAAAGGAAGAGGAGGAGCTAGGAGACAGGAGAGGAAAATGAGACACAGAGAAAGAGAGAGAGAGAGAGAGAACGAGAGAGAGAGAGGAAGAGGAGAAGGAGGCAGATGTTCAGTTGTCTGTAGCAGTCAAAGGTAGTTGGTATATCAGGTTGGATATTGGGTTACACTTGTGATTGTATGGGTATCTTATTACTGAACATTATCAAATATATAAGCCTTTGATTAATATTTAAGCATTAGAGTCTCATCTTTCTACTGAGCCCACATGATTGGCCGGGCTGGTGTTTCTAGTTTGGCCATTCCTAGCTGCAGCACGCACGTGGCCTCTGGCTGAGAAACATGCGGCTGGGCTAGGCAGAGCTGCTGCAGCTTAGTCAGCTTGACGGGCATTAAATAATTACCACAACAATGTGGTGCAGTTTTTGTTTCCAGTCTACTTGCTTCCCTGTTTATCTGAAACTATCTCAAATGCTCTGAAGGACATCTTAGATAGAGTTATAACATCAGCGGACTATGTCCTCATGGTGCATTAAGAGCAAGGCCTTGAGAGGCTGACTGCCCTGAGTGGCCTCCATGTCTGATGTGTGACTGGCTTCAGGAGAGTTGGTTTTCTTCTCTGAGCACCAATGTCCTTACCAGTATTTATCACGTTTGTTTGTAGCCAAAGTCTCTGGCCTCATATAAGGCAGGCAACCATCGGAGCAGCTACTATTCTCTCTGAGTGTGTACTGTGCATCCTCAGGACCATAGCTTTAAGTATAACTTTAGAATGCAAGCTGCCAAGGGCCATCCTGGTGCTTCTGCTCCATGATGCTGTCTTTCCTCAAGAAAAGACAACCACCACTGTCTAACTTAACAAAGCCCGTGTGTGTGTGTTGTGTGGCGCCGTGGGTGCCTGTGCTGTTAGATGTTACATGTGATGTGTGCAGTGTGTTATCAAGTGTGTGTTGCTGCTGGCAGGTCCTGTGGCTAGTTATGTATGTATACACTCATGTAGATGTGTGCAGGTGAGTGTATATATAGTGTGTGGTTTGTGTATGGTCAGAGGTCCATGTTAGGTGCCTTCCTCAATCACTTTTGAGATATTGCCTCTCACTCAACATGGAATGTCCCTGTCAGGCTACCTGTCCACCAAGTTCCAGGGAATCTGTCTATCTACACCTCTGCAGCACTGCAGAGAAAGTTACATTTCAAGTTCAAGTTCTTTCTACTTTTTATATTAGTTTCATCATTTAAATGATTGGGGATTTGTGGTATACTGGCTGGTTTTGTGTGTCAACCTGACAGAAGCTGAAGTTATCACAGAGAAAGAAGCCTCTTTTGAGGAAATGCCTTTATGAGATTCAGCTGTAAGGCATTTTCTCAATTAGTGATGGGAGAGCCTATCCCATTGTGGGTGGTGCCAGCCCTGGGCTGGTGGTCTTGAGTTCTATAAGAAAGCAAGCTGAGCAAGTCAGGGGAAGCAAGCCAGTAAGTAACATCTCTCCATGGCCTCTGCATCAGCTCCTGCTTCCTGACCCGTGTGAGTTCCAGTCCTGACTTCCTTTGGTGATGAACAGCAATGCAGAAGTGTAAGCTGAATAAACCCTTTTTTCCCAACTTGCTTCTTGGTCATGATGTTTTGTGTAGGAATAGAAACCCTGACTAAGACATGTGGTATAAAGTAGACTTCTATAAATTTACAGACTGCACAAATCTAATTGCAACAGTTGTAATAGTCACAGTTTTCAGAGACTGTGATTCTCTTAAAGTTGGTTCAAAATGACCAGCAGACTCGAAGGACAGAAGACTAAAAGCTAAACTAGAATGTTCTTTTAAACCTTCCAATGGGAGTAAATTGCAGGGCTCCCCTGACTTGCAATGTACTGTAATGAATCCCATCTTACTTAGCAGGGGACCAGTCTCTTTCCAGTGTGCTTCTAACAAAGCAATACCCGCTCCATTCCTACTGGCACAGGTAATTTGGAAAGTCAGGCCTCACAGGTGTGAAGGTGCTTTATACTCTAATGTGGCTAACAAAACCCAAGGCCAGCCTCAGCTGCACTTCTATTCCTGGGAAGTCACCGATGGGACTTACCTATAATTACAATCCCTACTTGAAACATAATTCTCAGGATGACGAATACCTAAATTATGCCCCCAGACTGGCACCTGAGGCAAAACCCTAAGGGGCCAATGGTTGTGAGGGGTACATATGGTTTTTAAGTCAGTGGGGATTAATAAGCAAAAAATGACATCACTCAGAATATCAGAAGGGCAAGTGTCGAAGAGGTAGTTTTGACTTCATAGTGTGTCCTAATGACTTGTGCCCTGGGCTCTACAATATACGGCTGCTGTGTAGAATCAGCTGGCCACATCAACAGCTTTGGAATTTTTTTTTTTTTTTTAAATTATTGTTGGCCTCTAAAGTAAATAAAGATTCTCCAGGAGTGAGGGAGGGAAATGCAATTTCCAGTAACTTAAGAGTTCAATAGATGATGGCTATTTCTGCCATTGTCTCTAGTTAACAGATAATTCATGAACTAAGGAGTATACAACACAAGCCTCATGGAATCTGGGAATCGGGGAAACGTTTTGGACCCACGGAAATAGCTGAGATAAACTGGGTGCACCTGTTCCTAGTCATGTCTTGGGAATACATGAACCCCGCACAGGATGAACGTCTGTGAGTGTCAGTCTAACAACAAAACAAACTTGGCAGGACTAGGGAAGTCGCTCTGGGTGCAGTGGACTAGGGAAGTCGCTGCTGGGTGCAGGGAGCCACCGTCCACAGGGTGAACCGCGTGTTGATGCCGGTCCACCAGGAAGAGAGGCTAAAGCTCCCAGATGACTTTCCTCCTCTCTTCACAAAGCTGTTGTGAAATAAAATACAAATCCTTCCTGAATATTTCCAGCTTTCCTTCCTGGAGGAAGTTTTCAGTCAATGGGAAACAAAGCCTTATTCAAAGGATTAAAGCCGGAGTCGTTCCATTGTGTGAGGCCTCAATAACACGGCTTTCCTTCCACAGACAGAATTTTCAATTCACAAATCATCTCAAAAACAGGAAATTTGGGGGAAACACGTGCTTATGATAACAAACAAGGATCTATCCTGTGGGATGGAGGAGGGCTGCTCGGAGTTGCTTCCAGTTTTATTTAACGCCCCTCCCCCACCCCATGCTGCCTTCTAGGAAGAGCATTCCTTAAAAGAAAAAGCCATACGGCTTGGACCGGCAAACTTCTCCATTCCCACCCCACCCCCAGCACTGCAAAGAGTAGGGGGAGGAGATGATCTTGGCCACATTTTCATAGTCTTGTTCCAAGGCAGTACCATGGAGGTAGCAGATACTTCTCTGAAATACTGTCTCTTGCTGCTATCCCTGAGTCTCTGTTTCTCCCTTACACCCTATTCAAACATCCCTGGTCATTTATTTAATAGACAGAATGAGTCAGGCCAGCAGCTCCACAGAGGATGCTGCAGCAGGGTGTGTCAGTGGCAGCTACTAGCCATAGGGAACAATGGAATGTTGAAGAGATTGTAGAAACAGATACTCTCTGGTTATCAAGGCTGATGGGCTATAAGGACAGAGCACCCTGTCTGAACTGTGAGAAAACTCATTTTGCAGATCCATCCCAGCTGCTGCCAAATAAACTCCTGGGTGTGGTGGGGAGGGTGGCTCAGGAGTCTAGAATGTTTGCTGATCACAAGGATCAGAATTTGGGTCCCAGCTCCCATGTCCCACAAAAGCTTGTAACTCCAACTCCAAGGGCTATGACACCGTTTTACTTCTGCGTGCACACAGACCGGCACACAAATCTTGGACTTGGGGCTGGAGAGATGGCTCACTGGTTGAAAGCATTGACTGCTCTTCCAGAGGTCCTGAGTTCAATTCCCAGCAATCACATGGTGGCTCACAACCATCTATAATGGAATCCAATGCTCTCTTTAGGCATGTCTGAAGACAGCTACAGTGTACTCACATACATGAAATAAATAAATAAATCTTTAAAAAAAAGAAAAGAGATAGACTTGTATGTTCCCGTAGAAGTTCTTTGTATTTAGATTCCTCATTTGGTGACAATCCTTTAATCTCTGAACTGTATGCTAAAAGAATCACCTTTTAGGTTTTAGGGCTTCTGGAAAAGTAATCTTCTGTGTCGACAATTCTTCAAAATCATGCTCCCTCTGGCCATATCTTCTCTCAGTCCCTTAGTTTTGTTGCTCTTTTGAGAAAGGGCCTCACGTATCCTAGGCTTACAACTTGAGATGTAGCCAAGGATGATACCCAAGGTCTGATCCTCCCTCCGCCTCCCCAAGTGCTGAGATCGATCACAGGTGTCTGCCACCACATACAGTTTAGGTAGTACTGTGTTCTCTTAGCCTGAAGTACTTTTGTTCCATCTCAGCGTGACAGATTTCTTTTTACCCAACTGTGGTGTCAGCTTGATCACTCTATAGGAAGAGCCACCCATGTGGTAGTTTAAAAGACATGTCCCCACAGTCCAAGCATTTGAATAGTGGTCTCTCCTTGGTGGCTCTTTGGAAAGGTTAGGAGATGTGGCCTGGATAGAGGAAGTACGTCACTGGGGGGAGGGAGGCTTTGAGAGATTAATGACACAAGCCATTTTACATTCCATCTTCACTTCCTGTTTGTAGTTTCAGATGTAAGCTGTCTTCTTGCTGCCCGCCTGGTGCTTGCTGCCCTGCTTCCCTGCCATGATGGTGATGGACTCTTGACTCTCTGAAACTATAAGCCCAAAGCAAATCCTTTCTTCTGGAGTTGCTTTGGTCATGGGGTTTTATCACAGCAACAGGAAGATAACAAATACAATACCCAACCCAACCTTTCTACCCTATTATTTTGTTTTAATTATTACTTAAAACTTTGAGACAGGATCTCTGTATCCTAGGTTGTTCTCAAACTCACTATGTAACTTGATGATCTGAGTTTGATATCTACAACTCACATAGTGGTAAGAAACTGTTAGATTTCGGCGCAGCAGCTTAGACAGATAACACCAGACCAGATGGTTCCTCGAGGGAGGGGGTTTATTCGGGTGGAGGGCAAAGGTGGGGGAGAGCGGGAGAGTGGGAAGAATGGCAGAGAGAAGAGAGAGGTGGAGGAAGGCCATGACCACGTGGAGAGAGGGGAAAGGAAGGGGGGAGGGGACAGAGAGAACCTGCAGGTGGGAGATCAAGGGAGCAAGAAGAAGAGGAGGGGACAGACAGCCCCTTTTATAGTGGGCAGGTAACTGTGGGGAGGAGCATACCTGGCTGTTGCCTGATAGCTATGGAGGTGGAGTTTAGACAGAATACTAACAGAAACAACTTCCCAAGTTTGTTCTCTGTCCTCTGACCTCCATAACCTCCAAAGGAGCATGGGGACACACCACACACACACACACACACACACACACACACACACACAAATAATACATCTTACACATAGACATACACATACAAACACACACATATACACACAAACATACACAAATACACACACACACAAATATACAAAATTAAAAAGAAAATAAATGTTGAGGTTGGAGAAATGGCTCAACAGTTAAGAGCACTGACCACTCTTGCAGAGGACCTGGGTTCAAGTCCCGGCACCCACATGGTGGTTCACAACCATCTGTAACTCTAGTTCCAGAGGGTCAACGGATTTCTGGCCTCTGTGGTTACTGCACACATGTGGTGCACAGATATACACACAGACAAAACACCCATACACATAAGACAGTAATGAATAAGGTTTTTCTTTTTTCTTTCTTTCTTTCTTTTTTTTTTTTTAAGAAGACACCTTGAAACAGCACATCTATAAACCTGTGGTGCTATTCCTCCTATATACTTGATGGATCTCAGAGTTAAAGCAAAGTTTTACTTCAGGGTCTCTTAGATCCCAGGCTGGAATTCACTATGTAGCTGAGGATGATCTTAAACTTCTGATCTTCCTGTCACCACCTCCCAAAAGCTGGGATTTTAGGTGTATACTGTCACACCCAGAGCCTCAAGCATACTAGATAACATTCTACTAATTGAGCTATCTCTTCAGCCCCTCTCCTTTTAAAGAAACAACCTTATATTTATACAGCTTTTAAAACTTCTTTTATTATTATTTTTCTTTATGCAAGAATAGGCTGGCCAGGCATGGTGGTGTATGCTTTTAATTCTAGTACTCAGGAGGCAGAGGAAGGTAGATCTCTCTGAGTCCAAGGTCAGCATTGGTCTACAGAGCAAATTCCAGGATAGCCAGGGCTGAATGGAGAGACCTGTCTCAAAAAATCATAAACAAACAAACAAACAAACTCTGTAATATAAAGAAAGACTAAGTCCCAGGATGGCCAGGGCTACACAGAGAAATCTTGTCTCAAAACACCAAAAAACTCAAAACAAAACAAACAAACAAAAAAGTCTACTCATGATTCAGCTAAACACCAATCATGGATTAACAAACTCCACCAAATTATGGATCAGCAAAAAGATCTGGATTGAGCAAAAAGCCAACCATGAGAAAACCAAACCAACCAAACCAAAAAAAAAAAAAAAACCAAACAAGCAAAAAGAAAAAGCAAGACTTAGCAAAAAGTCAAACATGACTCAGCAAATTCCCATCCATAAGTCTGCATCCTTAACAGGGACAAAGCAGGAACTGAGTCACCATGACCCAGCTCTGTTAACCAAGGCAGTTAAATAAAAACAGGCTCAGAATCACAGAACCTATCTAAGAACACTTCTCCATTTTATGGAAAATAAAAAAACTCAAGTACACAGAAAAATTAGAAAGAACTTTGGCAGGGAATGCTCACGTACCCCAGTCTACGTAGCTGGGTCACATGGCTCTTTGTTCCTGAAGCCAAAATTCAAAAGCTGATTATCTGTAACAGATATCTTGAAAGACAACTGCCAATGTTCCCTTGAAATCTGTCATTCAAACCTCTAAGTGACTTTAGGGTCCCTGGCAGATCGGCTGATTCTGGAGAACTACAGAGCTGACTCAGTCTGTACACAAACGCTAAGTTTAGGATGTGCGAACTGGGTGATTCCTAGAGGAAATGAACCCCTGTCTGAGAACAACAGCTGAAGCAAAATCCCATAAGCCAGGAAAAACAGACACACAATCACAGTAACAGGTGGCTGCTTTCAAAACAGAGTTCAGTCTGGTTGCTCGGCACCTGCTCTGGAGCCACAGCCGGCCTTGTCACTCTGCCCTGGTCCACTTTAGCTCACCCCAGACACGCTGTAAGGAAGATGAACTACCTCTCAGAGCAGAGCTAAGTCATGGTGGCTTAGATTACTCTGGTGGTCACCCTTACCTTCCCTACCACAGAAGAGAGAGTGAGCTTTTTTGGAGGCCAGAAGGACCTTGGCACAATTACCTATTTCAACACGTCTTTTTTTTTTTTTGGTAGCTGAGCAAGGCTAAGTTCAAGCAAATTAAGTAAAAACTTGATCAAGATCTCAGACTTGCCGGCGTGGTGGCGCACGCCTTAATCCGGCACTTGGGAGCAGAGGCAGGCGATTTCTGAGTTCGAGGCCAGCCTGTCTACAGAGTGAGTTCCAGGACAGCCAGGGCTACACAGAGAAACCCTGTCTCGAAAAACCAAAAAAAAAAAAAAAAAAAAAAGAAAAAGATCTCAGGACTTATGAAAGAACACCCACACCCCTTTTCTATGAAGAAAAAAAGAAAGAATCAAGCACACAGGAAAAGCTAGGCAGGGTATTTCCCTAGACCCAATTTTTGGATTCTGTTGTGAACATTTATATATCTGTTCTTCCTTCCTTTATCCCATCGTTTAAAAAAATTTACTCAAAAAGATTTAAATCATGTTTGAGTGTGTCTGTGTGGATATGTGTGGGTAAACGGGGCAGCAGTGGGGGAGGCTGCCTGGAGACTTCCACGCGGGTCCCACATCCCGGGAGAATGTCTAAGGTTCCTGAGGCTGGAAGTTTCAGAGACAGCAGGCCCCAATGACATGAGGAAGTCCTTGGTTCCAAAAGGGTTTATTGTCATGGCGGATGGTAGATAGATCTGGATGTACCCCCCCACCCCGCCAAACTCAGGGCAGACCTGAGTTAAGTAGGGAGGGAGAAAGGGGGAGGTTCTGGGGGTGGTTTAATTGGCTCTGCCCTCTGGTCTTCATTAGTATGTAAATCTCTAGGGCCTGAGGCCTGTAGTCACACCCTCTACCTGTGCACTTTGAGAGGGGCTGTAATGGCCTACTTGACTGAACTAAGTAGGTCCATGGAATTAGACTGCTTGTCAGGACCCTGGGTTCTGGGGACATGGCCGAACTCCTGCCGTTTCTCTCCTTGGAGCCTCTTGGGTTCTAGGCCCATGCCCAGCCAAGAACCAGGATACCCTTACACAGTCCCACAGATATGTACACATGAATGTAGATTCCCATAGAGGCAGGAAGAGGGCATCAGAGCTTCTGGAACTGGGGTCACTCGTGGTGGTAAGCTGCCAGACCTGAATACTGGGAAATGACTCTTCCAGTCTTCTGCAAGAGCAGGACACACTCTTAAATGCTGAGCCATCTCTCCAGATCCTTATAGTACTTCCTAGATGACTTTCAGAGTGAACTGTTGACATTTGGCTCCTTTCCCTCAAAGTAGTTGCTTGTAATTTCCCATTTAATTAAACTATCTCCTCCTCCTCTTCTCCTCCTCCTCTTCCTCCTCCTCCTCTTTTTCTTAGACAGGATCTCACTATATAGCCCTGGGTTGTCTGTAACTCTTAGCAGAGATCCACCCGCCTCTGCCTCCTGAATGCTGTAATTAAAGGCGTGTTATATATCACACACAAGCTATAGGAGACTCAACAAGAAAGAATTTCAGAAATGGCAGAAATCTTGGCCAACAGGTGCCATTGCTTCTGGTATTTGCTCCCCCTTCCTGGAAGCCTGTCCTTTCTTTCCTTCCCACCCCACCCGTTGACCTTCCTTCTTCCAAGAATGATCTCAGATATCTGCAAGGAGCACCACTTCTATTGTCATCTGCTCCTGTTTTATGTTTAAAGGCTTTCGAATCCTCTCAAATGCCACCTCTTTCCCAATGCCCAGTGTCTTTCCTAACCCCAGAATTTTTTTTTTTTTTTTTTTTTTTAGTTTTAATTTCTTAATTAAAATTTTGGTGATTATACAAAATAATGGGTATCATCCTGGTGTCTTTAACATCCATTATACTTTACTTTTTTTTTTTTTTTTTTTTTTTTTTTTTTTTGAGACAAAGTTTCTCTGTGTAGTCCTGGCTGTTCTGGAACTCACTCTGTAGACCAGGCTGGCCTTGAACTCAGAAATCCGCCTGCCTCTGCCTCCCAAGTGCTGGGATTAAAGACATGCACCACCACCGCCCGGCTATACCTCACATTTGTCCCCTCTTTGCCTGTCTACTCATGCTGCCCTGATCCAGCTCGCTCCCTTACTCTCTAGTCCCCTCTTAATACACCATACATGTGTCTCTGTTTCCCACCATGCTAAAGATCTCTTCCTTCTCTCCCATGATCCCCTTTCTAGTTCTGTGACCTACACACACACACACACACACACACACACACACACACACACTTAAATACATACATAAATTTAAAACATAGTTTGCATTTCTGATAATTGTCTGGATTAGTTCACTTAACACAATTGAATGACAAACTGAAATGGAAGGCAGAGGACATAACTCTTTAAGGATGGAGATTTTCGCTGTAGATAGAAGGGAAGAACCCATGCTTGATGTGACCAGCAGAGTAAACAGGTTTCTGAGATCCAACAATAATAACTTCTAGTAGCACCCATTTTCCCAACAGTGCCATGATTTTATTTTTTTCTTCACAACTGCATGAAACACTATTATCTATATGTACTGCACCTTCTTGAGCCATTCATCTGTCACGGACATATAGGCTGGTTACATTTCCTGTCTGTTGATAACAATGCAGCTATTCATATGGCTATGCAAGTATTCTGTGGTTGGTCTAGAGTCCTTTGGGTCTATCCTTAGCAACCATCCACAGCCAACCTTAATTTGTTAAGTCGGCAGTAACTTGTAAATCAACAGCTCTGAGCTACCCTTTTCTCTTTTTAACTTGGACACAGGGTTTCATGTTAGCCCAGGCTGACCTGGAACTCAATATATAGCTGAGGATGACTCTACCTCTGGAGTTACAGCTGTGTCCTACCATGGCTGGTGTCATGCAGCACTGGGGGTAGAACCCACAGCTTTCTGAATGCTAGGCAAGTGCTCCCCCACTGAGCTGCATCCTCAGGCCTCTGCCCTCTTCTTAAAGAAAAGACTCTGTTTTAGTTTTTAAAGTGTGTGTGTGTGTGTGTGTGTGTGTGTGTGTGTGTGTGTGAGAGAGAGAGAGAGAGAGAGAGAGAGGAGAGAGAGAAAGACTAGGTACTCAAAGGTCAGAAGGTATTAGAGGCCTGGAGCTGGAGTTACAGGACATTGTAAGCTACCCTACATGAGTTCTGGGAACCCAGCTGGGGTCTCTGGAAGAGCAGTATACACTTTTAACAGTGGCGCCATCTGTACAGCCTGCTCTGCCTCTCTTGAATGGATTCCAGATAAAGGTGTAGTGAACAAGGTGCCTTTTGCAGCAGGGTGTGACAATCAGGACATCCTCTTACCACAACATGGGCTGCCTTCTACCACTTCTGCTGTCGCCACCAACCCTAAGTTTCTCTTTGTCACTTCCTCCATACCCTCACTAACTGCCAGCAGCACCCCGTGTACCCCCCTTTCCAAGGCTGAGTCAGATCCAGTGTGAGGCTCTTGAGGAAGAAGTGGTTTAAGGAGATGGACAGTTATGTCTCCCTTGTTCTACGTTTACAGTTCTGGGCCACAGAACAGAGGTGCATGTTCTGACTCTGGATTCCCGAGGTCTGCAGAGCTGGCTAGAAGGTTGGGCCTGTGGTCTGAAGTTCCTGCTGCCTTTGATTTTACAATGAGGGCAGAGTGAAGTTGAGTAACATATCTCTTGCCCAAGCAGTAAGGGTCACCACAAAGCATCCCAAGGGCAGCTCGTGACTGGTCCATCTTCAAGGTCAAGTGTCTCTATCACGAAGTGTAGACTGCTGTTATCAATATCATCTAACCTTAGAAGAATGTGTTTATGTGGGTATGAATGGGTACATACATACATGTATGTGTGCGTGCAAATGGAGGTCAATACCAAATAGTTTCCTCTGTCTTCAGCTTACTTTTAAAAGCGGACTTTATCCCTCAGCTGAAGAATGGGTAAAAAAGATGTGGTACATTTACACAATGGAATACTATTCAGCTATTAAAGATGATAACATGATGAAATTTTCAGACAAATGGAACTGGAAAAGACCATCTGGAGTATGGTGACCCAGATCCAGAGAGACACACATGATGTGTACTCACTTATAAGTGGATAGTAGCCACAAAGCACAGAATAATCAATCATGCTACAATCCACAGACTCAAAGAAACTAAGTAACAAGGGGCAATGATTGAATCTCACTGAGAAGGGGAAATAGAATAGACATGGGGGTGTGAATGGAGGGAGGGAACTGGGTGGGAGAGGAGCTGGGGAGGGGGGTAGGACAGATTCAGTGGAGGGAGAACACGGCGGGCGACAGAACTGGAATCCCTTGGGGGAGGCATCAATGGAAACTTGAAGGAACCTATGAAGATGATCCTAGTTAAGACTCCTAGCCATGGGGAATATGGAACCTGAACTGGCATCTCCTGTAACCAGGAAAGACTTTCAATAGAGGAATTGGGACCCCAATCCAGCCACAAAACCTTAGACCCACAATTTCTTCTGTCAACAAGATGTGCTGGAGTAAAGATGGAGCAGAAATTGAGGGAATGGCCAATGAGTGGCTCAACTTGAGACCCATTCCATGAGACAAAGCTCACACCTGACACTATTAATGATATTCTGCTATACTTTCAGAAAAGTGCCTGCATAACTGTCGTCTGAGAGGCTTCATCCAGCAACTGATGGAAACAGATGCAGAGACCCACAGCCAAATATTAGGCAGAGCTTGGGGAATTCTGTGGAAGAAGGGACGAAGGATTTAAAGAGCCAGAGAGGTCAAGGATACCACAAGAAAACCTACAGAATCAACTAACCTGGGCCCATAGGGCACACAGAGACTGAACCACGAGAGAACATGTATTGAATTGACCTGGGTCCTCAGCACATAGGTTACAGCTGTGCAGCTCAGTCTTCATGTGGGACTCCTAACAACAGGAGCAGGGGCAGGGGCAGGAGGAGGAGCAGGAGGAGGAGGGACAGGGGCAAGAGGACCAGGAGGAGAAGGAGCAGGGCAGGAGGACCAGGAGTTACAGGTGTTTGTGAGCAGTCTGATATAGTAGTTGGCATCTTTACTCCAGCATTAATACCTTAATTGTTGAATCATCGCTCCAACTCAATGGTTCTCAACCTGTGGGTCTAGACCCCTTTGGGGTTGCTGTTAAATGACCCTTTTACAGGGGTCACATATCAGATATCCTGCATATAAGATAATTACAGTATGATTCTCAACAGTAGCAAAATTACAGTTATGAAGTAACAACAAAACAATTTTCTGTCTGGGGGTCACTACAACTAGAGGAACTGCTGTTAAAGGATTGGAGCATTAGGAAGCACCATTGCTTCTCCCCAATCTGGAGTCTCCTATCGAACCTGGAGCTCACTTCACTTGACCAGCTTAGCTGGATAGCAAGTTGCAGAGGTTCTCCTGTCTCCACTACTTCAGTGCTAGAATTACAGGTGCACATTGCTATGCCTCGCCTTCTGTGTGTATGCATGGGACTGAACACACGTCTCCCATTTGTGCTGCAAGCACTTTACTGACTGAGCCATATTTTAGTCCCTCTCCACTTATTATTATTATTTAGAGTTGTATGTATGTGCACTGCATGCATGCCTTGTGCCCTCAAAGGTTGGAAGAGGGCATTGGATCCCGTGGAACTGGAGTTGCATGTGGTTGTGGGCCACCATGTGGGTGCTGGGAATGGAACCTGGGTCTTCTGCAAGGTCAACAGGTATGCTTAACCACTGAGCCATCTCTCCAGCCCACCTTACTGTTTGATATCAGGTCTCTTACTGTTTGATCTGGGGAGATTGACTGGCCAGCAAGCTCCTGTCTCCACTTCCTCGGTGCTGGGATTACAGACTCGTGCTGCTGTTTGCTGATAATTCTTTCTAGGGTTCTAGAGTTCAAACGCATAACTTCATGCTTGTGCATGTCAAGCACTTGACTGGTTGAAGCATCCCCCTGAGGCCAGAATGTTTTTTATACTCAGGAACTGATGGTGCTAAGAATGGATAGGGACTAGAGAGTTGTTTCATGAAGCATGACCTGCTTTTTGTTTTGAGTGTAGTATGCTTGAAATCAGTTTTTCTGAGATACTTCCAGTCTTGCCATTTATAACCGAACAAAGATCTTTCTATCATGGTTGCTTTTCTAAGCTTTAGTTGCCCTTGGATTTCATCTAAAAGTCTCAGATTTCTGAGCTAGACGTGACAGTACTAGAAGTATTATAGACGTACTTTTAGTATTCCCCATGTAGAGGGAGTAAGTAGTTTAAGCTTATCCTTTGCTACATAGTGAGTTCTAGGTCATCTGGGCTACATGTTTTGAAAAAGAAGAAAGAAAGAAAGAAAGAAAGAAAGAAAGAAAGAAAGAAAGAAAGAAAGAAAGGAAGGAAGGAAGGAAGGAAGGAAGGAAGGAAGGAAGGAAGGAAGGAAGAAGAAAGAAAGAAAGAAAGAAAGAAAGAAAGAAAACAGGAAGTCTGCCCAGATTCTTGACTCTCACTGATGGAGTTTTGAGTTTCTTGGTTGGCGAGGAGCAGATGAGTGGTGAGAGGCTGCTACTGCTGGCGAGATGAGACTGTCTGCTTGAACAGAGTGCAGAATGATAGTACTTATTGGATCACTTGCCAGTTCATCTGCCCGTCTCCTTCTACCTGAATAGCAGTGGTTCCCAGCCCTAGCTGTCCATTAGAATCGCATCTGAAGCTTTTAAATACAGGGTCTCAGTAGAATGGCCAGACCCTACCTTAGACACAATTAGGTCCACAGCTGTGGTTTTGGGACCCGGGTATTTTTTTAACAAAGATCCCCAGATACTGTTAATGACTGGTCAGGATGAATGAACCACAGGCATATAGCAAGCTCTGGCTCTATTCGACATTAACATATGTTTTTCATTTGACAAATAGATGTTGATCACTTACTATATGTCCTGGAAAATGATAAAGTGTATATATGAGAAATGGTCATGGGCCTCATGGCAAAGACAGATCACATACACGAATATTTAAGCAGAAAGCTGGTGTGTGATGAGTGCCAATTAGAGGACGAAGCCATTATTGCAAACAGAAGGCTTGATGATCCAAGGTAAGTCGGCATTGGGTTGGGTCCCAGAAGCACTGTTTACGTATGCCTCTGCCATGCATGAGGCATGTCCCTTTGGTGTGGGAAATTGCTCATTTGTTGGTTCATTGAGGATGCTCTGGCTGATTCACCATGGTGGGGCTGATTGAACTGTGGAAATGATGGAACATTCAATCAATAGCTAGTCAGCTGGCGACTATTCCTTTGCTAAGTATACTATTAAGTTTGTTTTCAGAGTCCCGTGCTCAATAGACATAAACCTTTTCCAGAAAAAATTTCAGATTTTACGCAATTTAGGATTTTAATTTTAGGATTTTAGTAAATAATCCTTAAATATGTAAAAAAAAAAAATCAAATTTACTCGTGAATCAAAAGACAAAAATTATTTGCAAACACCAAGCCTATTTATTTCACTTTTATACTATAGTCTTTTTAAATAGGGAATTGTTTAATAATATTACTTTCAATGGGTTTCATTGTAATGTTTCCATACGAGCCTTCACCATGCTAGGTGTATGTTATTTGCATGCATTAGAATATAGAGAAATCTAATGATTCAATAGGAGTTGGCCCGCAAAGGAGACCGTTTCTAGAAAGTGGGAAACAGACTCTTTGATGTCACTGACATACTGAGGGTAATGAATTCATTGTGTTGGTTATCTGGGTTATAACTCCTTTTGTTGTTGTCAAGATTTTAGTTTCATGCCAGGGAGCTTTCTCAAGACTAGAAAGACCCACTGACAACAAAAGAAAAAAATCATTTTTAATAAAAAGAAATCAATGCTTTAAAAATCATGGCATTTATTTTCATTCAAAAACACCGGAGGCATCCCGTCAGCCATGGAAGGGAAGAACTGGAAGGTTGAAGCAATACAACTGGGCAGAAGGGACAGATAAAGTGCCTACTCGCAGCAGAATACTGCACGTGCCTTTAGAGAGGAATACATTTTAGATGAGCATCCAAAGAGATAAAAGGGGACAGGGTCAAGGTTCAGAGAGCCCAGGCTAAGGCGGAGGACTGGGATTCTGGCACAGTGCATTACTGCGTGGCCAATTTTCCAAGGCCAGCTGTTACCAGTCAGATGCAGGTCTGGGATGAAGGGAGGAACAATCAATAGGGAGAGCAGCCCACCCTTCCCCGTTTGCCTGGAGATGCATCTCAGGATCAATAGTTTCCCAATCTGAACCTAGGGAGCAAACTCAAAACCACTCCGATGGCTTTTTAGTTCACTTCTTACTAATACAATTCAATTTGAGGGATTTTCTGTATGGGCATGGTGGTCACATATTTGATTTTAAAAAAAATTAGCCTTATTGCTTATCAAATAAATAAAAATTAGACTAGTAATGAATTGTTGGTCTTTTACACCATTAACTTAAAATGATCAGGGAGGAGTAGGGAAGGTTAGGTGCGACCAGGCTTCTGTTGGAGCATGTGTCTTGGTTTATTGTGACTGGAGAACCACACACATTCCATAGCCTAGCCAGGCTCCCTTTAGAAATGCATTCCAAAGACATAGTATGAATGTGCACAAAAACACCCACACAAAGTGCTCCTTAGAGCTTTGCTTCTGATTGGGGAACGAGCAAAGAAATAAATGCCCCAACAATAGAATGATAAAGTGTTGTATACTGACTTGTAGGTATAACATGGCTGTTGCTCTCTTGACCACACAGCTTCTGTGATTACCTGCACAAGACTGGGCCTCTTGACAGCCTGTCATGGGGGAGGGTTTTTCTATCCCATCCCTCCACGAGGATGTACAGACAGTTAATGGTTGCTAGGGGCAGGGAGAGAGATCATTTCTTCCCAGTATAGCATTTGGTTAGTTGCTCCTACTCCTGTAAATAATCCCTAAGGTGACTAATGTAACATCACTGGGGTCGGGCCATGGGGGTGGGGAGGGAGAGAGAGAGAGGAAAAGGAAGGAAGAAAGACAGGAGGCTAAGTTGAGAAGAAGGGAATCAGTGAGAGAGGGTAATACAGGTAAATATCAAAATATGTATGTGTATGAAAATGTCATAATGAAATCTGTTTTAGTATAATCAATATATGTTAATAAAACAGAATTCAAAACATTGACAAAAGAGAGAGAAAGAGAGAGAAGCGATGTCCAATGGCCCAAAGAAATATCTTCCTGAGGTTTTTATGTAAGTTTGTCATTTCTATTTAAGGTCAGCCTTCCCTTTCCTATGTGTCCTTCTCTTCAGATAGTCTGTGCTCTTGCCAGACAGGCCCACTCGCTGGTTGTGCTGTGAGCTGACCCCAAGTGTGTCCTTGCTTCCCTCCCTTTCCTCTTGTTTTCTCATTTGGATGCCATTCCTCCAACTCTGACATCTTGTGTCTCCACAGTCCAGGCTTTGTTTGTTTGTTTGTTTGTTTTTAAATGTCTAAATCGATACACTAAATGTCACCTGGTAGACTTAAGTGCCAGATGCCAATATTCTCTGCGGATGTGGAATGACCATGACAAGTGCCAAAGTAGCTCTTCAACTTTTGTGTGGTCTGGGGTCTTAGGCTGAGAGTTTCCATATAATGGAGCATGGAATTGTGGGTAGACCAGGAAGACCAACACTAGGAAAGAGTAAGTGTGATATCAACATAGATAGTAAAGCAGGCTGCAGGCTTCTGATCCTCCAGTTGTCTCAACCCCAACAGTTGGAGAAGAGAAAGACTAGATTTTCTTTTTCTTTTTTTTTTTTTTTTTTTTTTTGTTTTTCGAGACAGGGTTTCTCTGTGTAGCCCGGGCTGTCCTGGAACTCACCCCGTAGACCAGGCTGGCCTCGAACTCAGAAATCTGCCTGCCTCTGCCTCCCAAGTGCTGGGATTAAAGGCGTGCGCCACCACAGCCTGGCCAAGACTAGATTTTCAAAAGAAATTGAAACAAAGACTCAAATAGCTCAGGCTGGGCTCACGTTTTCTACGATGCCGAGGGTGACCTTGAACTTCTGATCATCCTGCCTCCACCTCCTGAGGGCTGGAATTACTGATATGTGCCAGTATTCTTGGTTTACAAAGTGCTGAGAATAGAACTCAGCTCCATGCATATTAAACAAGCAATCTAGAAACTGAGCTATATTCCTATCCTGTTGACTTCGTATTGATAGATAGTTGTATCTATAACTTACATATAAACCATAGGTGCTGTTTTAAGGCAGCTATATGGCATGCATTCATAACATCAGGGCATTAAGAGTTCCATCTTGTTGACGTCTATATCTGGAGCCTCTGAGTGTCTCCCTTCTACTCCATGGAACATGTAATAGATTATTGTGACTACAGCCACAGTGCAAAGGAACACTTGAGCTCATCTCTTCTACATCCATTGGAATTCTAATCAAGAAACAGGCTTGATGGGGGCCTAGGACAAAACTCAGTTGGTATTGTGCTTGCCTAGTATACATGCAGCCTTGGGTTCAATCCCCAGCGACATGTAAACTAGGCCTGGTGGTGCATGGCTGTAATCCTAGATCACAGGAAATGAAGGCAGGAGGATTAGAAGTTTGGGGTCTGTCTTGGCTGCATAGCGAGTTTGAGGCCAGCCTTGGTTACATGAGACTCTAACTCAAAAACAACATGAAAACATAATAAGGGGAGAGAGGGTAGGCAGGAAGAGGTAGACTTGGTGACGCTCACTGAGAAAAGAGTAAGCACTTATGAGGAGCTTCAGGCTTTAAAAGGACTCCACAACATGTATTTCAAACAATGGACCCGAAAGACAAAATATCTGCCCACACTGTGACAAAAAGAGAATTATCCAAACAGTTTAAGGACCCATATCAAACCAAGAAGGCCTTCAAGATGGTCCAGTGGGTAGAGGGGTTTGCCCTGAAGCCTGAGGACCTGAGTTCAATCCCAGAGATCCACCTGATGGAAGGAGATACAGGTTGTCTGACTTTTACCCAAGTACCATAGCACATGCCCTTAGAAACAGACAGATGCACAGATAACAATAGAATTTGTTTTTAATGAAAGCAAGTTTGTTCGTGTATGTGTGTGTGTGTGTGTGTGTGTGTGTGTGTGTACACGTATGTGCACCCGTGTTTTTAGATGCATGGGCCGGTATATGAGAATGCAGTGGCCAGAGCAGGACATCCAGAATTTTCCTCTCTTGCTCTCTGCTTTATTGCCTTTAGACAAGCCTCTCACTGAACTTGAAGCTCGCCTTTTTGGCTAGGCTGGTTAGTAGGGGAGCTTGTCTGGGCTCTGCTTGTCTCCAACCTTCTTCACTGGGGTCGTAGGTGTGCTTGACTATGACTGGCATTTACGTTAGTGCTGGGGAATCAAACTCAGTTCTTCACGCTTGCACAGCACGTATTCTTTTTTTTTTTTTTTTTTTTTTGGTTTTTCGAGACAGGGTTTCTCTGTGTAGCCCTGGCTGTCCTGGAGCTCACTCTGTAGACCAGGCTGGCCTTGAACTCAGATATCTGCCTGCCTCTGCCTCCCAAGTGCTGGGATTAAAGGCGTGTGCCACCACGCCCGGCCACAGCAAGTATTCTTACTAAGCCATCCCCCCAGCTTGAGAAAGATGTTTTCAGTGGAAAAATAGAGATTGTGACAGATTTAACAACGTACATTGATTTATATGTTCCCAGAGTCAGTACGCAGTAAACACTCCACTTGTGTTGACGGTACAGCTGCCTTGACACCCTCAGCGACATAGTTATGAAGCCAAGCAGCTGAAGTAACTCTTCAAAATCATCAAGCTCATGTCTTACTAAGGCTTGTTTTGCCTCTATCTAGCACATTCTGTACCTCTGTGTCTTACTATACTTAGCAATGCACCTGTTATGGTCCCTCGTCCTTCAGGAAATGCCTCTACTTCCTGAAAAAAAAAAAACAAAAAACAAAAAGCAACAAACTGTAACATAAAATCCCAGCCCAGCCAGCTAACTCTGCATTGAACTTTGGCTCCTATTCTGACAGATATTATGGTCAACTTCACAAAAGACGTTCTTACACAGATATGGAGACTATGTGCCATATGGCTTCTGCTGTATGTATGATTCTTGCTATGTGGGTTGATGAGATGAGTCTGTAAAGTGCCTGACATTCAAGCCTAAAGACCCAGGTTCAGATCTCCAGCACCCTCATAAAGAGTCTAGTTTAGTGGTACATGCCTAGAACCTCAGCATTGGGGAGACAGAGAAAGATGAGTCTCACTGGCTTGCCTGCCAGTCCAGCTGACTCTGAGGAGAATAACTGTAGATGACACCCAATGTCACACTTCGGTTTTCACACATGCTCATGTATACCTGTACACACACAGACATGTACGCTATACACACGTATTCTTCTTTGTATGCCTAATTTTTACTTTTTTTTTTTTTTTTTTTTGAAGAAGTTCTTTACTACGCCAAGATTAAACCTCATTAAAGCATTTGGAAGTAAACAACAACAAAAACTGCTTCCCACCAAAGCCTCCCTTTCCTTCTGCCAAGCAGCAGTCACTTACAGACCAGACCGGGAGTGAATAGGAAGCACTATACTCCAGATACCGGTAATGAATAACCTCTGAGGGCCTGAACTCCCCTCGGTTCCCACAGACTGCTATCCAGAGAGCGCCGCTCCAACTCGGAAGGGAAGGATTTGCCCCAGGTTGGAAGGAAGTAGAATAAATAGAAACATAAGTGGCAAGGTCACCTTTAATATCATACGAACAGCTTTTCAACAAGCCTTACAATTGCCTTGTTTCTTCCTGCTCCTGTGCTATAAACAGGCAGAGTGGAGGCAAGCTCAGAACACACACAGTGAGCAGAGGAAGCTCCCAGAGTCCGAGGGAGGGGGAGGCGGCGGGCTCCTTGGGCCATGAGGCATGCCAGGGTTAACAATTGTGTTATGCTGCGGTGGCCAGAAGGGAAAACTGCTTGTTTTGAAAGGAAGGAGTTATATTGTCTTAAATTCCTGTGTATAAAATATAGGACAAACAAACTCCAGTGGGAATCTTCTATTGGGCGCTGTGGGATTTTGTCTTTCCACTTGGCTTGTCTCTACTCCAGGTATCACACAGCGCTGATACAAACAAAAGCAAGACATGAAAAGCCATCCTTAGGACTCTGTTCAGTTGGGTTATAAACACTGGGTGGGCTCAGCACCGGGTTCTGCTGCAGAGAGGCTTTCTTTACATCCCTCCTTTCCCTCCTTTTGTTCTCTCTGCCTCTTTTTCTCTTCTTCCTTTCTGTCCCCCCATTCCTTTCTTATTGTCACTCCTCCCTCTTTCTCTTTTGACAGACAGGCTCAGGCTCTCTAGCTCTGACTGGCCTCAAATTCAATAAACAGCTGAGGAAGACCTTGAATGTCCCAATCCCCTGCCTCCACTTCCCAAGTGGGAAGTTGAATAACAGACCCATACAACTTCTAGCTTGTTTGGTGCTGGAAATGGGCCCAGGATCTAGTGCTTGTTAGACAGCCACTCTCTCCTAACTGAGCTGTATCTCACCTCTGCACCCTCTCTCTCCTTTTGTCTCTTTCATGTAGGTTCCTAGCTCTCTCTTCAAGCCGTCCTTTCTCTTTAAATGTCTCCTGGTTGAAGGGAAGGAAGCAAAGACTAGCTAGGAGGTATGCGAAGGAATCGAAGTGATTTTCACCCTTCCTAGAGCTGTAACCCTTTAATACAATTCCTCATGTTGTGGTGACTCCCAACCATAAAATTATTATTTTCATTGCTACTTCGTAACTGTGGTGAATTGTAATATAAATACCTGATATGCAGGTTGTTTGATAAGTAATCCTATGAAAAGGTCATTTAACCCTCAATGGGGTCGAGACCCGCAGGTTGCGAACCAAGACTCTGAGAAGTCTGGATGCCAAACAGACATTCGACAGGTCATGAATTTCATTCAGTGCTGTGTCTTTCAGGAATCTTTAGACAGTCCCATCTCTCTCTCCTCTTGGAACACCATTATGAAAACTGCAACTTTATTATAAGAAGGAGAGCTGCATAATTTAGACTGGATAATTTAGACTGCATAATTTAGTCTGAGAGAGAGAGATGACTTCATATCTCTGGGATGCAGGCTATCAGACATGTAAACTAGGCAAAGTCAGATCGGATTTTAGGACTTGTTACTTGTCACTCCGTATCGCCTTTACACTCAGCAAAAGCATTAGATCCTCATTGTGTATTTGGTTCAATGTGCTTTGCTAGAGACTGAACCCAGGGCCTTACACAAGCCAGGAAGTGCTCTACCATCAAGCTAAAACCCCGGCTCCATGATACCTCTTAATTAATTAATTAATTAATTAATTTATTTATTCATTTTTATGACAGGATGGAATGTATCCCAGGTTGGCCTCAACTTTTCTCTATAGCCAAGAATCTTATTTTATTGTTAATGTATGTGGGAGACAATCTACCACATTAAGTTAGCCTCTTTGTCTCTCAGTTTGTTTATTTTTATTCCATGTGTATGAGGACTTTGTCTGCACATATATATTTACATCATGTGAGGAGGCCAGAATTGGGCATTGGATACCCTGGAACTGGAGTTACAGATCATTGTGAGCTGCTGTGTGGATACTAGGAACTGAACTCAGGTCCTCTGCAAGAGCAGCAACTGGTCTTAACCTCTGAGCCATTTCTCCAGCCCCAGGGTCTCTGGTTTTGTCACACTTTGTATTCCAGGATAACTTGCCCTTCAACTTCTGGGCTAATCCACCCCTGCCTCTCACTATGGAGTGCAGGAATTGCAGAGGTGCACCACCACATTGGAATTTGACCTTGAGTTCCTGATCCTCCAGCCTCTCCCTCCTAAACTCTGGAATTACAGATGTGTGCCACCACTCCTGGCTTTTACATGGTGCTGGAGATGGAACCGGGGGCCTTGTGCATGCTGAGCCATTACTCTATCAACTAAGCTACATTAATTAGTTACTTACAATTGCAAAATTTGATATACAGCCTCCATACAGCATATGATGGGTTGGAACGAGTGACAATGAGAACTGCTTGACTGAGCTAGAGCTATTGAGTGGCCATCTATTTTGATCTGCAGATAACATGTCATACATATCAAGGGATTCTTATCTCTGTCTGGAAAGTGTGTTAAATTAAGCAGACATTGTGGGTTAGTCTAAAAGTTTTAACAGATGTGCTGTAACGGATGTGATCTACCAGAGTGCTGTGTTAGCATGCGTCTGAACAGACTGGGCATACTCCATTGTGCTGCCTGCACTACAGTAGCTAGAGAACATTACCCCCAATGGTGAGAAGGGTGTGGTGGGCAGAGAATGGGCTCTTGCTTTTGTTCTCTGGCCACCTAGAAGAGCTTGACTCATTTGCTTTAGGGAACAATAGGGAGTCTCACAATATATTGGTCCTGAGGTTGAGTGCACAAGAACACACACACACACACAGAGTGTATACCCACTTCAGAGCTCAGCATTATTTTTTCACCTTTCAAAAACTATGAAAACATAGGCAGCTATGGACACATTGCTTAGTCATTATAGCTTTTGCCTTGCAAGTTGAAGGACCCAAGTTTGCTCCCCAGAGCCCACATAAAGGAGCTTGATGTGGTGATGTGTGCTTGTCATCCCAGCACCCAGGAGGTGAGGACAGATACCTGGGGCTCACTGGCCATTTAGCCTAATCTATTTGTCAACTCCAGGTCAGTGAGAGACTATCTCCAAAACCTGCCTGAGGGATCAAACCCAAGGCTGTCCCTCTGGCGTCCACATGCAAGCACACATGCACGCAGTATGCAAGCAGATAATACAGACTGAGAAATTTGCTGTATCATCCAGCCTGATATTCTGTTTCCTCTAAGGACAGCACGACCTCATCCAAAGGCATTAGCTGCACCACTGTGCTTTTGTTTCTTTTCAGACATAGTTACTTGCCTTCTATTGACGATAAACCCTGACTTCAAGCCCCCTCCCCTTTCCTTTGTAGTTCTGTTTCTGAAAAGAATCTAACACCACTGACTTCTTGGTCAAGGCCTGCCCCATGTCTATGCTATGTGATTACGTGAGCTTGATGCCCTGTTCATTAAGACTGCCCCATGAAACAGAATTGATGAGTGCTCAGGGGCCATTTGTAGCATTTGCGATCCACAGGCATCAGAGCTTGATGCATGACCCTCATCTCCTTGGCCTCCTGCGCAATGATGCTCATCTGTCTTAGTTAGAAAGTCAATTAATCTTGACCTTAGCCCCTGGGGTGTGGCTCTCCATTCTCTCACAGGTCTTCAGCTCTCTCTTTCTTCTCAGAAGCACTTCTTGTTCGAGTCCATGCTCTCCCAATTTCAATCACACCCAGCCATTTGTCTTCAAATTATACTGCTTTGATTTTATACAAAAATCTATATTTCTAGCATTATATTCCCAGGAAGTTCTTGTTCTGAACTGTAATTTAATTATAAGGATCATTAAGGCTCTGAAGAATGCTAACGGCAGAAAGGGAGTTAACAGCACATAAGTTATTAGGAATTGCACATTGCTGTGTGTTTCGACATCCCTCCTAGGATGTGGGCATTTTGTTGAAAGAGGGTTTGTTTTGAACAGTGACAGTGCAGAAGACACTCTTCTTTCTGCTTTTTTTTTTTTTTTTTTTTTTTTTTTTTGGCTTTTCGAGACAGGGTTTCTCTGTGTAGCCTGGCTGTCCTGGAACTCACTCTGTAGACCAGGCTGGCCTCGAACTCAGAAATCCGCCTGCCTCTGCCTCCAAGTGCTGGGATTAAAGGCGTGCGCCACCACCACCCGACTTCTTTCTGCTTTTATTTTTGTTGTTATGACATGCATCACAAACCATCAATTATATTAGTTAGGCAACAGATTTACCAAACCAAAGGCTGTGAGTGGCACATGCCTTTCATATCATAGTTGGGAGGCAGAGGCAGGTGAATTTCTGTGAGTTCAAAGTCAGCCTGGTCTATAAAGGGAGTTCCAGGCCAGTTAGAACTGCATAACAAGACCCTGCTCCAAAACAGAACCAAACAAAACTACCAGAGAAAACTCAATGTATCAGGTGATTATTTCAGTCCAACCACTTGCCTCGTCTGTATTTCATTCATACTTTCTCTGGATGTGAATGTAATTGGTATTTCACAATGAAAGCAAAATTCCCAAGAATACTTTTTAAAAGCCTGTGTGGTGTGTGTGCTTGTGTGCTTGTGGTGTGCTGGAGAGATGGCTCAGTGGGTCAGAGCTTGTATTGCTCTTGCAAAGGACCTGGGTTCAGTTCCCAACACCCATATGGAATGCCTAACAGCCACCTATTACTGGAGCTTCAGGGGATCCAATGGCCTTTTCTAGACTTCAAAAGCACTGTACACAGACATATGTGATGACAAAACACTCCCTTACAAAAAATCATTTAAAAAATTTAACCAAAAAATAAAGTAGTTGGCATTCAAGGCTCCCTCTATTCTCTACAAACATGCACATACATGTGCATTTAATACACATGGGCACATTGACACAGGCAAATGCACACACACACACACACACACACACACACACACACCACGGTTGGCAACTCTAGGGCATTCCTACACAGTGTGCCCTAATGTAACTGACTTCCTGGGAAGATGCTGGACAGAAAGGAGAGAACCGTCTCCAGCCTTCACTAGCTAGGAACTAACAGTAGTTTCACTGGCTACTGTTACAAATTAGTGTATTTTGAAAACAACGGGATTTGTGGAGATTATTAATATTGAGTTACAAGTCATGACTTGTACTATCCAAGTAATGGTAAATTCTATGATAATATACTGCAGGCAGAGAGAAAGGAATGCGAATGCACATGTGCACATAATGGCACTAAGGGTACCATTATAGGGCTGGGAATGCTCAGCACACAAGCAGCGAGGACTGGAGTTTGGATTCCTAGCATCCGTGCATGTTCTGCGCAGAAGTGCTGGCCTGTCTCTAATCCCAGTGCTTGAGAAGCAGACACAGGGAGCAAGCTGGCTAGCTAAACTCACCAAATCAGAAAACTCTGGGTTCAGCAAGAGACTCTGCTTCAATATCTAAGTCAGAGTACACACACACACACACACACACACACACACACACACACACACAGACACACACACACACACCCCACATGTAGAAGAAGAAAAATATTTTTACAAGTACTAGTTGTTTTGTGCCCTGGGCACATGGAAGGAGCGAGAAACCAGCTCAATGGTAGAGACATGCATGGCAAACAGGGAGGGACCAGAGAGAAAGGAAACTGGGCAGAGCGGGAGCTGTGAGAAAGGGTGGGGAAGACAGACATTAGCAAATGCCAAGGGGTAAGTGGGACACAGGAAGAAGAGCCTACCATCCCCTTCCTGCCCCGTCTGTTCCTCCCTCCCCTGCCCTGGTCCTAGGGCTGGCCTTGAATTTGCTGGGTAGCTGAAGGTGATCCTGAACTGACCCTCCTGCTTTTAGAGTGCTGGGATTATAGGTGTATACCACCACACCACATTTTTGCAGTGGAGGGCGGGGAGGGGTTGGAATCTGGTGCTTCGTGTGCATGTCAGACAAGTGTCCTACCCACTAAACTGCTTCCCTCCGAGGAGAAATGTTTTTCTTTTGAACTGAGAAATTCAGGTACTTCCTAAGTATGAAAGAAATATGAAAGAGGAAAGAAAAGAAACCAAGTTAAAAGATATAGAAAGTTGAAATTGGAAAAGTTAGTTAAGTCATATCAAGTAACCTAAAAAGAATCACTTTCATTTATTAATGTGCATGTGTATTTGTGGGATGGGAGGATGACTTCTGGGAATTGGTTCTCTCCTTCCACCATGTGGGTCTCAGGGATGGAACCCTGGTGGTCAGGCTCAGCAGCAAGCCCTTTACCCACTGATCCATAGTGCCAGCCCCAAAGTAACTTTTAACTGAATGGAAGCTTTCTTTTATTTCACTTCCTATAACTTATCTCATAAAAAAAGGTCTTTGCTTTATTGATTCAGTGACCAAAGAGTTAGTTAAAGATAGCTCCCTCTGAGAAAGCATGAATTAAATACTATCTTCTTTCCAACTGCACTGGTCTGATCAAGCTGTTTAGAAATTGCATTACTAGAGGAACTTGAAATTCCTGCCTCCCCGGCCCCCGAAATTCAACATTCTGTTGAACTACTTTGAGGAACCAAGAGTATATTTTTTATTAAGTCTACAAATTCAGGTAATTTGTAGAGCCCTGTGAGAGAGATGGGAGTTGGATGGTGTCTCCACTTGAAACATGAGAAGTGAAACAAGAAGCCAAAACCTATCAGTAATTAAAGGAAGTGATCCCACTTGAAAGACTGTAGAGATGTATGTGGAGACTGGAGGAGACAGGTCTCTCTTCCTGGAGGAGGGAGGATAAAGATAGAGAGGGAAGGCCAAGAAGAAGAACAGTTTTGTGTATTGTGTGGGATGATTGTCTCGATGTATCTTCAGTTCTGAACTTAGGAGTCATTGATAGCCCCATTCCAAAATCCTCTGAATGCATCCAATAGTTGAAGCCAGAGCTTGATTCCTGCATGGAGCTCACAGTGAAGGTTACTGCTACCAAAGCTGAAAGCAGCAAGCAGAGGGAAAGGGGAGATTGACTCCAACCCACAGGGAACCACTGCATGGCTCTCTTTCTCCAGGGAGATCTTCTCCAGCACGCATGTGATCACTATTGGCTCTTTCTATGTCTTTGGTTTGCACCCAGTTGTTCCTCCCCTGCTTCCTCAAGTCCTATATAGACCCCCCCCGCCCCCATGGCTTCTCTTGGCATCAGTCTGTTGGCTTATCAGAGAACAAGATACCCAAGTATTGTGTTAACAGTTTGTATGGCTTCTGAGGCTGGGGCTGTAGCTCAGTTGGTAGAGTACTGCCTAGAATGCATAAAGCCCTGGGTTACATCCCCAGTGCTTCCTAGAACCAGGCATTGTAGTGCATGCCTCTGATCCTAGTACTCTGGAGGTGGAAGTGGGAAGATCAGAAATTCAAGGTCATCCTCAACTCTATAGAATCTGAGGTCAGCCAGCCTGGGCAAGAATAGGAAGATAAAGAATCTGAGGCCAGTGGAGCCGATTTTAAGGAAAACAAACAAACAAACAAACAAACAAACAAACAACGGTTTCCGGGGCTGAGGATGTAGTTGTGGTTGAATATCTCTGCCTGTTGTGGACAAGGCCTTATATGAGGCCCTTGGTTCTAGCCTCAGCAGCACAAAGAAAAAGGGAGAAAAGGTGTTGTTTGTGGAAACAGCCTGCTCTACACACAAGTCCACCTGGAACTAGACGTACTAGATGTGTGGACTTGGGCAACTTACCTCCCTGTGCCTCAGTATTCCAGGAGCTCCCTCAAAGGGATGCTGTAAGGTTCAATGGGTTAATGTATGTAATGTGCCCGGAAGACAACTGCAATGTTAGCCATCTGCATTATTATACATCTATTTCATTAGAACACAGAATTCTGGAAGGTAGGGCAAATTTTCTAATAATAAAATAGTAGCTGTTTATCTAATCCTATGAGATAGTTATGGGCTTGAATTTAGTCCTATGATCCCTGTTTACTTATTTAGCTTGTTTAGTTAATTACTTAACAAATGTTGCGGTCTCACTGTTTTGCTCAGGCTGGCCCTGAACTTGTCATTCTCCTCCAGTAGACTCCGAACTGTGGAATTAAAGAGCATGTGACATCACTGTTAACTCAGTGAGCGCACGGTTTGTTCGTTGTTTGTTTATACGAGGTCTTATACATCCTAGGCTGGCCTCAAATTCATCTTGATAACCTTGGCCCTCTGATCCTCTGTTTTCCAGTTCAGGGGTTATAGGGATAGCCATCACACCAGGTTTGATGTGTAGTAGGAACTAAACCCAGGGATTCACAAATTCTAGGCAAGCACACAACTTAACTGAGATTTATTATTAGCCAATAAATTCATCTTAAACACCTACTAGGTTCCCAGCTCATGCTAAATGCTGGGTGTGTATTGTAGACCATGGGGAGAAGATCTGTGCCTCTTGGGAATTGACTGGTAGAGATTGTTATAAAGTAATTAATTAAAGAAAAAAGTTATCATTTAGAATTAGTCTTAAGTGTTTTGAAGGAGAAATTCCTTGGTTTCTCTGAAATTCCAGATCTCATTATGTGGAAAAAAATATGAAAGATGAAGATAACATGTGGATATACTCTTCATATTATGTTTAAAAATGAAAGGGATCAAGTCAGAGGCCTTTGTGAAGCTGATCTTTTGCTGATTCTTTTTTTTTTTTTTTTTTTTTTTTTGGTTTTTCGAGACAGGATTTCTCTGTGTAGTGCTGGCTGTGCTGGAACTCACTCTGTAGACCAGGCTGGCCTCGAACTCAGAAATCTGCCTCCCTCTGTCTCCCAAGTGCTGGGATTTAAGGCATGTGCCACCACTGCCTGGCTTTTGCTGATTCTTAAGCCTTACACATAATGTCCTATGACTATGAGAGAGGCTAGCCCATTTGGTTAGCTAACGGGTCAATGTCAGAGGTCAGCATGGGTCAGAGCGCTTTCTTCCTTTGTCTGGTTATACTGCACTCTCAACCGCAATGATCTTCCAAATGTGAACGTGTGCTTAGGGGTCTCAACCTCAATGACTTACAGATGTGCATGTGTATTCACAGGAAAAGAATATGACCTGCCCCAGACATGAGCATTCCTGATCACAGGCCTCGACTGGCATTTATTCGTCCTCATGATAGAATGCAGATGTTCTTGTTTTGTCTTAGGAGGGAGCCTTTCCTTTCATTTTTTGGCTGATGATGCCATTAGTCTGTATAATTATTTTTTTTTCCATTTGAAAATATCAAAATCAGTAGACAGGGAGCTGGGTTGGTAGATAAAAAGCACTTGCCTTGCAACCAAGAGAACCTGAGTTCGATCCCCAGAAGCCAAATTAAAGGCTGGGGCATGGTACATGTAATTGATGGAATTACAGGTGATGTCTGGGGAGGTGAAGACAGGGCTCACTGAACAATCAGCATAGCCTAAATTGATGAGCTTCAGGGTCAGTGAGAGCTCTGTCTCAAAAAACAAAGTGGAGAGTCATCAAGGAGTTCACTTAGCCTTTGGTGTCCACATGTACAAGTGCACATATACCTCGCGTGTGCACACACACACACTGACACAACACACACTACTATTGAAGCCCCTTGACATCTTAGTTTTCTTTAATTGGCGAGACAGGCTTGTTAGACCTGTCTAACTCACTCTTAAGTATAGGCCTCATTCCAAGTTATTAAGGCTCTCCAACCAAAGGCCTTTACCCCTCTTTAAATGGTATAGAGAGTATGAAGAAAAACTCAATATGAAATCCTCAGAGAGATGGATCTAGTTCTGGGGATGTACTCAGTTGGTTGGATGCTTGCCTAGCATGCACAAAGTCCAGGGTTCCATCTTCAGCACCACACAAATTGGTGTGATGACAGATTCATACAACCCCCAGAACTTGGGAGGTGCATGCAAGAGGACCAGAAATTTTATAAGTCATTCTGAATTCATGGTGAATTCAAAATCAGCCTGAACACAAGACTGTCTCAAATACACATACATGACCACGCATGCGCGCGTGCCCACACCAACACACACACACACAACACTTAGTACACACCCATGCATCACATTTCCTTATAATGCAACACAAAATATCATCAAATCACAGAAAACTTTTTCTATTTTGGAGGATCCCACTTCTATGATGAGCATAGAAGAGATCACTTGAGTCTTCTGATTTATGTTCAGTAACAAAAGAACTCGTTCTTCCACTGTCCAGTGAGACCTATTCTCCTGTGACATGTCTGTGAAACTCAGACGATCATGAGCTTGGAGCTGCCAGAGACATGGCTTCTCGGCAAACATTTCCTTAGTGCGAAGTTGTGAGAATCAAAATTGATGGGAAACTTCCAATTGCCAAGAGTCTTATAAAAAAGAGAGACTAAAATGTGATGCTCTTCACCGCTTAGCAAAATGATGCATTTCTATGACCATAGGAAGCCGGGAAGCATGCTCAACAACAACAACAACTGCTTCAGTTTCTTTTCTCTGCAAGTACTTTGGTCAGGTCTATATCATAAAATTTAGATTTTTAGAGGATTAGTGTAACTAACAGACATGTCCAACCACAGGGAACTAGTGGGTTTCTTTCACTCCCCTTTCTGATTCTGCTACAAAATATATGTCACTTTATAAAATGAGACTATATTAATTAAGACTTTTGAACAAGAGCCAACTATTAGAGTTCGATTTTGAATACCGGATGTGTATATCCCAGCTCTTTTCATTACATAAAATTTTTATCATGTATTATAAATACCAGTGGGTTTCATCATGGCATTTTCATACATGTGCAGAATGATTTTGGTCATAGTCATAGCCACATTTATCTTTTCTTGTTCCTCTCATACTTCTGTGGATCCCTCTTTTCTTCCCAACTTTTCTCCTACTAACACATCGTGTGTGTGTGTGTGTGTGTGTGTGTGTGTGTGTGTTCTAATGAGCTTCAATAGGCACACAGGTGGGGGAGGGGATTATGGGTAACTTTTCAGTGGCTATATACCACTGAAGAAAATGTCTTTCTCTCCCTTCCCCAGCAACTTTAATTGGTCTTGGTAAGGCATTACATCCAAGTTAGAGGCAGAACCAGGACCCAAATTTCTGGCTTTTTCCAGATGTACCTCCCTGCCTTGGGTGCTTTTAGGTAGTCATCGGGGCAGAAGCTAAAGACATAAATTTGAACAACAATTTAGGTCTGTGCACAGATTTATTCCTCAGTTTATTGAAGTAGTCAGTCAATCAATGAATACTCAATTAGCTTCTACTGTGTACCTGGCACTGTTTTACATAATGTAAAGTAATTTAATAGTTACTTATTGGTTCAGATTTTCTGTCAGTGAACTCCGGAGTGAGTTGGGTGCTTTGTGCTGTGAAGTTAACCCTTGAGGTTCACTTGAAGACTTTCACTCTTTAGATGAGATTGGGAGTGTCCAGGGTGGTGTGACCTTAGACAGAACTTTTCTTTTTAAGTCCTGAGGGTTGGGGGTGGGGGGAGACAGAAGACGAAGAAAGCACTCAGGCACATTCGTGCTATGGCACACGTGTGGCTCTCACAGGACAGTCTTAGCTCTCTGCTTTTCACCTTGTTGGAGACGGGTTGCTTCCTATTTGTGACTGCTATACAACATGCTACCTGGCTCTCAAGCTTTCAGGAATTCTCCTGGTTTCACTTCCCACCTCACTGTAGGAGCACTGCTTTATGTAGGCTTGGGGATCCGAACTCAGGACCTCAAGCTTGTGTGCAGGAGTTTTACTTGGTGAACCATCTTCCTAGCACCTTTGAGAACTTTTGCTTATAACACACTTCTGTCCATTGGAACTCCTGCTACTCTTGTCTCTCCTGCCTCACATTCTCCAAATGGAGCAGTGGCCAAGAATCTTTCCCAAGAGCCTCTTACATCATTTCTTCTCTTTCCCCATCTGCTTGTCTTGAGGGCCTTCAAGTTATTACCTAACTGCCACCTCTGGTCTGTGGTTAAGGCCTAGGACCCTCCCACAAGGGATCCCCAAAAACACTGACATCATCTCCCCTTTTCTGAAAAGCATAGTTGTTCTGCTTTGCTCCTCTAAGTTTGCTAGGCCACTGCCATCACCACCCACTGGTCTTCTAGAATCTTTTGGTCTAGGTTCTTTTAAACCTTGCCTAATCAGTGGTTTTATGTTTTTGTTTTTTTTCTTTTCTTTTTGACGGGGTTTCATGTGCCCAGGAAGGCCTCTGGAAGATGATCTTGAACTTCTGATCACCTTCCTCCTCCTCTAATTGGAATTATAGATGTCCACTATGCCCAGTTTATGCCAGTGCTCAAGATGCATGGCTTTTTATGCCCAGCTTTTGTGCATGCTACTAGCCAACTAAGCCACACCTCTAGACCCCTAATATTCCCGATCACAGCTTGTCTTCATTTTATTTGCCCTATATATGGTTGCTAAGTCTCTTTTTCTAGGGTATGGTCATCTGTAGGCATACACTACCTTGCCTGGAACTATACTCCAAATCCTCCAGGCAATTAATAAATACTTCATTTATCTTTTTCACCTGTCTTACACATATAAAATTGGATGAAGTCAGGGTGGTGGACATAACTTTGATCCCAGCATTGGAGAGCTTGTAGCAGAAAGACTCAAGTTTGAGGCTAGTCTGAAGTACACAGTGAGACACTGTCTGGAAATAAAAACAAACAAACAAACAAACAAACAACAACAACAACAAAAAAGGCAGGTTGTCATGGCATATGCCTTTAATCCCAGGCCTTGGGTGGCAGAGGCAGGTGGATTTTGAGTTGGAGGCCAGCCTGGCTTACAAAGTTCCAGGACAGCCAGGGCTACACTGACAGACCCTGTCTCTAAAAACAAAAATAGAAACATAAACAAACAAACAAATAAACAAAACAAAAAGGTTGGGTGCTGGAGAGGTGGCTCTGTGGTTAAGAGCACTTGCTGTTCTTACAGAGGACCAGAGTTATGTTCTAGTCAGCCCCTTAGGAGGCTCACAACTGCCTATGAATCCAGCTTCCGAGCATCCTCTGACCTCTATTGTCTGACACATGGCAATACTTACACGGGCATATGCATAGGCATACACAGAGCACAGAATAAATCTTTTCAAAAGGTTGAGCATAAATGTCTCTAAATTTTTTTTTTTTTTTTTAAGTTCGACATAGGCAAAATGGTGATACTAATTTCACGGGGGTTGTTTTGAAAGTTTAGCAATTAGCGAGAAAAATTCTCAGCTATAAGTGATTTTATTTTCACCTAGTATTTATTATCATCATTTAATGCATTCTGGCTTTATATTATTATTTTTAGCCAAATAGGAAATAGTTCTGTGGGAAAAGGCAATGTTTTGGGCTTCCCTTCAGCCCCACCCACCTCCCTCAGATGAGCTGTGTTCCCTTGCATCCTAGTGGTATCGGGTATCCTGGTTCACACTCAGTACTGGGTAGAACCACTGTCAACGGTGGCGCATCTTCACAGATAGGTCAATACAAAGGCACAACATTGACAAATATTTGGATATCATACCTAACTGGCTGATATGACAACTGCTATTTGAAGTAGAGCAATTAAAAAGTTAAATGGAGCCGGGCGGTGGTGGCACATGCCTTTAATCCCAGCACTTGGGAGGCAGAGGCAGGCGGATTTCTGAGTTCGAGGCCAGCCTGGTCTACAGAGTGAGTTCCAGGACAGCCCGGGCTACACAGAGAAACCCTGTCTCGAAAAAACCAGAAAAAAAAAATTAAATGGATAGAGAGAGAGAGCTCTCTTAATAACATGCTTTCCTTGAAGCAAACATGAGGACATGTGTTCAAGGTCCAAAATCCATGTTTAAGAAAAAAGGCTGGGTGTGGTATCTACTAGAGCTTGTAATCCCAGCACTGGGGAGTCAGCAACAGACAGATCCCTAGGACTTGATGGCTAGCCTGCCTAATTTATGTGGTGAACTTTATGGCAGTGAGAGACCATGTTGGAAAAACAGGGTGGATGACATCTGGGAAAGGACAGCTGAGGTTGTCCTCTGGTCTTCACATACACACATACATAATCGTTTACCAGTATACACACATGCACACACATGCACATGCATATGCACGCGTGCTCGTCCCACAACACAAACACACGCGCGTGCACACACACACTCAATTAAAACAAGTAAAAGACAGGCCTTATTCAAGTTCGATTCTCTCTTGTGACTTACATTGCTTCCCTGTGAGTAAAATTTTAACAGCATCTTGTGGGAGGATGGTGAGGATAACGAGAGAAACAGAGATGGCTGGATGTTTGGTACACCTGGATTTCTATGCGACCAGTAAGTGCTGAGACACCAATAAATATGCCTGCTCTCCCATTCCTGGTGGTCAGCACGCGGATGATGCTGTGTGTTGAATCCATGTTTTTCTCATTAATAATACTATAGAAAGAAACAGTGAGCTTAGTGTTATCTTCACACCCTTATCCCTCAGCAAATAAGGAATATTAGTTGAATGATGTAACACACTTCTATTTATGCTGAAGAAAAACCTCACAGATTCGCATTGTTCTTTTTTAGAGGGAGACCCTTTCCTGTTTTTATACTCAATGGTTTCTAGGTGTAATTTACAATTTCGTTTCCCAGATCCAAATCCGATCCTGAACACGGAGTCACAGAGTGGAGGGTGATGGGTTAAATGCATTACTTGAGGCTGGAGAACAGGGAGGCATCGAGAAACTCTGTGTGCTTGACAGGTTGGCTAACACCAAAGAAAACCTTTCAGTCCTCAGTGAGTTCCATGGCAACTACAGCCTTGGAAACTTGAGAGGCATGGGGGCAGGGAAAGAGACTCGGCTGGGATAAAGATAAGATGACTGAACCAGGCTGGCATTTGATGCGTTGTGCTTGGGTTGAGAATGAAGGGCGCCAGCGGGGGAGGACTGACTGACCACATCAGCTACAAGAATGACTTCATACCAGCCAAAAGGCTAGCGAGGGGCTTGGCAGAGAGGAAGGGATTCTAAGACAGCACCTTGGCGTTGGGGGCAGCCTGGCCAGAAGTTCTGGTCCTTCCTGGTATAGAACGCGTCTCTATCCACAAAAGCGTTGGTTCCAAATAATACCCATGCGTGTATTGTAACGCAGGCGCGGTGACTACACTGGCTCTGTTAATAGCCTTTTGTGTGAACGACAACAATGGAGGGGGAGAAATCAGGACAGGGTTCCCAGAGCAGACTAGCTGGTGCGGATGTGTCTCCAGGCTGGCTGCAAAGTGAGCTGTGGCCTGCTCGTTGCTAGGTAACCAGACGCTGCATGCTTGCGCCTGTGGAGCGCCCTGAAAGACTTCGGGAAAGCCAGAATCCAGCGTTCACAGGACTGGCTAGGGCACCAGGAAACAAAGTCAGAGGCTGAGGCAGTGGATACGTGAGGTGAGGGGTAGGTCTTGTATCCTTAAAGGGGAGGTCATTAGGAACTCCCTTTCCTAAATCTATGAGTCAGTGCCCTGCTTCGGGTCTGCTGTAGACTGCTTGCAGAAGTGTTTCCTTCACTTGAAGCTTCCAGTCCAGATGTTGCACTCAATTGTCTGCCTATTGTGTGAAACGCGTCAGCAATCCGAAACAAACAACAAAAACAAACCCACTTCAAGTGGCCAGCTGAAACTCATTTATGTAGGCCGGAATATTTTCCAAAGTAGGACTATCATGCACCTGGAGGCCTGCTTTACAAAAACAGCTGCTTAATGCAGTGTGGTCCTTAGATCATGTGGAGAAGTACTAAGGGAAAACAGAAACTTTGGAACTGCGAGAGGAAAACATAGGGGAAACACTTAAACGTATAGACATAGGCAAGGTTTTCTGAAAGGGACTCAGCATACGAAATAACCTCAAGAACTAACAAACAGGATTATATGAAATTATAAAACTTCTGACAGCAAAGGAAATAATTACCAGAGTGAAGAGACTGTCTAGAGAATGAGAAAAAAAAATCTTTGTGAATTACACATCAGACAGTAGATTAATATCCAGCATTAAAAAGGTGCAAGAACTAAATGTCCCAAACTCCGATCTTCCAATCAATAAATGGGCTAACAAAATAGGCCGCTGCCAAAAGAAGAAACACAAATGGCCAACCAATACTTGGAAAAAGTCTTAAATTGTTCTTAAGCCATAGGGAAATGCAAATTAAAATTACTTTGAGATTTCATCTAAGACAGTCAGACTGGCTATTGTCAAGGAGACAATGACAACAAACGCTGGTGAGGTTGTGGAAGGAGGAACCATTGTTCACTGCCAGTGGGGCTGTAACTCCGACTTGTTTATGGAATCAGCATGCAAGTTCTTCAACACCAAATCAGAACCACCAAATGACCCATCTGTACCATTCCTGGGCATATACCAAAGGACCCCCCAGGCAGGGTTCCACAGGGATGCTGGTATAGCCATGAGTATCTCTGCGCTGTTCATGATAGGCAGGAAATAGAGCCAGTCTAGATGTCCACAAACAGACTAATGAATGAATAAAATATGATATATGTATGAGTTTTACTCAGCCATCAAAAAAATGAAGTAATGGCTTTTTGCAGGAAAATGAATGGAACTAGAAATCACCATAAGTGAAATAAGCCAGGACCTAAACTTAAAATTATATACATCTATGTATGTGGATAGGTATGTGTGCTTATATATGTGTATTTTCAAGTTATAAAACTAGAAAGGGGATCAGGAAGCCTGAGGGTTGGGGTTTTGGGGAGTTTGGGGGAGTAGAGGGTGACAGGGGTTGGGGGTTGGGTGGTGCCTATCTTAATCTTGGTACTCAGGAGGCAGAGGCAGGTGGATCTGTGAGTTTGAGGCCAGCCTGGTCTACAGCTGAGTTCTAGGACAGCCAAGGTTACATGGAGAAACATTGTCTTGGGGAAAAAAAGAAAAAGAAAAGGAAGAAAGAAAGATAGGAAGGAAAAAAAGGAAGAAAGGGAATCACGATCATGACTGGTAAGAAGAGATCTTAAAGGAGATGGAAACAGAGAAAGGGGTGGAATACATGTAAAAAAACCAGAAGGGGGTGGGGCTACCAAAGGAAAGGGAGCCAGCAAGAGCAGAGCAGAGGTGTGGGGAGAAGGGGCTGGAAGGGAAGGCAGTTGGGGAGGAGAATAGATAAGACCAAAGTATGACAGCTCAGCTGGATGAAGATTTCTTGGCAAAACCAAATACTTTGCATGCTAACCAGAAATATAAATACAAGGTAAATGTAGTTAGAACCAGAAAGAGAGCATATATTTTTTGTATATATGTACATATACAAAATGCTTTTTGAGTGGGATGCTTGGGCCAGGATGTTAGACCAGGAAAGGAAGAGATTTGTGGGAAGGCAAGTCAGTCAGTTTGGTGTGGTGTGTGTATGTCAGGACACAAAGTGGTGTTTTCTCTTAACATTCTTGACATATGGTACCAAGACCTCCCAAAATGAAACTCTCTACTACCCCACCCCTTCCATTTTGGTAATTAAGCAATTAATATCATACAGTCTGGAAACAAATAACATTCCAGAAACACAGAACTCTTTGACCCTGAGGGTTGGGTAGAAGAATTTTCTCAGTGATTTTTTTTTTAAATATGGAAATACCAGAACAAATAATCAAAACCATTTTGTCCTAATGGGGAACTAGATACTTCTTGATCAGCTGATGTCTAACCACACACCCATATTTGTGGACGCACACATACACTCTCTCTTCCTTTCCTGGTCTAACATCTAGACCAAACAGGGCACATGGGAGACTTTGCTTTACAGACAGACATTAGTATTGCTTCCCTGAGTTTATTAGTTGTACAAACAGAGATGTTTTCTTATATTTGTCTACAAGGACTATAAAATTTCAGGCAGGGCACAACACATTATGAAGAAAAGATAGGGAGGGCAAGGGTATGTAACTTAGTTGCTAGAGTGCTTGCCTAGCCCAACCTGAAACCCCGAGTTCCATCACCACTTATAATCCCAAATCTCAACTCAAGAGGTTGAGGCAGAAGAATCAGAAGTTCAAGGTCACCTTTAGTTAGCTACACAGCAAGTTCTAGACAAGTTTGGGATAAATATGACCTTGTCTTAAGAAGGAAAGAAAGAAAAAGAACGCCAGGCGGTGGTTGCGCATGCCTTTAATCCCAGTACTTGGGAGGCAGAGGCAGGCAGATTTCTGAGTTCAAGGCCAGTCTGGTCTACAGAGTGAGTTCCAGGGCAGCCAGGGCTACACAGAGAAACCCTGTCTCGAAAAACCAAAAAAAAAGAAAGAAAGAAAGAAAGAAAGAAAGAAAGAAAGAAAGAAAGAAAGAAAGAAAGAAAGAACAGGTGAAGAATTAGTGCTAGAAATCTGTTCTATGGCTGGGCTGGGCAGTGGTGGTATATTCCTTTAATCTGACACTCAGGAGGCAGAGGCAAGTGGATCTCTGTGAGTTCAAGGCCAGCATGGTCATGCTGGCTACAAAGTAAGTTCCAGGACAGCCAAAGTTACACAGAGAAACTCTGTCTCTAAAACAAACAAACATGTTGTGTGATATGGTACCTACTTAAGGCAATACTGTAGTATACATTGATATTTCTGTATATATATATTTATTTATAGACAGAGTTTTCCTGTGTAGCACAGGCTGGTCTACAACCAGCAATTTTCCTACCCCAGGCTCCAGAGTTCTGGAATTACAAGTGTGCTCTGCCACACCTGCCTAACATAAATTAAGAGGACAGAGCTCATGTGAAATGTTCTGGGAAGGGAAAAAAACCCAACCAAGTGCTTGGAGATGATGGGCTGTTTTTAGTTTGTTGTGGTAATGACATCATAGATATACACTTCTGTGTTAGCTGCTTTTCTTGTAGCCATGACAAAGATCTGAAAGAAGCAACATAAGGATGGGAGGGTTCGTTTTGGCTTTCAGTACGAGGGAACAGTCTATCAGAGTGGAGACCTGATGGTAATGAGGTGTGAGGCAGCTGGTCACGCTGCCTCCATAGTCAGGAAGCAGAGAGAGATGGAGGCTGGACTTTCTTCTTTTCAGTCAGTGCTGGACTCCAGAGCACAGGATGGGGCCATCCACCTCCAGGGATCATCTTCCTCCTTAGTTAGACCTTTCTGGAGATACCTTCACAGATATGCCCAGCAGTGCGTCTCCACAGTCACTCCAAATTCCGTCAAGCTGAATATCAAGATTAACCATTGCAATGTGTGTGTCCAAACTCACATCGTGTCCACATTCTGGTTTCTTTGAGCAAGAAACCCTCCTTTACATCACTCTTCTGCTTCTTCCTTTATGTTCTCTGTAAACCAAGCGTGTGGAGTGAAGATATGCTTCAGGTCAGAGGATGGTATCAGGTGAGGCTTCTCAGGCTGCCCAGACCACTCCACTTCCAGATGCAAGCATCTGGGTGATTATGATTTGTAACCGAGGGACGTGTGAGGTGGGATAACCTTTGACACTTTATTTCTTTCAAGACAAGATTTCAATTAACCCAAGGCTAGTCTTAAACTTGTTATGTAGCCTGGGGTGGAACTGACTCGAGGACTCTGCATGCTAGGTTAGGAAGATAACTAGTTAGGAAGATAACTAGTTAGGATAATAACTTTGCCTCATGTCTACTCCTACCTGGAGTACTTCTGAAAAACAAGCAATGTCTGTATTCGGGGGGAATAGATAAGAGGTAGTGAAGATGTTCCAGCCTCTTTTTGTTGCTGTGATAAACACCATGACCAAAACTTGTGGGTGGAAAGGACTTATTTGTCTTACTCTGTCCACATCACTGTCTGTCTTTGAGGGAAGTCAGGACAGGAGCCCAAGTAGAAATCTAGAGGCTGGATCTGAAGCACAGACCGTGGAGGAACATTGCTTTCAGCCTTGTTCCTTCAGTTACCTCTCTTATATAGTCCAGCCCTGCCTACCTAGGAACGGTGCTGCCCACAGTGGGCTGAACCCTCCTATGTAAATTAGAAATCAAGAATCACGACGGACCACCGGCTGCCACTCTAATGCACCCCACCCACATTTTCCCACCCCCACCATGCCCACAGGACACTCTGGTAAGGCAATTCTTCAGTTGAAGGTCCCCCACTTCCCAGTTGTCTCAAGTTGAGAACCAACATTAGCAGTCGCATACAGAAAAAGAATGTGTCCTCTCTTATCTAGTCAGGCTTGTCATAGCTTCCTCAGTTAGCGTTTTTTGTTTGTTTTTCCAAGACAGGGTTTCTCTGTGTAGCTCTGGCTGTCCTGGAACTTGCTCTGTAGACAGGCTGACCTCCAAATCAGATCCACCTGCCTCTGTTTCCCGACTGCTGGGATTAAAAGTGAGTGCCACCACTCAGCTTTCCATTAGCGTTTTATGTTCATTTGACTGTTTCTTTTCCTGAACTTCAGCAGGTGACTTTGGCATTATAAGACCTTTTTTTTCCCCCCTGAAAACAAGCCATTGAGGTATTATTTTCTTTCCCCTGGCTTCATGTTTCCTTCCTAGTTGATCCTTGCTTTGACAAGCCAAGTTTAGGAATTACACATTTTGTTTGGTCAAGTGTATATAAGTTGAATGTAGCTAGGACAGCTCATTTGCATACACACACACACACACACACACACACACACACCATTCAAATCTCTGAAAAGCTGCAAAGGCCATTATCTGGGTTGTTTTTCTTTACCATCTGGAAAAGCAAGTCAATTCATGAAAACTGTTGAAGTCACTTGAAAAATTAGCACTTACCATTTGGCTCATCTTAGGAGGAGACCAACATTTGCTTCTCTTAGGTAGGGCAATCTCAAAATGTTTTCAGGGGGGCTAGGGAGATGGCTCAGTGAGTAAAGTGCTTGCCATGCCAGCATGAGGACCCTAGTTCAGATCTTCAGAATCCATGTTTCCAAGGCCAGATGTGGCAGCATGTCCTTATAATCCCAGTATTGGGGAAATGGAGGCAAACATACCATTGGGAAAAGTGACTCAACTCTTACTGCTCTTCCTGAAGACCCAAGGTTAGTTCTCAGCATCCAGGATCAGCAGCTCACAAGCACCTGTAACTCCAGCTCCAGAGGTAGCTAATGCCTCTACCCTCTGTGGGCATCTGCACCTCATGTGCACATGTGCGTATGTACACACACACACACATACACAGATACACACACACAGATACACACATGTGTACAGACACACACATAGACACAAACACAGACACACACAGATACACACATATGTACATATACATACAGACACACACAGACAAACACAGACACAAACACACACAAACACAGACACACACACATATACAAATACATATACACAAACATATAAATAAATAAATAATTTTTTAAAAGGTGGAGACATCAGACAGTGACTTCTGGCCTCTATACACTGGCACATACACAGATAATCATGTACATACCCACATACTCACCCACATGAACACACACACACAAACACACATAAACACACAAAAGTTTTCTGATGTCACCAAAAGTCTCATGAGGGTGGATAAAGTCACTCCATGTTGAAAAGAAGCATTCTAGTAGAACCAACCGCTCACTGTGTCAATCATCTGGGCAGGACCCCAAGTGTCTATGGACATGCAGGGAGGGCAGGGGGCTTCTGTGGCTATGTCTCTGTGACTGGAACCTTTCACAAACAGATCAGTCTCAACTGAACTTGAGCAGAGTATCACTGAAGGGATGTGACAGTCACAGCTGCAAGCTAACAGTGGATGGACTCAGATCCTTTTGAACAGGATAGTTCATGAACAGAATATACGACAATCCTTCATTTTCAGCAGTGACTTCAAAGTTGTTTTGTGTTTGCTTTTGTGCTTCCCTTTCTCCTTCTGATACCTTCTGTGGCTGGCATCCCTCAGACAGAGAAATGGAATTCTTCACAGTTCACTGGGAGTCCCGGAGAAACTCTTTTCTTCTAAGGAGTCTGTGGTCTTAATGACGATTTGCCGAGAGCATAAAATGGAGATGTTCGTTTGAACTTTTTCTAACTTACGGTACCTAGTTTTACCTGGAGTCAGCAGAAGCTTTACTCCAGGTTCCACCAATGAGATGGTGAGAGTTAAGTTATAGGCTGGCGTGTGTGTGTGGTATGAACTCACACACGTTTGAATGTGCACATGAAGGGGCAAAGGTGGACAACCAGTGTCTTCCTTAGTCACTCTCCACATTATATAGCTGTTTGTTTACTTGTAGCAGTCCCAGGGATTGAACCTAGGACTTTGTGCATGAGAGACAAATGCTTTACCACTGAGCTCTTCTAGTCCCAGTCTTTCCGCCCTAATTTTTGAGACAGGGTCTCTCACTGATCCAGGACCTCATCTGGATGCTGGCCTGCCTGGCCAGTGAGCATCAGCGGTTCAGTCTTAAACCTGGGACCAATGGCTGAGGTGCCTAATTAACACACCTAAGTGGACCTGGCCTCCAGGTTCTCTCAGCACCCCTCAGTTCCCACTACAGGGCATGGCTGGCACCAGTCTTCTACCCTCTCGCCCCAGGACTGGGCTGCCCTTCCCTATATAATACAACCATTTTGGTTACCTGCCCTCTTCTGGTCTATCTTTACCTTTCTAACCTCTTGATCTGGTTTCTCTCCCTCTCCCCTCCCTTCTCCCTCACATCCTCATAAGGCCAGGCTCAGGGTCATGTTCACTCTGGACTCTTCTAGAAGTCCCTACCTCTGGCTACCCTCTCCCTTTTATCTACAGTAAACTTTCTTCTCCACCATATATAGAAGCAGTCATGAGTCATGTCCTTTCCTTTCTGCCTTTTTTTTTTTTTAAATTATTCATCACCTGTCCACTTCACAGGGCTGGGATTACAAGTGTGTGCCATCTTGCCTGGCTTTTTGCATGGGTGCTAGATATTAAACTAGGGCTCTCATGCTCACCAGACTTTTGCTGACTGAGCCATCTCCTCAGCTACTAGACTGGTACTTTAATCTGGAGGAAGTTCCCATGGTTCTAGCCCCACAGGGTGGGTCCCGGTGCTGATGTTGGAGGAAGTCTCTGCTGCCTTCTCCCAACCTTGTTAAGGTTTTCCTCCTTTGCTCTTATCAGGGTGACCCTGCCCTTTAACACAATAAGACCCAAACAATGAGAAAGCACTGGTGAGATTTAGACCCTAAGAATCACAAAGGAAGGAAATTCTGAGTTTCTGCTTTCTCTTGGGGTCTTGTTCAGTGGGTCCTAGTATTATCAAAAGATTGGGGGAATCGTTATACACTCCCCAATGTATAATTATCAACAAGGATGTCATTAGCAGCTTAGATTCTTAAAATAACAACACCTTTGAACTTGCAGGTAAGATGAAGTCACAGAGTATATAGCTAGGATGTCTTAGAACTTTTGGAAGTGAATTGTTTAAGTACACATAAAATTAAATACAGCAATATAGTCAGGTAGCTGTAATGTCATTAGTCTTTGACCAATTTAAGTTTGGTCCAGTTAATACCTAAAGCTGTGCCTACATATCCTGACCTCTTTCTGTTTTTGTTTATATATTATCTAATAGTTTAAAAATTTGTAATTATGTATATGTGTGTCTGTGTGTAGGTATGTGCATGAGAGTTCATGTGCTCATGGAAGCACGTGAGGCATCAGATCCCTGGAACTGGAGTTTATAGTCAGTTAAGCATCACCTGTCAATGAAAAGCCAATGTCCAATGAGCTGAGGCAGGAAATAGGAGGTGGGACACTGGCAGGAAGAGAGAGGATCCTGGGAAATAGTGAGAGAATAAAAGAAGACCTAGGAGAGATGAGGGGAAATTCAAGAGAGATGCTGGGGAGACGCTGAGGAAGACGGAAAGGAAGAAGCAGGCCAGGACTGAAGGAGAAGTAAGTAACCATGTGGAAGACATAGACTAGTTTTAATGGGTTACATAAATTACAAGTCCCTCAGGCTTGGCAGCAAACACCTTTAACTGGTGAGCCCTCTCGTCTCTCCAGCTCCAGTTCTGCCTGTTTTCTTTTTGTAAGTCAGTTGTAACTCAAGTGTAATTTAACACTGCAGGGTTTACTGTGGCATGTGAGATAGTCATAATAACATTACATTCCGAATTCTCTAGGACAAAATCAAAAGTTTGAGTTTCCCTAACTCTGCAAATTTGTAGCCTAGGTGGAAAATTACATTTCACTCAGACATTCTCTAATGCTCTGAGGTATTGCAATAAATGAGTATGGAAATTCAGAGCACGCCCCATCTTGGCACTTCTTATTAGGTATGTAACATTCCTGAATGAAAGTAATATCACAGAGTAATTTGGTTATTAAGGCAGTAATAGCATATCTTGTCCTGGTTATAAAGTTACCTTTCGAGAACAGTCCACCCCCACCATTTTAATAGCCATATCAAGAAAGGTGCATAATGAATTTTCTCTGAAGAAATTGGCCGGCTCTACACTTGTTCTTCTATCTGATTTTTACCATTATGCTGAAGGGTTGATAGCAAAGTCTTATCCTTGGGGCTCACGAGCCCAAAGATTTCACATAAATATTTGATGAACCAAGTCTTCTCAAGTCACTTCTAGAAGGACATATTCTAAGTGCCATTCCATAGGTGGTAGGATTACAGTTGATTAAATAAAAATTTCCCTTAGGGGCTGGAGAGATAACTCAGTAGTAAAGAGCTTGTCTAGCATATATAGGTTTTGACTGATTCTTAGCACTTCAGAGACATTTTTCTTTGTACTATTTTTTTTAAATTAGTAACTAATATGTATTATTGTGTTCTTTCTATCTCTCTTTCTTTCCTTTTTTCCTTCCTTCCTTCCTTTCTTTCTTTTCTTTCCTCCTCCTTCTTTTTTGGTTTTTCAAGACAGGCATTCTCTGTGTAGCCCTGGCTAGCTTGGAACTCACTCTGTGGACCAGGCTGGCCTCAAACTCAGAGATCTACCTGCCTCTGCCTCCTGAGTACTGGACATTCTTGTGTATTAGGCTTCCTACCTGTTTCAATTGAACAAATCACAGACTTCCAGCATTTTTTTGATCCCAAGAAGACATGTAAACTTTTTTTTTTATCTTGGCTTGGAAATATAGTTTTATCATACCAACAAGAAAGTAACTAATGCATATCTCACTTAGAGATTAAGAGACATATCCATCTCTTTGTAGTCAATTAAGATGATCAGTTGCTCTCTTCGTGGGAGCCTGATGAGCATCGGTTGCAAACAGCAATCTCCATGATGGTATCCACCACCTGCCGACAATATGAGTTGCCCTAAGGGACCTTGGAGACAAATTTCTATTGGATATTCATGTCTCTGGTCTCAATGCTGTCCCCAGCCCAGGCTCCAGACAGTTATGCCGGTTGCCTTTTGGAAGTTCAAAGGCACAGTGACCAGGGTACATATTGGCCAAATCATCATGTCCATCCATACCAAGTTGCCAGATAAGGAACAAGTCACTGAGGTTACTGAGGTCCTGAATAGAGCCAAGTTCAACTTCCTTACTTGACAGAAAAGGCACCAGTCAAAGAAGTGAGGCTTCACCAAGTTTAATGCAGTTGAATTAAAACACATGGTAGCTGTGAAGTGGCTCAAACCTGATATCTGTGGGATCAAATATATCCCCAGTCATGGTTCCCTGGGCAAATAGAGGGCCCTGAACTAATAAGGGCTTCCATTGTGCTATCCTATACCCCAACTGAATCATGTTCAGTCATAATCTCATATCCAGTGCGTCTAGAAAAAGATCCATCCTCAAGTAGGTCTACATCAGGTAGAACTGATCCTGGATCCTGTTGCTTTAGCACCCCTGGTCATGGTATCCTCACCACTTCTGATCCTGCCTCCCACACTGTATATGCTTGGTCCAGGGAGTGGCATTATTAGGAGATGTGGACTTGTTGGAGTAGTCATGGCTTGTCACTGTGGGTGTAGGCTTTAAGACCCTCATACTAGCTGTCTGGAAGCCAATCTTCTTTTAACTGCCTTCAGAACAAGAGGAGGAACTCTCAGCTCCTCCAACCCCATGTCTGCCTGGGTGCTGCCATGCTCCTGCCTTGATGATAATGGACTGAACCTCTGAACCTGTAAGCCAGGCCCAATTAAATGTTGTCCTTTATAAGACTTGCATTGGTCATGATATCTCTACACAGCAATGGAAACCCTAACCAAGACACATCCCATTACAACCACCTGCTTATGTTATTGGATATGTTTATTTGTTGCAGTAAATCTCCAACCCAAGAAAAACACAACTCAAATATTTTGAATACAAACTGCACGCCTAGATTGGGCAGATCTACCACAACACTACTCTATTCCCCATCTATTAGATCCCTTATAACTTGCGGTTTTTTCCAGACCACATGCTTCTCCTCCATTGTCCTTCCATCTTCCTCTCCATCGTCCCCTCCTCTCTTCTCCCCAACCTTTTCACTCCGTCTCCCCTTCTACTGCCTAATTACCAGCTCTAGCCTTTATTCTACAAATGAAGGTGGGCAGAAGGTTCATAAGAGGTCACCTGTGTATACTGATTCACTCCTCATCTGCAGCCCCTCTCAGGAAAGTGAAATTAGCATCAAAATACAAGACCAGGGCTCTCCACAACATTTATTCTAAGAATATGTTGGGAGTATTTATTATTCATCACAGAGCACAAATCCTGTGCTCGTAGATCTCCTTATTCTCAGCAATGGGATAAGCTTTTACTCTTATTTCGAGAAACTGGCTCATTCTTGCCTCATTTTGCAATGATTTGTGTATCAGGTTGAATTGTCTTCATGACATGATATTTCGATAATAGCCTCAATTTCCATTTTACCTTATTTTGTAACCATAATTTTTCTTTGTTCCAACTTCATCATTAACTATTTTTCTATAATCAACTTATTTTATTTTATTTTGCAGTACTGGCAATTGAATGCAGAGCACATACTAGGTAAATGGTCTACCACTGAACTGTATTCTCAACCTGTCTTATTTTAAATTTTATTCTATCTTGTATTCTTTTTAAATTCCCTAATTTTTCTTTTTTTCTTTTTTTTTTTTTTTGGTTTTTCAAGACAGGGTTTCTCTGTATAGCCCTGGCTATCCTGGAACTCACTCTGTAGACCAGGCTGGCCTCGAACTCAGAAATCCGCCTGCCTCTGCCTCCCAAGTGCTGGGATTAAAGGCGTGCGCCACCACCGCCCGGCCAAAAGGTCCTTGAAATCTATTTTTGAAAAATGGGTAAAGGTAGATCATACACACAGACACACACACATACACACACACACACACACACACACAAGAGAGAGAGAGAGAGAGGAGAGAGAGAGAGAGAGAGAGAGAGAGAGAGAGGTCTGTTTGCTGCTAATTGCCTTAAGTTTATCTAGGACATAGCTAAGTTTTTCTAAAATTCTCTTCATCCTATTCTTTCTCTCCTTTCTTTAGCATTTCGTGTATATGAGTATGCTTGTGTTTACTTGGGAACATGTATGTGTTGCGGTGCATGTGTACATGTATGCATAGAAGTCAGAGGAAAACCCCAGTTGTTGCCGAGGGACACTGTCAAACTCTTTCAAGGTGGCATCTCATACTGGCCTGAAATTCATGGTAGTAGTTGGGCTGGATAGCCAATAAGTCCCAAGGATATGCTTGTCTTCATCTTCCCAGTGTTGGGATTGTGAGTGTGAAGTGCCATGCCTAGCTTTTAAGATGGGTTCTGGAGATGGAACTCAGCTCCACATGCTTTGCACAGTGCCCTGGCTAGTTTCATGTCAACTTGACACAAGCCAGAGTTATCTGAAAAAAGAGGAACTCACAGTTGTGAAAATGTCTCCATGAAGTCTAGCTGTAATGCATTTTCTTAATCAGTGATGGATGGGGAGGGTCTAGCCCATGGTGAGTGGTGCCACCCTTGGGCTGATGATTTTGGGGTTTATAAGAAAGCAGCCTGAGCAAAACGTGGAGAGCAAGCCAGTGAGCAGCACCCCTCCATGGCCTCTGCATCAGCTCCTGCCTCGAGGTTCCAGCCCTGTTTGAGTTCCTGTCCTGACTTTCTTCAGTGATGGACTACAATATGGAACTATAAGTCAAATTAACCCTTTCCTCCCCAACTTGCTTTTTTGGTCATGGTGTTTCATAACAGTAATAGAAACCCCAACTAGGGCACACAGTAAACACTTGACCACCTGAGCCATCTCCTGAGCACTGTCTTTTCCTTTCTTGAAGACTTTTAGTTGCTCTCCATCCTGTTCAAACTCTGGGGAGCCCTCCTTATTCTAACCTCTTTGGATTTCTGTAATAACTCAACAGAATCTTAAAGTTATTGCAAGTTTAGGCACTTGAGTGTGGTGCTTTCTATGCATTGATTAAAGATAACTTAGTCTTTTCAATTGGGTTTTTGATTCCATGCTTAGCCTCTGGAGAAAGTTTGAAAAGGATAATAATATTAAGACATTTATTTCACTCCCTTCAAGTTGGGTAAAATGAGGAAGGTGAGACAGAAATAATGTGAGAGCCAAAGGAAGGGGCAGAGTGTGGTGGAATGCTGTCTTCTGAGCATGACATGACTGTGGCACTTCTGAATGCAAGGTGTGATAACCTGCACAAGATTGATCCATCTACAGTCTGTCATGGGCAGGTGGTGTAGTGATGTCCTTACCATTTCCTCAGGACCTAGGGGAAGTTAATGGTTGCCCAGAAAGAGTGAATATTTTTAGTGGTGTAGTCACTGGTGAGGTGCCCACACTCCTGTAAGAAACTCTAATTAAATTCACACAAGCAACCAAACGAAAGTACAAGGAACAGAAAAGTATCTAGGAACAAGAAGAGGAAGACTGGGCAGAGAAGGGACACAAGACAAGGTAATAGGGAGTAGTATGAGAAAAGTTCATTATAAGCCATGTGGAATGTCAAGATGAAGCCAGCTGTTATATGTAATTGATATATTCTCAGATCTTTTTGCTGTTTCTTTATTTGTTATTGTCTGGAGTCAGACTTAGAAGTAGAAGCTCCCAGAGAGCCTACGTCTCTTGACAATCTGTTCCTGGTGCTTTTCTTTAAATTCTAAACTTTGGCAAAAAGATAGGTGTCGTGGTTTGTATATGTTTGGCCCAGGGAGTGGCACTATTAGAAGGTGTGGCCCTGTTGGAGTAGGTGTGTCACTGTGGGTGTGGGCTTTAAGACCTTCACCTTAGCTGCCTGGAAGCCAGTATTCTGCTAGCAGCCTTCAGATGAAGATGTAGAACTCTCAGTTCTGCCTGCACCATGCCTGCCTGGATGGTGCCATGTTCCCACCTTGATGACAATGGACTGAACCTCTGAACCTGTAAGCCAGCCCCAATTAAATGTTGTCCCTGTAAGACTTGCCTTGGTCATGGTGTCTGTTCACAGCAGCAAAACCCTAACTAAGACAATAAGCATTTTCTACAGCTTTCTCCTTATTTTTCTTAGTGCATTGTTTGTTCAGAGCAATAAGTCTACATTGGTGTTGCTGGAGACACGGAATAACAAATACTTTGGTCCTGGACTTCTTACCTTCCTTGTTTAAGGCCTTTCTGACAACATATTGGTGAACAACTTCTTTAGAGATGCTGAAAAGCTTTTGGATTCTGGGTGCTTGTTTGGGTCCCAAATGCCTTGGCACAGTAGTATCTGTCAGTCCAGAAGCATCCTTTGCTCCTTTGTAACTACAAACATTTTTTTAAAACAAAAATCAAGTTGAAATCACTCATATTAGCATCCGCCATGCATCCATGAATAGACTGCCACTTTCCTTCCCCTTGACCTCTAACAAGAATGTCCCTTTATTCAACAGCAGACACTCTGCTGTGGGTCCAGACGCCTTGCTTCATGAAAAAAAAATCTTGTCATTCCCACCACAGATTCGGACCACAAAACCCTACCAGTCTTCACACAGCATCAGCAGCTCCTTCGGTGGCTGTGACTAGACAGAAAGAAGCTTTTGTTCTTTGTCCACTTCAACGAGTTTCTGCAAGCCAGTTATTCAGCGCCATCTTGACATGGATGACTGCCTAGGAGGTGCCGAAAAATATTTTTGAAAGTGAAAATATTAAGGGTAAATATATGCTCAGTGTCAAGATCCAAAGAGGTACACATTGCTCTGCCTTTGGTAAACTCACAATTTTTGGGAGTAAGGATCTATACACAGCAAGATTAATGCTAAGCACGCTAATGCTCATTCCATATGAGAAGTTTGGACAGAAGGTATTGGATTTAGATCATCAATGTGCCCTAATAAGTTATGTGTTGGCGGCTTGGTCTCCAGATTAAGTTAAGACATTTATTTCACTCCCCATAAGGCAGGTACAATGGGAAAGGTGAGACTGACGTAATGAGAGAGCCAGAAGAAGCAGATGCTGCTGCAGGGAGGATGAAGAACTTTCTGGAGGTGTGCTCAGTAGAAGGAAGCTGAAAGTGTGCCCTGGAAGGGGAGATTAGGTTCCTGGTCCTTCTGTCCTTGTCTCCTGGCCATTATGAAGTGAACAGCCCTGCTCCCCCAACCATGATGCCTTTCCTCCCTGAATCGCACCCATCTGCATCCAGATAGAGCCAAGCAACTGTGGATGACACCAGGAGTCAGAATCAACCTTTCTCCTCCAGCTTGATTTTGTCAAGCTGAACAGCATGAAGCTAAGACAGGAGGCTGGGTGAACAGTCTGTGTTAGTCACACGTGTAAGGTACATTACTCTTTCTGTCTTCCTTTGCAATGTAGTGAAATAGGCTTAAGACATGATTAAGTTGGGAGTGGAGATGTGGCCAGCTAGTAAATTGCCTACCACATAAGCATGCAGACCTGAGTTTGGACACTCAGCACCCACATGGGCATATACAGCAGTACATACCTGTAATTTCAGCACTGGGAAGATGGAGACAGGAGGATCCAGGGCTCACTAGCTAGTAAGCTTGGCTGAATTGGTGAGCTCCAGGTTCAAAGAGATAATCTGCCTCAAAAATGAAGGTAGAAAGTGAGTGGGAGAGACATAATGTCCCGTTTCCTTCATATGCATACATGCATGTGTTTCTCTCTCTCTCTCTCTCTCTCTCTCTCTCTCTCTCTCTCTCCTCTCTCTCTTTCTCTCTCTCTCTCTCTCTCTCTCACACACACACACACACACACACACACACCTTTCATACACACCCACATTAAAAAAAGAAGTATCGAGTCAGATGGCTTTCGTATCAATGTGGTTGCTGCATGAGTGGCAAGCATGAGAACCAGAGTTCATATCCGTGGAACCTACATAAATGCTTGTTGGGCAATGAGGCATGGAATCCCAGTGCTCAGAAAGCACAGACGGGGGATCCTGGGAACAAGCTGCTAACAAGACTGAGCTGCATTAGTGAGCTCTGGGTTCACCCGGGAGACCCCATTGAATAAGGCAGAGGGTGATAGAAAAGACTTCTTTCATCAATTTATATACACATGCGCGCGCACACACACACACACACACACTCCACATTAAAAAGATTAAAAAGAAAAAAAAAACATCTAAAAATAAACACCACTTTGCTTACTCTTTTATCCACTAAGCATGTGTAAAACACGTTAATCTTCCACATTCCTGTCTCCATGTAGTTGGATAGACTTAAGACACAATGAAGTTAATGGTGGTTACAGGCTGAGGCATGGTAAAGTCAGGGTGAGCCATCCCTTGTTTGTGAAACCCTAGTGATGAGGTCACCAGCACAGTTCCGGGAGAAGCCTGCAAAGGTGGAAGGCCTTATAATGGATGAGGACATAAAGGCCCACGTGCCCAGAATCTACAAGACGGACTATGCCTCATAATATTCAGATGGTGTCTGAAACAATGGCTTATCTTGGCTTGTTTTCATTTTTTAGAGTCCTGAAAAGCCACACTTGTTTTAAGCAGCTGCAAAATAACTAGATTTTTAGAGCACAATCAAGATTCCCTTGGCACATCCTGGCCTTCATCAAATAGCGTGTTTCAGCCCAGATGCTCTGGGAAAGACTCATAAACAGTGCAATTTCTGTTTCTAGGAGCTGATATTTGCAAGGCTAAGCGGGTAGATAAAATGTAACTTTCTGTAGAAATACAATGTATTGTCTTTCAGTTAAGAAGACAGTGCTCTTGACCTTCAGCCATTTATTTCAAGGATCTTTTCCTGCTCTCACCCCACTTCCCTCAGAGCCAACTATCCACTTCTCACTTCCTTTTTTCTTTCCCTTTCCCCTTCCCTTCCTTTTCCTCTCCTTTGCATCTCCTTTTTTTTCCCCCTAGAGACAAGATCTCATCAAAATTAACTAAAGTTGACTTTAAGATTAGACTATTCTTGGTTCCATTTCCTTGAACTTTTTAATCTTCCTGCATCCAGCTCCTGAGTGCTTGAGTTACAGGTATGTCCCACAATCCAAGGTTTATTTGATGCTTGTCTTAGTTTGAGTTTTATTGCCGTGAAGAGACACCATGACCATGGCAACTCTTTTAATGACAAACATGTAATCCAGGCTGGCTTGTGGTTTCAGAGGTTTAGTCTAATGTGGTGGCTTGAATATGTTTGACCCAAGGAATGGTACTATTAGGAGGTGTGGCCTTGTTGGAGGAAGTGTGTCACTATGAGGATGGGGTTTAAGATCCTTCTTCTAGTTGCCTAGAGGACAGTTTTCTCCTGACTGCTTTTGGATTAAGATGTAGAACTCTCAGCTCCTCCAGCATCATGCCTGCTTGGACACTTCCGTGACAATAATGGACTGAATGGAGGAGGAGGAGGAAGAGAAAGAGGAGTAAGCCAGTAAGCCAGCCCCAATTAAATGTTGTCCTTTTTTTTTTTTTTTTTTTTTTTTTTTGGTTTTTTCAAGGCAGGGTTTCTCTGTGTAGCCCTGGCTGTCCTGGAACTCACTCTGTAGACCAGGCTGGCCTTGAACTCAGAAATCCACCTGCCTCTGCCTCCCAAGTGCTGGGATTAAAGGCGTGTGCCACCACCGCCCGGCCAATGTTGTCCTTTATAAGAGATAAGGTCATGGTGTCTGTTCACAGCAATGAAACCCAAACTATAAAGCCACACCCACTCCAATAAGGCCACACCTCTTAATAGTGTCGCTCCCTATGCACTGAGTGTTCAAACACGTGAATCACAGGGGCCAAACCTATTCAAGCCACCACAGTGCTGTACATGGAACCCAGGGTCTTATGTGTACTAGGTAAACACTCTGTCAATTGAACTACACCCTCAGCTCTGGAATATACATTTTCTGAAAGAATAGTTCATGGAACAAAAAATTATATGATGAGATATTAGAATATTTATCACTAATAATTTTTAAATGTCAGTAGTATATGATAGACAATGGAACTAAAGTAGAAAAGATGATTAGGTTAAAAAATACCTTTCAGTCAGAGGTGGCCGTCTTTCCCAGTTTCGAATCCTCGTCCGTGCCTGTCAATCAATGTCAGAAAAAAAAAATGCCTTTCTTTGGTCCAGGGCAAAATAAAAATTTACATTATATAAAATTCAAAATTTCCTAAATTACAGTATATATACCTTGGTAAAACCTTTTTGAGATATAATTAATGTATAAAATACTCCATATACTTAAATGTACAATTTCCTTTTTTTACTGTTGAGATCAGGGTCTCACATAGTTATGTCTTTGAATTTGCTTTGTAGCTTACTTTGATCTAATTCTCCTGTCTCTGCCTCCTCAGTGCTGGGACTACAGGCCTGCACCATGACAACAGTTTATGTAGTGCTGGGGATGGAGCCCAGGGTGTCATACATGCTAGGCCAGCACTCTATCAACTGAGTTACATGCTGGCCTCCAGTTTGATATGTTGACACTCATCTATGTATGTGTCTATGCTGTATAGGCATATGTATATGATGTATATGTATACAATGTATATGGTTATATATGCACATTATACATACATACATATATGTGTGTATATCATATACATATATGCATGTATATATGTGCATACTGTATATATGTGCATATATATGTATACATGCATATACATATGTGCACACTGCCATGAATCCCTTGCCACAGTGAAGACAATAAGCCTATTCATTTCAACCAGACTTCCCCATTCCCTTCCTCACTCCTGTTACCCAGCCGCTGCAGTCTCCTCCCCACATAATGCTCATGAAAGTCCAAAGATTTTCTTTGTCATTAGATTTGTTTGCTAGGATTTTATATAAATGATAGCGTCCTCCGTGCTCTCATGTTTGGTTGGGCTTTGCTGGAATCCTTTGAAATTCACTCACATTACAGCATTTGTCAATTTGTCTATCGCTCCTGCTAAGAACGAATCCATTGTATAAATATACCACAACTGTTCACCCATGCATGTACCAAAGGACATTTTGGCTATTAAAATTAGAAGTGTTGAAGAAATATCTCGGTGGGTAAAGTGCTTTCTGTGTAAGCACAAGGAAGTGAGTTAAGATCCCTGGCACAGAGACACTTCCTCCTGCAGCAGATGGGAAGAAGTATAGAGACCCACAGCCAGACATTACAGAGTCAGACCTTGGAACAGATCACTCAGAATGGGATGTCTCCATCAAACTCCTCCCATTAGAGCTCAGGGAACCCCGAGGAAGAGGAGGCATAAAGAGCGTAAGAGCCAGAGGGGATGCAAGTCCTAAATCAACTGAGTAAAGCTCATGGGAACTCATAGAGACTGGAATAGCAAGCACAGAGCCAACATGGGTCCAGGCCCTCTGCATATATAGCCGAGCTTTCAGTGTAGCATTTTCTAATGGGACTCCTGAATGTATGAGTGACTGCGTTTCTGATTCTTGTGATTTCTCTTGGGCTTTTTTTTTTTTTTTTTCTGTTGATTTGCCTTGTCCAGCTTTGATGAGACAGTTTTGGTTTTATCTTAATATACTTTATCTTGTTAAAAAATAACTTTTATTAAAAAAATAACTTTTATTACAAAAAAATCCCTAGTACACATGTTAAAGCCAGACATGACTGTGTGTCCCTGCAATCTCAGTGCTGAGGAAGTAGAGACAAACGGACCTTGGGAACTCTCCAGTCTAGTGGAAATGGTGGGCTCCAGCTTTAGTGAGAGACTCTGTCTCAAAAAATAAGCCATTGCGATGGCTCAGCAGGTAAAAACGCTTTTTAGGCAAGCCAGATGATCTGAGCTCAAGTCTCAGAACACATAGCAGAAGGAGAGAACCTGCTACTCCAAACTGTACACAACACACACACACACACACACACACACACACACACACACACACACACAGTGTGTGAACATTCATAGATGAATTGTAAATATTCTGAATTGAAATAGGTATATCCTATTGTAGGCTCTTGTCTAATTTTGAAGAAACTGAAACCATTGTTGAAGAAGCCAGCACAGTACATACACTATAGTGTCAGAGTTCCATTTTTGGGTATTTTTAGCTTTTTAGAAGTGTTTATACACATGTGTGTTTGTATATGCACATGTGCATGTGGGTGCATGTTTGTTCAGGTATCTGTATTCATATGTGCCTGTGTGTGTGGAGGCTGAATATCAACTTCAGGTGTCAATCACATGCTGTCCATCTTTTTATTTATGATAGGATCTCTCACTATACCTGGGGTGGGCTGATTAGGCTCGGTTGCAAGGCCAGCAAGCCCAGGTATCTTCCTGTCTTTCCTCCCCCATCCCACCATCCACCCCCTTTGAGAGAAGGTCTCATGTATCCCAGGCTGGCCTTGTGTAACTGAGGATGGAGTTGAACTCTTGACCTGTCTGTCTTCACCTCCCTAGTGCTGTGATTACATATGTGTTCCCATACTTATTCCTGTCGTCTGTTTAGCTGAGCATTTTATATGATTCTATTTTATCTCTAAGTATTTGTATGCTTATGGATACACTTGTTTTAAAATCTTTTTTATTTTATATTTATGAGTGTTTTTCCTGGATCTTGGCTTGTGCACTGTGTATGTTCAGTGCCCACAGAGACCAGAGCAGGACATTGGATCTCCTAGGGTTGGAGTTACATGAGCATGCATGTAGGTGCTGGGAATTGATCCTGGATCATCTGGAAAAGCACCCAGAACTCTTAACAACTGAGCTATCTCTCCAGTCCCATAAATAAACATTTAAAGTCTTTCCTTTCCTTTTTCCTTTTCTACCTTCCTTCTTTCCTTCTCTCCTCTTCCTCTTCCTCCTCCTCTTCTTCCTCCTTTTGTTTTTTTGAGACAGGATTTCTTTGTGTAACCCTGGCTGTCTTGGAACTAGCTTTGTAGACCAGGATGGCCACAAACTCACAGAGATCCTCCTGTTTCTGCCTCCTGAGTGCTGGGATTACAGGTACACATCACCACCTGGTTTAAAGTGTTTGTTTGTTTTTTAATGGTGATTTCTCAGGTGGTTAAACACACCATTACTATAGGATTTAGTGATCCTAGTCTTACTGATAGACAGATCTGAGAAAAATGAGACACAGAGTTAAATGTCATTGTATGCAAATGTTTATAGTGTCATTATTTCTCATTCCTATGTTCGTCAGCCCCGCTGTGTCTGGAAGACACTGTTATCTTGCTGTCTGCTATCTCTCCCCACTGGCTATTAGGATCTTTCTGCCTCCTCTTCAGTAGAGTTCTCTGAGCCCTGAGTAGAGGAGTTTGATGAAGAATTTCATTTAGGACTGAGTGGAGTGTTCCAAGGTCTCTGTACATTGTCTAGTTGTGGTTCTCTATATTAGTTCCTATAACGATGTCTGTGCAAGACACTGTAGGCAGGATGTCATGAGGAGTTATTTGATTGCAGAGTTATTGTTTGGCAGAACAGTAGGATTTGGTTTTCCCCTGGGTCATAGCCTGCCTAGTTTCATGCTTGGCCACCCGAACAGTCCCAGGCACAGGTTCCATCTCATGGAGTGGACCTTAAATTCAATCAGATAGCTTATACCCACAACGTTTATAACACTATCCCATCAGCATATCCTGCAAATGCGTCACTGTTGTAGAAGAAGAGTTAGCTTTTAGCTTTCTCTTCTGGTTGTGTGCAGAGCACCTTCTAGTACCGCGGGCACTAGTCAGTAGGCATGAAGGCTGTATTTAAGAACTAGCTTGACTTCTCTGTGTTCAATGAGATATGCAGGTGTTGTCTTCCACAATAGAGCCTTACCTTCAGGTTGTAGAGGGCAATCAATAGCCTTGGCAAATAGTTAGAACTGTAACCCATTGCTGGTCCTGGAGGGTTCACTTGGTAGCAAGGGAAGTCTAGTTTGGGCTTCATCTCTCCCGTTATTTGATGATTCTATTTAGATTTCTTTCACATATATGTACATTTTAAGAAGCTTCTACTATACTCTGTTTCCAAAAGACCCTTAAATGGTCCCTCCATGTTCACTGACTCTATAGTATTCCCTTTCTTACCCCCCACTTCCCTCTCCCTGTCTATCTTGTCCTCCCAGTCCGATTTCCTCCATATAGCGACAGAGGTTAGGTATAGAGGAAAATACAATGTAAAGTATGGACATATGGGGATATTGTTACCTGCTGGAGAAAGCTTTATATCTATGAAGTCTGGATCAATTGGTTATTTAAAATGCTGTACACCTATGCCTGTATTGTTATTATGACATAGATGAATCAAAGAATGATGAGTTTAACATCCTTTCTCTTATCGTAGTTTAGTTTAGAATACTGCGTAGTTTAGACTCTTGTGACAATCACATGCATGTGATAGTTAGCTTTAATTGTCAACTTGACACAACCCAGAGTTGCCTGGGAAGAGTCTCAGTGAGGAATTGTCTATTTTGGGCCGGCCTGTGGGCATGTTTGTAGGGGATTGTCTTAATTAATTGGTGTGGAAAGACTCAGCCCCCTGTAGGTGGCATCATTTCCTGACCAGTATGAAAGTGGAGAAATAGATCTGAGCACAAGTAAGCAAGCAACAGAGCATGCATTTATTCCTCTACTCTTTACTGTGAATGTGATGTGATTAGATGTCGCAAGTTCCTGACTCGGTTTCCCTATGGGGCTGGGCTGGAGCGCAAGGTGAAATAAGCTCCTTTTTTCCTTAAGTTGTTTTTGTAAGGGAACTTTATTAGAACAAAGACATTAAACTGGTATGGGCAATCATGTTTCCTAGGGTGATTGTGGAGGTTAAAGGACAAATTTCGGGAGTTGATGACTTCCTTCTTATACCTTCCACCACATGGGTCCTGGGGTTCAAACTTAGGTCATCAGACTGTCAGCAAGCACCCTCACCCACAGAACCATTTTACTGCTTGTCTTTCATTTCTTAATGTGACAAATGTTTCCTTGTTTCTCTGGATCTACCTTAAATGCCATATTTTTAGAGAACCATTTTACTGCTTGTCTTTTCTTTTTTCTTTTTTTTTTTTCGAGACAGGGTTTCTCTGTGTAGTGCTGGCTGTCCTGGAACTCACTCTGTAGACCAGACTGGCCTCAAACTCAGAAATCTGCCTGCCTCTGCCTCCCAAGTGCTGGGATTAAAGGCGTGCGCCACCACTGCCCAGCGTCTTTTCATTTTTTAATGTGACAAATATTTTCTTGTCTCTCTGGATCTACTTTAAATGCCATATCTCCTTGACACCCAAGACTAGGATACATACCTTCATCATTCATTCTTGTGGTCCACACATGTCTCCATCGCAATACTTGTACACTGGTTAGTTTTTATTGCCAACTTGACACAATCTAGGGTCACCTGGGAAGAGGAGATCTCAATTAAAGAATTGTTCGATCAGATTGGCTTATGGCCATGTCTGTCTTGCTTGACAGTTAATGTAGGAAGGCCTTGTGTGGATGGCACTATCTCTAGACAGGTGGGCTGGGGCTGTATAAGAAAGGTCACCAAGCTTCAGTCTGTGAGCAAGACAGTAAACAGCTTTCCTCCATGGTTCCTGCTTCCAGGTTCCAGTCTTGCCTTCCTTAATGATGGATGGTGACCTAGAAGTAGGAGATGAAATAACCTTTTTCCTCCTTTAAGTTGTTTATGGCAAGAGTGTTTTATCACAGCAACGGAAAAGCAAACTGGGACAGAGATTAGTGTGGAGAGTGGAGAGTTGCTCTGAGACACCTGACTGTGTGGCTTTTTGTGCCTTTGGAATTTTGGGAAGCTTGTGGAGCATTTAGGAACACGGAGTTAAAAAAGTCGCCTGATATTCAGAACCTAATGAGCCATTCTTGTGTAAGCTTAGGTGACAGTAATGTGGAGAGAAATGTAGACTGTGCTAACCTGGCTTGTGAAGTATAACAGTGACTATCTGGAATGTTCTTGTGATACTGTAGAGTAAGAATCCGTGAATGGTGGTCAACTTGGGTATAAGCAAAAGCTATGATTAGCAAGAGATTAGCACCCCTGAATCAAAACCTTATCTGCTTTACTGGGACAATTGGTACTGCTCAGTTGGAGCTGAAGAAGCAGCTGTGGTTAATGAGATCAGCATCACAGAGATGAAATCTGGGAAGTGTTTCCTCAGGCTCAGACCACAGAGGTTGTGGTTCACAGGGGGCCAAGGCCGCATCTCAAGCGCCTTGTGTTTCTTACAGTTAATCGTGTGTGGGTTTTGTTTGTTTGTCTTTTTGGTACTGGGGATTAAACTCAAGGCTTCACCCACAGTAAGCACATACTCACCACTGATCTACACCCCACCTTTAATGACATGGCTTGTAATTAAGTCCTAGCTTCCTTACTAGATACGTTTAATTTACCTTGTTCTGTGAAGAGTCCTTCCGCAGAATAGATGCTTAAGAATATTTATTGAATGTATAACCCTGTCTCTGGGTTGCCACTAAACATGCTCATCATCCTTTTTCTTGAAACAGCAGAAGGTCATGAGAGAAGCAGCTTGCTTCATATACAGGCTCCCTTTCCTGCCTTCCTCATCTCTCCTCTCTAGTCCAAATATTTATAGTCCTTATGTGTGTGTGTGGGTTATTATCTGTGTTAGTGTGTGTAGGTGCATGCGTGTGTATGCTATCTGTGTGTGTGTGTGTTTATACATATGGAACCCAGAATCAACATTGGCTAGCATTTCTCAGGTATAGGATCTACCCTGATTTTTTGAGACATGGTCTCTTACTGGTCTGTAGTTTATTTATTTGGCTACACTGACTGGCCAGTGAAGCCCAGAAATTTACCTGGTTCTACTTTCCCAGTGCCAGGATTACAAGTATATGCTACCAGATTCAGGTTTTTGTTTTGTTTTTTTTTTTAATGTGGGTTCTGGGGATCAAACTCAGGTCTTCTTGCTTATGTGGGAATGATTTTACAAACTGAGCCATTTCCCCAGCTCCATCTAAAACGTTCAGGTTATTTTGCATATGTATGTGTACACAATGTATGTATGTATATTCATTCACGTGTATATGGACTTAAGTATGTGTGAATATGTCTGTATGTAGATGTGTACACACATGTTTTGTTGATAGTATCTTTCTCCATTGCTATCTTTTCTCTGAGGCTGGGTTTCTCAGGTGAATTCTGAGCTCTCTGATTGGCTAGTCTAGCCAGCCTGCTTACCTTGGTCTCTGTCTCTGCTTACCAAAGGCTGGGGTAACCAGCAGCTATTGTGACTGCTCTGTACAGAGAGGGTGTTGAGGATCTGAACCTGTTCTCACACTTGGTATGGCAAGTGCCTTCTCCCCACATCTTTTCCCCAGTTTTGTCTAGGTGTTTGCAACCCTTGACATAAAACAATCCTCTCTTTAACATGATTTTTTTCTTTGAACTTTTTTGAAAAAAAAAAAAAAAAAACAAAAACAAAAACTGGTTAGCCCAGGGATCTGATGAATTCTAGTTCCAAATAGGGAACTTTTCTGGGTTTGTCTTCATACCTTCTCCTCTTGTAACCAACAGGCATGCTCTAGAATAAAGAAACCTCTAACATTTCTTTGTAATGTCTGGGCAGGGGCATGCCCTCATGATAAGGAAGTTCTGCCTACCACAGACTGGTCCATGCTTTCCTGAAGGGGCCCGACTTCCTGATTCAGATAGACTCATGAAGGGATAGTGCCTCTGAGTAAAAATAAGTTTTAAAAATAAAAATATCAAAAATTACAGATGCTTGTAACGGAAGCCTGTGGAAAAAAGCAATATGATGATAGAGAAAGCAGTAAAAGACTCTTTAAATTTTTGATGGGCTTTGCTTGTTGGCTATGCTTTTTAAAAAAAATATGGTCATATATCTCATCTTCCTCTTTATTATTAATGTGTGGGTATGTGTTCTTCTGCGTGCGTGCATGTGTAGAGGATGGAGGACAACCTTGGGTATTAGGCTTAGGAACACTGTCCAGGTTCTCTGAGACAGAACCTATCACTGACAGAAACTTGTCAAATAGGTTAGACTCACAGGCCATTGAGCCCTAGAAATCTACCTCTCCCCACATCCTCAGCACTGGGATTACAAGCTTGTATTCCAACCCATCTACATAATCAAACATGACTTTTAGGTGGCCTTACTTTGGCAAACATGACCAAAAAAGTTCCTTTTGAGTTTTCCTGCAATCAGAAGAGGGCCAAGATAGAAAATTCGAAACAAGAAAGAAAGAAAGAAAAAAAAAAGGTCTTCTGGGGAGACAGCTCATTTGGCAAAGTGCTTGCCAGCTGAGCATGAGGATCTGAGTCCAAATCTCCAGCACTCATGCAAAAGTCAACCATGGTAGTGTGAACTTATAACCCTAGCACTCTGGAGGCAGAGATAGGAGGATCCCTGGAACTTGAAAGTCAGCTAATGTTTCTGGATGGGTGGTGCTCTCATCTCAGAAAATAAGGCAGACAATGATAGAGGAAAATGTTCTTTATTGACCTCTGGCTTCCACACACATTCACATGCACACTCATACAAACACACATACACTAGAACTAAAAACATAGAAGAAAAGAAAGTTCTCCACTATGACCAGTATCTTGATTTATTTGTCTTCCTAATAGCGACTTGCTAACTCTGTGCTTTGGGCTTCCTAAACTTAGCTTCCACATTTCAAGGTCTGAAATGCACAATTCCTTGGAACTTAATTGACATATTAACTTTGACCAGCTTTCACTCCCGCATGGTCACATATACCTGAATGGCTTACCTCAATACAGAACAGGCTTCGACACCTTTGCAGAAAATGAAATAACTCATCTTTTTCAATAAGCATTAAACATCAAAAGAACCGACTATCTACCAAGTAGTGTTCAAAGACAAGCTTTAAAAATCAAGAGAGGAATGAAAGCCAAGGTTTTGGCCCAGCCAATGGTGGCAAGAAACTTCTGTCATGGGGTACAAATGTTTCTTTTTCCACTTTGTGCTTTTGGGCACACTGGGCAGAGTCTTATAATTGCTTTTTTACTTACTGTGGTCAGTTGGAGTCTTCTTTGGTTCTAGGGTAAATGGAGTTAGCTTAGGCTACTTGGATGAGCTATTCAGTAACAATGTACCACACTCTGATGTCAGGGACGAGACATGGCACTCCTGTGAGAAGAACCCAGTGACCCATGTGTGGTTAGGGGCATGGGATGTTTTCCACAGGGCAGAGCTGAGCCACAGGAGCCTGTTGGATTAGTCTAGCCTTTGTCACCCATTAAAACCTCTGTCTTCCATGAAGCACTCTCTGTTTTCCATTGGTTCAGGTCTGAGATGGGAGCTGGCTTGGACCTCAATCCTCCCAAGCTGTGTTTTCTGCTTTCCTCTATTGCTAAAGTGCCAAGTCTTTGTCACAGCACCTGTCTGAGTCTGTCAAACACAACCCTCTCTTGCTTTGCTTTTGTCTTCTTCTGTTCTCTTCCCTGACCCATTCTCTCTCCTGTCCTAGGAGTAACCAAAGCTGTACATGTCAATATCTTGTCTTTAACTCATGTAAGACAGAAATGCTTCCAGTTTATTTTACAATTACAGATGGATTAGAAAAATTCGAAGCAAAGGTATGTGAAGTCAACATATTTGCATTGCAAGCATGACAGCTTGAGTTTGATCCCCAGAACCCATGTTTAAAAAAAGCCAAGACTGGGCTAGTGGTGCTGAGTTTGTAAAGGTGGATGCAACCAAGCCTTATACCTAGGTGATCCCTGGGGCTCTCCTGGTGACAGGAGAGAACCCAATTCCCACATGCTGTTCTCTGACTTCTACACGAGCACTATGGCATGCACATGTATACCCACACAAAATAAATGAATATACATAGATAAATGAATGTATGTTGGTTTTTTTGTTTTGTTTTTAAAGCTGGCATGCTGGTGGGTGCTTAAAATCCCCCATCTAGGGAGGTAGAAAGGGGAGGCTCCTTGGCTACCAGTACAACCATGTCCATGAGTTCTAGGCTAGTAAGAAGCTCTGCCTCAAAAAAACTAGGTGGAAAATTCCCCTGGAACCACATCTGAGGGTGTCCTTGGGCCTTCACACAGTGTGTGAGTGTGTGTATGTGTACTAGACACATACATGCACCCTACACATGAGTATGCACAACATGCACATACATATATACAACAAGTATTAGAAGCAGATTAAGTTGGTAGGTGAGAGAACAGAGATGATGTTTAGAGTTATCCCACTGGTCCTAGACCCAGTGTCTCAGTGCCTGAGCACTGTATCGCTTGTACAGTCCTGTGAAAGGCTGCTTGGCACGACCGGGCTCTATGTTCCTCCAAGCATAACTGATTGACAAGATATTCCAAGTAATGGATGTCCTGAGTTGTGGCTTCAGAGACAAAGATGAGTAAGGTTAACTACTCTCTCTCCCTGAGAGACTTCAACAGGGACTGAATGAGAATCTCTAGTGGAAGGTTAGATTAAGAGAAGCACAGGAAACTGTAAGTTAGTCATCTTTATGGAGAGTAGGAGTTATGGGACAGAGAAAAGATTCAGAGCAAAGCAGAGAGGGGAAGACCCTGCCAGCAAGGGTCTTATTGCTACCTTGGCAAGAACCACTGTCCAGTTCAGCCTCTGTGAGGCCTGTGTTCTTAAAAGTTCACTACATTCTGGATTGGGGAGGTAGTTCAGTGGGGAGGAATTCTTGCCATGAAAGTATGAAGACTTGAATTTGGATTCCCACTGCCCATGTAAAAGGCTGAGTTTAATGCTGGGCGGTGTTGGCACATGGCTTTAATCCTAGGACTCAGGAGGCAGAGGCAGGAGGATCTCTTGAGTCTGAGGGCAGCCTGGTCTATGGAATGTTCCAGGATAGTCAGGGCTACACAAAGAAACCTTATCTTGGTTGTACGTGGTGGGGGAACTGGGTTTAGCTGTGCCTGATCCCAAATGCTAGGGAGTTGGCAGCAGGAGAATTGTTGGGATTTGCTGACTGACAGGCTAGCTGAGAAATGGAAAGTTCCAGTTTGAGTTGAGAGAGCCTATCTCAAGGGCGTAAGGTGGAGAGCGGTAGAGAAGGACACGGAAGGTTCTTTTTTGGCCTCTGAGTGGGCACACATGTGTACATGCATCTGTACACACACTTACACATACACACACACCACCTATAAAAAGCCCACAGACACAAATTTGATGAATTCCATCTTTCTCTTAGCCACTGTGCTCCTTACTGGAAACACCTATTCTACACTATCCCTAGTATGTAGAAATGGTGGTATTGTAAACATAACCGGTTTTTGAAAAAAAAAAAAAAAATCAGTTTAACAGGAATACCAACTACAGTGTTGGTTCTGCAGCTCAGTGATGGTGCAGGATCTGGGTCTTCACCTCTTTAAGTCTGCCATATTGCCCAGGCCACTATGGTTGCACGCATCACTTCGCAGGGTATAAGGAGACAGGGTGAGAACAGGGCCCAAAGCCACATCAACAAACTCTCTCCTCGGAGCCTTCTTATAACTTTAGATGTAAAAAGAATTCCCTTTATACTTTCATACTGGGGTGTGTATGTTGTGTGACACTGGATTTTATTAGGGTTGCTTACAGGAGTGTGGCCCCCATAGACTCATAGGGAGGGCACTATTAGGAGTGTGGCCTTGTGGGAGGAGCATGTTAGAGGGGTGGGCTCTGAGTTTCAGAAGCTCAAGCTAGGCCCAGTGACTCTTTCACTTTCTGCTGCCAGCAGATCCAGATGTAGAACTCTCAGGTACCCTCTCCAGCACCATGTTTGCCCAAATGCTACCATGCTTCCTGTCATGATGTTTGTCTGCATACCAGAAGAGGGCATCAGATTCCATTCTAACCTCCTATGTGGTTGCTGGAATTGAACTTAGGACCTCTGGAAAAAGCAGTCAGTGCTCTTAACTGATGCTTCTCTCCAGCCCTACCTTTGGTCTTGATGACAATGAACTAACCTCTGAACTGTAAGCCAGTCCCAATTAAATATTGTCCTTAATAGAGTTTCTGTGGTCATGGAGTCTCTTCATAGCATAGAAACTCTAAGTCAAGGAACATGGATGAAGGTTTGTTTCCAGGAGAATAGGAACCTGTGCCTACACCACTGAAGAAAATATCCCCTCCTCCCTTAGCATCTATTAACTGCATATCAATCCTCAGGGATCTGTAGAGCCCCATTATGGTAACTTTTATTTATTTCTTAGCCAAGAGGAAAGTGGTTTTTTTTTGAGGGAAAGCTCCTGGGAAACGTTCGCTTACATCTTGGTTAAGTCTGGATCACATGCATGTTCCTGGGCCAGTCAACAAAAACCAAGATGGGAATTAATTTCTTGCCATCATTGTGATTATGACACTGGGTGCTGTTAGCGAGAAGAACATGGCGGGGCTGTTGTGCAGGTAGCCAATGGTCACATACAGGTTAGGTCTAGGAACAGATGATTTTCTCTTCTGTAAGTCTTTAAAGATTTATTTTTACTAATGTGCGTGTATGACTGTGTATGTGCACACCATATGTGTGTGAGTGCCATTGGAGGCCAGTAGAGTGTTGGATCTCCTGGAACAGGAGTGAGAAGTAGTTGTAAGCCACTCCATATGATTATTGGGAACCAAATTCTGGTTCTCCGAAAGAGAATCAAGTTCTCTTAACCATGAAACTATCCCTCTAGCACCTCTTTTTAAATTAAAGCATTATTTGTTTCAACACAGGATTTCATGTAGCCCAGGCTGGGCTTCGACTTTCTATGTAGATGAAGGTAACTCTGAACACCTTGTCTTTTTGTCCTGACCCTCTAGAAATAAATTCTAAGATGGATCTTTAGATGTAAGATACTACACAGGATCGAACCCTGCAGAAAGATCATTGCCTAAAGAAACATGATGAGCAAATGCAATGCGGTAGCCATGATGCAATCCCTGAACAGGAAAAGGAAGTAGCTGCATCAAAGGAAATCTAAACAAGGCTCGACCAGTTGATAACAGTGTGTTGATATTGGCTCATTACTTGGAGCAGTGAGGCTGGGGATACAGGTGAGTTGGTAGAGAACTCGGCTAGCATGCACAAAGCTCTGGCTCTGGTCTCCTAGCATGGCATAAAGCAGTCGTGATTCACTCCTGTAATCTCAGCTCTGGGGAGACGAAGACAGAAGTATCAGAAATTCAAGATCATCCTTGGCTACATAGAGGACTTGAGGCCAGTCTGGGCCAGAAATTGTCCAACAAGCAAGCAAGCAAGGAAACATAACACAACAAACAACCATCCTAACGTAAAGTGTTAATAATGGGAGAAACTGAACACAGGGTATACACTAACTGAGAAATCTTCTCAACTTCTCTATATATCAGAAACTGTTCTATTATAAAGCAAAGTCTCTTACTGGTAAATAAAAACCAACTAGAAGACAGGGCATGTAACAGGATTAGGTAGAATAAGAAATTGAATTGCCATGTAGATTCAACAAAAAACTTGGCCAGCCCTCTGGGGGTCTCTGGAGAGTATTGTCCACCTGTATTTCCTAGGCCAAACCAAGCTGTTCTAGCTCGCAGCTTACTGCCTTGCTCAGCCAGTAAATGGAGACCATTTGGAGAAGGCATGATCTTGGCAAAGGTCTACTGGAGGGTGAGTATGAAAATGCCAACAGCTGGCAGCCATCTGTTATCTACAGTTCTTGCATCTGGAAAGTAAGTCTGTCCAGAGAGGTGCCAGTCTGTGCCCATTGTACTCACAGGTCTTCCTCTATGATCTGTGTGGCAGAGGGGGATGAGACTTAGATCTATCTTCAGGAGGAACTGCTGCAGAGGAAGCCATTCTGACCCTGGAAGGGCAGAGAGGTAGGAGAGCCTTTTGGGGAGAGTGCTTGGGCAACTCCCTGCAAACTACCAAAGACTTCTCATAGTCATGGGGGACCTAAGAATACAGGCATGACATAAGAATTTCCAAAACTATTCTACAGGGGTCACAGGTGGATACTATTTATGAGTTGCCTTTATTCTAAAATTAGATGCTCTAGTTGGCTGTTCGAAACCCCAAATACACTGTGTTTGGAAATAGTGACAGGGTTCCTAGTAAACTCGTGAAAGAACACAATCTATCAGAAGTGTCATATGATTTCAAAGTTATCAATTACCCTTTTTGCATTAATTGATTAATTAATTAAATTTATTTATTAGAGTAGCAGGGATTGAACTCAGGGCCTCGCATGCTAGGTAAGTACTCTACCAATAAGCTGTCTCTTCAGTCCTCAACTTCTCTTTAAAAACTTTTTCTTTAGAAGAACAATTTACAGTCTTGGTCCTTCATTCCTTTTTTACATTAAGCTATGAACTCGTTGGGATCATGGTCCAATAACTCAGGCTCCCTCCTGTTCTTACGAAATGTGATTCTCTGGGTGGAGCAGCTGGTGCTTCGCTTGAACCCAGGTGTCTTTCTCTTCGACTTCCTTTTTTCTGTCTTTTCTGTCTTTCTTGCCTGTTTCAGGAAGCTGTCTTGGCTCTTAGCATGCTTGATGTGGTCAATCCACACTTAATTCTCTTGGTAGGAATCTTGCCCTTAACTTGCTTGTTTACGATCCCACAGCAGAGTGATGCTGTGGACTCTTCCGGTTTTGCTGTGAAAAGTATGGAATGCTTTCTGGATTAGGTTGTCATCCCCGCACAGGGGTCTTGATAATCTTCTTTGTGTTGTTCTAATTTTTAGTATATGTGCTGCTGAAATGGCCATCCAACTATTCATTGTAAAATCATTTCTTCACAGAAGATGCAGAGGGTATACCTCCCACTGTAAATGGTCTGGGATGGATCTGCTTAGGATCCACACCTTGTCTCTGTTATTTCATAAGAGAATAAAGTAATTTAGCCCTGCATTCTAGTCCAGAGTAGTTGCTTTCTTAATATGTTTTAGGGCATGATTGTTTTCTATTTCTCAAAGATAAATCTCTAATAACCATCTACAAAAACATCAAGAGTCTACCCTCCCCAAATCAGAAAAATAACAATATAAAAATACTATAGTTTTGGAAGCCTTTTATTTTAAAAGAGATTTATTTCTTTAATTCTCTGTGTGTGCATGCATGTGCACACACTCATACATATACACATTTGTGCACCTGTGTGTGGTTACCTGCAGAGGTCAGAAGAGGGCATGGATCCCTAGAGCTGGAATTGCAGATTGTTGTGAGCCACCTACCATGGGTGCTGGGAACTGAACCAAGTCCTCTGCATGAGAGGGATTAGGTCTTAACTCCTGAGTTATCTATCTCTCCACTCTCTAGAGCCATTAAAAAGAAATTATCTCTGATGCCACAACACGGAACTAAACCTGAATCAAGTTCAATGACACATGTTAAGGTCTCCTGTAGATTTAGTGACATACAACACAGACTAGTGATCAATGAATTTTTTGGGCTCATCTTGGCAGTAGACTTTATACTTTGTTAAATGTAAATAGAGTATGCATTTTACTTTTCTCAAGCATGCCAGCTCTCTCCAGATTACCTGCCCCCAACAAGTCAGGCAAAGGTAGGGCTCATACTATGAACTAGACTTGGTATGTATCTCTACATTGAAAGTATGACCTAACTAACTAACTGTTCTTATGTTCTATTCAAATCTTGGTCAGTGGTTCCTTCAGTTAAAAGCGCTTCCTGCTCTTCCAGAGGATAGAAGTTTGGTTCCTAGCACTCATGCCCACCTCTCAGCTTCTTGTACTTCAAGCTTCATGGGTCCAGGGGATCCAGTACCCTCTTCTGACTCTGAGGGCACCTGCACAAATGTGCCTACAATTGTACACACACACACACACCACACACACCACACACACACACACATATAATAAAATAAGATAAAAATAAAAATGAATCTTAAAAACTATTAAAAGCTAAGCCTGTTTTCTAGTAGGAAGGTGGTGGCGTGGCTAAAGAGAAGACCCAGTCAGCGAAACTTTCCTGCACACATGAGGACTTGAGTTCAGTTTCCCAGAACCCACATAGAAGTCTAGGCACGAGGGTGCTCCTGTAATTCTATCACTATGAGACTGAGATTGGTAGAGGCAGGCAGGTATCTTTCTGAAAGCTTTTGGGTCACTTAGCCTTGCTTCCTTGTTGACATTTAGGCCAGTGAAAGACCTTGTCTCAAACAAAGGGGAAGACAGCTGAGAAACGATACTGAGGTGGTCTTCTGACTGCTACATACACACTGTACCCCCACCTTACACCTCTCTGCACACTTTCATCCTGCCATAAATACAAACTCAAATGCATATGCAATGTTCAGCATGATTCCAGGGATGGACCTGACTGGGGTGGCCAGGGAATGAAGAAATAACAGACAGACAGACAGACAGACAGACTCATACGGACAAAATCTGGAAAACTTTCTATTCTATAGAAAAAGGTGATCTAGACTTTGTGCTGGAGAAGTTGCAGATCCCCAGAAGCAGCTCAGTGTTTATTTTATAGATTTGGATAGTGAGGCAGGGTTATTGCACACAGCTTGACAAGGAGTTGGGGTTCTTACATTCAGATAAACAGGGAGGTGGGGTTTATGGTGCACAGCTGGAGTAATCTCTGAAGGGGAGCAGTCGTCAGGCCTTAAACATCCAGGATGGAGAAAGCTATGGTGGGCATATTCTGCACATGCTGTCAAAACCCAAATCTGGCCCCCTGAGGAAGACTTTACTCTGCCTCTGAATCTTACCTCAGGAGAAAGGTTTGTCATTCCTCCTTGGGTCTGAGGACACATTCACCCAAGGCTTCACTCATTCTCTGTGAACATACAGGCTCTCTCTACTCCCTGTGTACATGCACACACACACACACACACACACACACACACACACAGTACACATACACATCAACATACATACACATACATACACACATGAACATAATATATATATATATATATTCTTATGAACATACACACATATACACAGATACACATACACACACACAACACAAATTAAAAACAAAAAGAGAAGTGATGGTGTCAGCTGAGCAGCACACAGCCTTCAGTCCCAGTGCTCAGGAGGCAGAGACAGGAGGATCTCTGAGTTTGAGGCTAGCCTGTTCTACAGAGTGAGTTCCAGGACAAGCCAGGGCTACACATAGAAACTTCATTTCAAAAATCCAGAAAATGGAAGGAAGGAAGGAAGGAAGGAAGGAAGGAAGGAAGGAAGAAAAGGAGGAGGGTATTAGTTAGGGTTCTCTAGAGTCACAGAATTTATGGCATGTCTCTTTATATTAAGGGAATTTATTGTAATGACTTAAGATCTGTAGTCCAGCTAACCCAACAATGTACAGCTGTGGATGGGTCCAAGAATCTAGTAGTTGCTCAAAGCTAGTTGTTTAAGCTGGTCTTCTGTAGAAGTAGTTTCCAACAGTTGTGCTGGCAAGTAAGTGCAAGCAGTCAAACAAGAGTGAATCTTCCTTCTTCCAATGTCCTTATGTAGGTCTCCAGCAGAAGGTGTGGCCCAGATGAAAGATGTGTACCACCAAGCCTGAATCTGGGACTCACTTTGTCCCAGGCTGACCTTGAACTCAGAGATCTCCTTGCCTCAGTCTCTGGGATTAAAGGCATGCACTACCATGCCTGGGCCTAAGCTTTTCATGGCCACTATGCTCCAAGATCTCTATGCCAAGATCCAGGTCAGAAACTTGTGTCTTTCACCTCAAGATCTGGATCACAGGTGACCCTCCAATTCTGGATTGTAGTTCATTCCAGATGTAGTCAAGTTAACAACCAGGAATAGCCACCACAGGAAGGAAGGAAGGAAGGAAGGAAGGAAGGAAGGAAGGAAGGAAGGAAGGAAGGAAGAAGGGAGGGAGGGAGGAAGGACGAGGGAGGAAAGAAATAGTGGTATCTATATTAAGAAAAATAAACTCTCTGCCTGTTACATTATTTCAGCTGCCTAATTCAAAAATACCCACTGTTACTGTCCTCTAATCAGCTTCTTGGCAATCTCAGTGTGGTCTAACATGCATGCAGAAGGCTGGGGTCAGGCCTTAACAATGTCACCAACCAGCTATGAGTTTAGAATACAGATGCTAAATGTACATATCCAACTTCAGATATGAAATAACTTTAGCCTCTATCATCTATCTATCTATCTATCTATCTATCTATCTATCTATCTCATCTCTCTCCCTCTCTCTCTCCCTCTCTCTCTCTCTCTCTCCTCTTCTCTTCTATCTATCTCTCTCTCTCTCTTGGTAAATAAGTCCCTCCTGGTGTCAGATGTTATTGCTCAACTCAGCCTTGAGTCATTTCAAAGCCTTTCCTACCTCCTTCTCGATACAGACTGATGTTCTAAAGACCCATATGACTAGACCTCCCTTGAGATGAGACCGGCTCCTGTGACCCAAGGGCCACCAGTAAATGAAGACAGGGAAGAAAGATTGCACACTGCCTTCTGTTCTCTGCCTTGAAACCAACTGGAGAGAGGTGGCTGGGCTTGGGATGACCATCTCTATGACAAAAACCAACAGGTGTGAGGAGAAAAGTCAGCATTCTGAGGATAACAGAACCTGGCATCTGTAAGAGCCTGGCCCTCCACCACACAGCATGGATCCCAGTGCTGATGCCCATGACTCTTAAGATGCGAAGGAACTGGCTGTCAAGGTTTCTCTTTTCTTTCTTTCTCCTTTCTCTTTCCTTGTTTCTTATTTGCTTTTCCATTCTTCTCTTTTCCCTTTCCCCTCTCCCTCCTTCCTTTTTTTCCTCCCCTCCCCTTCTTCTTCCTTTCCCCTCCCCTCTTTTCCTCTGCCTCCTCCTTCCCCCTCCAGAACTGTTCAATGGGATAGAGCCAATACCTTGCTCATAGGCAAACAATCTGCTATTGAGCTATATTCCTAACCCTATATTCTCTCTTATGGCCAAAGTCACGTTTTAAATTTCATGTGCCCAATATACTATGAATGAAGCTCAATACAAAATCATAAGGTTTCTTAAACACCACACAATTAAAAAAAAAAAACAACTTTATTTTGTAACTTGCCTGAGCACTTCTTGAGTGGGAATCTCGAAATGACAGTGTTTGTCAGATTGTTGAAAGGTGGCACACCCCTGCAAGGCATTTGGTCAGTGGTAGCATCTATTGTGTTATTTATTTGTGTTATGTGTTGGGCATGTGTGTGCCTCAGCGCATGTGTGGAGGGCAGGAGTCGGCTTGAATGAGTCAGCTCTCTCTTTCCATCATGTGGATGAAACTGAGGCCACCAGGCTTGGCGGGAAGCGCCTTTACGCACTGAGTCATCTCACCAGCCCTAAAGACTCTCTTACAAAATCGACCAGATTAAATATTTTCTTTATTGCATACTCAGCAGCTTTGTGCCCCATATTCTCTAGCAGAGGTGTTAATGGTGAAATAACAATAAATTTGGTTAATAGGAAAACTCAGGAAATTACGATTTTTAGAATAATTCATGTTTTGATGAGGATGGTAAGGCCATAGACATGGCTCACATATAGGTGCTCGAAAGATACTCATGAGGAAAGTCTGCGTGGTCACGGAGTGGGTGGTCCCCCTCTGCCACGTGATCTAGAAAACTGTGGAGGCACTACCTGAGCAGGAGTGTCCTAGGAGCTCAGTCATAGGCACTGCCCCTCTCTGAGGCACTTAATGGCTGCTAGGGACAGACATTTTCTTCAGTGGTGGTGTAGGCACTGTACACGCTCTTGTAAATAACCCCTCACATTCCAGGAATGTGGTGGCTCTTTATAAAGTCTAGGACAGAGCGGAGAGACTATATAGGTCACTGTCTGAAACCCTTTTTGAGGTGCCCATTTTATTCTGGCTAGTTCTCTGGCAAGTGGTGTTCAGTACCATCAAGTCAGATGTATGGCTTCCTGATGACATCATTGTGCCCCAGAGTCTTCTGACCTGCTCTCTTTGAATTGCTGTAAATAGTGGGGCTTTCCATAAACATACCATGACCACAGATCCCTGTTTGACTAATACAACTCTACCCTTTCTACCAGTTGCGTCTCTTCTTACTCAGTGTGCTTCAAGATTCAATGCCGTGTTCTCTTCTCCTTCTTCCCTTCTTCTCCTTCTTCCCCTTCTTCTCCTTCTTCTCCTTCTCTTCTCCTTCTCTTCTCCTTTTCCTCCTCTTCCTCTTCCTCCTCCTCCTCTCTCTCTCTCTCTCTCTCTCTCTCTCTCTCTCATCTCTGGCTGGCCTCAAGAATGATTTTGAACTTCTGATCTTCTAGTCTCCATCTCTTCAGTGCTGGAATTGCAGGCATGTTCCACCACACCTAATGTGGTATGAGGGATAGAACCTAGTGCTTTCTGCTAGGCGAATACTATAATGACTGAGCCACAGCCTCACTACCCACTATGTACTTTTCACTCATGGTTTTTAAGTAATAATTTTTAAAATGGATAAAATAGTCAATGACACAGATCAAGAAAGATTACAGCAGACTGATGTTTCTCACCTTGCCTGCCCTTGGATTGCTCTCCCTGGGACTGCTTGTCCTCAGTCTCACACCTCACTTCTCACAGTTTCCTAACCCCTAGTCAGAGAGGAAATGGCAGTACTTGCTCTTGTACCATAATGTGTTCTTTTGGCAAGATGCATCTTGAACGACAGCTCGCACTGTCTTCCACTGATGTCAAGTTATATTAAAATAGTGAACCATGCCATTGTATGGGACAGAAAATCACACTTAAATACTACTGAAGCCACAGCCTTCATTTTGAAAGGTTGATCTTTTATTATTTTATTATTCTATCTTATTTTATTTTAGGGATAGCATCTCATGTAGCCCTGGCTGATTTTGAACTCAGTATAGGATGACCTTGAACCTCTAATCTTCTTGCCTTCACGTCTTGAGTGATGGGTTCAAAGTCATGATTGGCAAACCTAGTTTATGCAGTGCTAGGGATCAAAGCTCATTCATGTTAGACAAGTACCCTACCAACTGAGCTATGCCCCAGCCCCAGGAATTTTAAATGTGTGCTATAATGTGTATAGTGAAACAGGAATTTGTTTAAAATATAGATACAACACCAAAAAACTGTTCTTAGATTTTTCTCACTTATCATTGTCAATCGGTAGAAAATATTGGAGTTATACAATAAAGTTTATGAAGCTTTATTGCCAGCTTGTAGCTGAGGAGTCGGAATTCTTTCATAGAAGATGAAAAGAAAGCCGGGCGGTGGTGGCGCACGCCTTTAATCCCAGCACTTGGGAGGCAGAGGCTGGCAGATTTCTGAGTTCAAGGCCAGCCTGGTCTACAGAGTGAGTTCCAGGACAGCCAGGGCTACACAGAGAAACCCTGTCTCGAAAAAACAAAAAACAAAACAAAACAAAACAAACAAACAAACAAACAAAAACCCCAAAGATGAAAAGAATAGTAACTACCATTAAAAAAATAAGTTCTGAAGCTGAGCCTTGTGCTACATGCCTGTCATCTGGGACTCAGGTGACAGAGGCGAGAGGGTCCAGAGTTCAAGGTTATCCTTGTTTACAAAGTAAGTTTGAGGCCAGCCTCAAACTGAGTGTGATACACAGACCCTGACTCAAAAGAAAAGAAAAGAAAAAAAAAGGCCTAGCCTTGTACTAAATGCTTTAAGAACACACACATACACACACACACACACACACACACACACTGAGAAACATACAGAAGAGATAGAGAGACAGAGAGATAGAGAAGATAGAAGATGAGAAGAGAAGAGAGAGAAGAGAGAGAGGAGAGACTAGTTACGATGGAGGTGGCAATGGTGAAAGCTTCTATGTCAATCAAGTACCTACCATGTTCCAGCTGATGTCATACTTGCCATTGCTTCTGATTTCTATAAAGATAAAAAGAAAACGTCTCAGTCCCATTTCACAAGTAAAGAAATTGATACTCAAATATGCTATGGGAGAACATTGGCATTTGGGTACATGCCTGCTGGGGTCCTTTTTGTCTATGTTTGAGAGGAATTTATAATAATTGCTTTTGGGGAAAAAAAAAAAAACCCAAATCACCATTGTAAATTAAGGCGGCTTTTAAATGCAAAGGAAGCAAGGCAAAGGATCAGGAGCCTGTGTGAAAGCTTCACATTAGTGAAAAGACAAATGTTAAAAGAGGGGGGTGATGCTGGTCAAAATGGCTAAGGTGTATGGTGTAGCGTGCTAAGAGTCTGATGTAAAGCAATATCTTAGTTAGGGTTTTACTGCTGTGGACAGACACCATGACCAAGGCAAGTCTTATAAAGGGCAACATTTAATTGGGGCTGGTTTACAGGTTCAGAGGTTCAGTCCATTATCATTAAGATGGGAACATGGCCCCATCCAGGCAGGCATGGTGTAGGAGGAGCTGAGAGTTCTACATCTTCATCTGAAGGCTGCTAGCAGAATACTTGCTTCCAGGCAACTAGGATGAGGGTCTTAAAGCCCCCACAGTGACACACCTTCTCCAACAGGGCCATACTTTCTAATAGTGCCTCTCCCTGGACTGAGCATATACACACCATCACAAGCAACACATTTAAAGTTATAAGGACTTCATAGGGTAGGTGTTGTCATGATCACTTTGGCTTTCCAGATTAAGACACTGGCATAGATTGGGGCATAGCTCTGTTGGTTAAGTAACTGCTGTGCAACCATGTAGACCTGAGTTCAGTCTCCAAACCCATGTATAAAGGTTGGGCATGGTAGTGTACCTGCTTCCCAGCCTTAAAAAAGGGAATCTGTGCTCTGCACCCCAGTCTCTCTCTCCCCTCTCTCTGTATATACACAAATACATACATGCATACATGCTCATGTGTATGTGGAGGCTAAAGGACAACCTTGAGTGTCATTCTTCAGGCACCTCACAGTTTTGGGTTGAAATGGGATTCTCATTGACCTGGAACTTCACCAAGTAGCCTAGGTAGTGCTAGTAAGCACTAGGGATCTGTCTGTCCTCTCCTCTTACCTCACTATAACTGGGTTACAGGTATTGATGACATACCTGGCTTTTTACATGTTTTTACAAAGTAAGTACTTTACTGATGGGACCATCTCTTTAGCTCTTCCAGTGAGGTGTGTGTATGTGTGTGTGAAGATTATTGTGTGTATGAATAGCATGTATATGATGTATGTGAGAGCAGTAGACGTAAGTCAGAGTATGCATATGAAGGTCAGAGGACAACTGTTGGGCGTCACTTCTCTGCTTGTACCCTGATATCTTGGGTTTGAACTCCTTCTACTCTAGATCTGAGACCTCTTGCTGGCCCAACCCTCAGTGAATTCTTTCTCCTTTTAAAAAATGTTTGCCTGTGTGTATATGACTGCATACCACATGTGTGGCTAGTGCCTGTGGAGGCCAAAAGAGGACATTGGATCTCTGAAACTGTGGTTACAGATGGTATGAGCCACCACATAGATGCTGTGAATTAAACCTGTGTCCTCTCAAAACAGCCAGTGCTCTTTTGTTTTTTTAATTTTTTAAAAAAGATTTATTTATTTGTTTTATATATGTGAGTACACTATCACTGTCTTCATATACACCAGAAAAGGGCATCAAATTCCACTACAGATGGTTTTGAGCCATCATATGGTTACTGGAACTTGAACTCAGGACCTCTGAAGAGCAGTCAGTGCTCTTAACTGCTAAGACATCTCACCAGCCCCTTTAGTGAGTCTTATAGTGGTTATTAGGTACACACAAGCATAAGCTATTATCCTTACCCTTTGGAAGTCAAGGAGAGGAAGGGAGAGAACACATCAGGCAATTACATACTGTTAGGAGGAATCACAAGAGATCTGAATAGGTTTCCATTTTGGAGATGAATTAGGCTGGGCCATGAAGGATGATTGTTTGGCCTCCCTAGTTGGAAGGGAAGAGTGGTCAGACTGTAGAAGGAAAGGAAGAGGGCAGAGAGACTATGGCTGTAACTTTTGTCTTGCCATTGCTGAGTGTCATGATGTACCCTCAGTGGAGTCTCTCCTTTGGCTCATGAAGATGGATGGGAAGCTAACTTATTTTTTCATCCAAATGGACAATCTAGGCATCCAAATGGGCAAACTAGTCTTTTTAGTGAATCTCTATGAAGATATAGAAACTATTTGGAGAAAGTCAAGGGTATAGGAGGAGTTACAATACAACCAAATGCTGACACAATGGGATAGTTTGAAACTATAGCTGTAGTAGTTATGAAGTGCAATGGCATCAACTAGGAACAAGAATACAGTGCACAGCTACACATGAGCACTCCAAGCAGCCCTATGACCTCTCACAGAACCACACAAAGACCAGGAAAGTTTTACAAATAAACTTTCTCATCTGTAAAATGGGCATGATGCCTGTGGTGGTTTGAATGCTTGGTTATAGGGAATGGCAGTATTAGGAAGTGTGGCCTTATTGAAGAAGGTGTGGCCTTGTTAGAGGTAGTGTGTCACTGTGGAGGCAGAGCTTTCAGGTTTTAAATGTTCAAGCTACACCCAATGTGAACTATATCCAGTCTCCTCCTTGCTGCTTTCAGATCAAGATATATAATTCTCAGTTCTCTAGCACCATGTCTACCTAAACGCTGCCATGCTTCCCACCATGATGATAATGGACTAAAGCTCTGAAATGGTAAGCCAGCCCCAATAAATGTTTTCCTTTATAAGAGTTGCCTTGGTCATGATGTCTTTTCACAGCAATGAAAACCCTAAGATGGAAGTTGGTATTGCTGTGATAGGCCTGACCATGCTTTTGTTGGAGGAATGTAGATTTGAGGACATTGGATTAGGAAAGCAATAGAATGCTTTAAGTGGGGCTTAATGGACCAGCTTAGTAGGAACATGGAAGTACTGAGGGTGATTTGAACTGTGTGGGCCTGAATCAAGAGCCTTTAAATGAGAAGAATTTTAGTACGTTGCCTAGAAATTATTCTTGTGATATTTTGGTGAAGGATGTGGCTATTTTTTGCTCTTGTCTGAAGAATTTACCTGAGGCTAACGTGAAGAGATTTAGATGACTTGCATTGACAAAGGACATTTTAAAACAGTCTAGAATAGACGCTGGCCTGTGGATTATTCTTATGAAGAGTGTTTTAATCAAACATAGCAAGCTGAGAAATGAAAAAATACAAAATGTATGGTTCATTGATTAAAGGGGCACCAAGAAGTAGAATAGAGATAAATCCTGTGTTCAAGGAGATTAACAAATTAAAGATACTAAATAGAATTAAGGGAGCAGTGACCTTGGGGAAAGATCCAGCTAACCTTCCATTTTGTGAAAAGGATGTTCTCTAAGAGACATTGCCACCTATCTAAATTTACAGAGCATTTGTGGTTGTAAAAGTGATAGTTATATCATATTAGGTGTTATTATGATCTGATTATTGTTTTCATTTGGACATAAGGAGCCACGATTGCATGTCAAGTTGACAAAGGGTGGACTGTGATGGTAACTCCCCATTGTCAGTTTGACTCTATCTGGAATGAGCTACAATTCAGAAATGGAAAGCATACCTGATTGGGATCTTGTGGCAAGAAGACAACATGCCTTTGATCAATATCTTATTGGTGGAAGATACAAGCTTTTGGTCTAGATCTTAAGGCATAGTGGCCATGTTTGTAAAGATCTATAAGAAAATAAATTGAAGAAAAGCTTATGTCCAGATGTAATGGTACATGACTTTAATCCTAACACTTAGGAAACAGAGCCATGTAGATCTCTGAGTTCAAGCCCAGCCTGGTCTACAAAGCAAGTTTCATGACAGCCAAGCTTAGGTAGTAAAGGAAATCATCAAAAATAGAAAGCTGGTAAAGATGTAATTGAACAAGGCAGCCACATTCCAGCCTCAGCAAGCATCAGGACTTGGCAGCTTCAGGCATGCAGTTCTGACTTTAGAGTCCAGAAGTCTGCCTCCATGACTAAATAAAGTTGCTGAGGCTAGATTGTATGGCAGGGGTGTCCCTGCATGAAGCTGTGAAGGTAAAGCCCGGATTGCCTTGGAGACCCCAAGATGTTTGAGATGACAGAGATGTGGGATACTTGCTGAGGAAAGTTGCTAACAGGGACTGAAAACGCCCAAGAGAAAAAAGTAGTTTCAGTCAGCAAAGCTGAAAAGAGTTAGAGATCTGAAGAGAATTTGGACATCAGGCATGGAGATGCAGAGTTGGGAGTTTTACCAGCTAAATTTTGGTTTTGTTTTGGCTCAATATTTCCTCACTATCTTCTCTTTCCTATATTTTAGAAGGGTAATGTATATGTGACATGATATGTTGGAAGTATGTGATTTGCTTTTTGATTTTGATTTCACAGAAGATTACAGTTAGGAGATTGCATGAATCTCAGAAGAGACTTTGAACTTAGACTTTTAAACATTGTGGAGACTGTGATAGACTATGGAGACTTTTGAAGCTGGACTAAATGTATTTTGCATTATGTTATGGCTATAAGCCTATGGAGGCCAGGGAGTTGGTCTGAATGAGCATGCCCTCCATAGATTTGTATGTTTGATTGCTTGGCAATATCAAGTGGTACTATTAGGAGGTGTGGTTTTATTGGAGGAGGTGTGGCCTTGTTAGAGGAAATGTGTCACTGTGGAGGTGAAGCTTGGGGTCTCCTATGCTCAAGCTCTGATCATTGTGAAACATATTCAGTCTCCTTCCTGCCTGAAGATCAAGACGTAGAACTCTCAACTCCTTCTCCAGCACCGTGTCTGCCTGCATGCTGCCATGTTTCCCACCATGATGTAATGGACTGAATCTCTAAAACTGTAAGACAGCCCCATGTTTGCTTTTATAAGAGTTGCCTTGGTCATGGTGTCTCTTCACAGTAATGCAAACCCTAACTAAGACAACACATTTGTGGGTAAAGTGTTTGTTGTACAAGCATGAAGACCTGAGTTTGAATATTCACTACTCATGTAAAAGCCAGGCACGGGGGAAGCAGTCTCCATGTGTGCATACATAGGTAAGTGCACAACTGATCTACTATATAAATACACACTCATGCATACATTACATGTGTGCATGCATGTGCCCATACATGCATCCATCTGCACACACACAAATGGAAATAATAATCGGATCTATTCAAATTAGGGCTGTAGGGACAAAATGGGTTAATATGCATGAAGTGTGTAGGCAGATTCCTTTTGACTTATGTGACTTAAAGTGAGAGATGCACTTAGTGGGCGGTGTTGGCTAGCTTCATAAGTGATACAGGCCACAAGTAAACAACATCTTTTGAAAGGGGAGAGGTTCAGAAATGGGCCAGAACAGCATTTAAACAAGCATCCTGTGCGGGCGGTGGTGGCGCACGCTTTAATCCGACTTGGGAGGCAGAGGCGGCGGATTTCTGAGTTCGAGGCCAGCTGGTCTAAGAGTGAGTGCAGACAGCCAGGGTAACAGAGAAACCCTGTCTCGAAAAAACCAAAAAAAAAAAAAACAAGCATCCTTCCATCTGAAGTGGTCTAGAGATGGACTCTACTCATTCACAGTGGGGTCTACAGGAAATGGAATTTGCTTCATTTCCCATCTTTAAAGAGGCAAATGGATGCTTAGGATAGCTTTATCTATTTGACATGAAGCAAGAACCACCACAAAGTTATATACACAACAAAACCTCCAGCACAAAGTATCCGTAGCTCTTATTTTTGATAACAGTTGGATTTCACAGAGTGGGGACGGGGAGCATGAGACCAAAATATCAAAACAGCAGTTTTTACCTTGTTTCTCTCTTTCACTTTTCCTCCCCTTCCCACTCCTATCCCTTTTCTTTTTTGAGACAAGACTTGAGTAGTTCAGGCTGGCCTTGAGCTTGCTGTACAGCCAAGAATTGTCTTGAACATCTGATCCTTGAAGTTGCACTTCTTGAGCTGAGATTAGCAGCATGCACCACGACACCCAGTTCTACAAGGTGCTAGAGACTGAATCCAGGGCTCTGTGCACTCTAGGCAAGCACTCCAATAACTAAGCTACGGCCTCAGACCTTTTTTTTTCCTCCCCTCCCCTCCCCCCCTCCCCTCCCCTCTCCCCTCCCCTCCCCTCCCTCTCCTCTCTCTCCTCTCTTTCCCTTTCTTCCTCTCCCTCATTTCCCTCCAGAAGTGTCTTATGTAGCTCAGGCTAGCCTGAATTCTCCATCCTTCTAGCTCAGCCTCCTGACTACCGCACTACAGGCATGATCACTCCTGATTATCATGTTTCTTAAAGGACTTGGAGAAAAAAGGTGGGCATAACATTTTATCTTGGCATTATTAGGCTTTTTCCTTCATTAATTTACAGGTTTGAAAATTTTCATTTCTCATCTAAAAGGATATAATCTTCACATTTTCCTTCACCATAGAATTAATTTTGCATTGTGCTCTTGTGCCTGCATCTGCTTTGGTTCCAAAGAAAGCTCCATCCTTGGTAGAAACAGGATGCTTTGCATCTTTCTCTTTGGGGGATTTCCACTTCAGCTTGCACAGTTTCAGTAAATGCTAACCCCATTTTCCCCTCCACCTCAGCCAAGCTGCTGGGCAGCAATCTGTTCACAGGGTGTCTTTTTGAGGGTCAGAAGTGAAAGACATGCAGACAAAGCCTAGTGAAAACAAAATCAGGTGACTTTGCTCAGCATGAGTGCCGGCTCAAGGGACATCAGTGCTATGGGCAAGGCCAAATAGTCAGAGAGGAATGGGTGAGGAAAATACCAGGAACCTGTTGCCTTGATGAGACGCAGATAAGTCTGGAGACAGCCTGCTGATTGGCTAAGAGCTGACGAGAGAATTTGTCAATGCAGCTGGCTTTCCATCTGAAACTGACTTGCATTAACTTGCATCTAGCTTCTTGGTTTCTATTAAAAAAAAAAAATGAGGTCCCAGGAGTTGTAGCCCAAGGGGACCATTCTACTCTACTGGCAAATCCAAGCATTGAACTAGAACAAGTGGTCTTGAAAGTTTGATTGAGTTGTTGGCTCTCATCATCTGTTTTGTGATGTTATAGCAGAATACCACAGATTGGGTAATTCATCTTTCTTCAGATTAATATATATTTGAGACAGGGTCTCATGTAGCCCAGGCTTGCCTTCAACTCAATAGATAGCTGAGCATGACCTTGAACTTCTGATCCTCCCGCCTCTATCTTCTAAGTGCGAGATTACAGGTGTATATTATTCTACTGGGTTTATGCATGCTGTCTTAGTTGGGTTTTACTGCTGTGAACAGACATCATGGTCTAAGCAACTCTTATAAAAAACAACATTTAATTGGTGTTGGCTTACAGGTTCAGAGGTTCAGTCCATTATCACCAAGGCAGGAACATGTCAGCATCTAGGCAGGCATGGTACACCAGGAGCTGAGAATTCTACATCTTCATCCAAAGGCAATCAGGAAAAGACTGACGAGGATTTTAAAGCCCAAGTCCACAGTGACACATCTACTCTAACAAGGCCACAACTCCAAATAGTGCCACTCCTGGGCTAGGTATACTCAAACCAGCACACAGGCTTCCCCATGCCAGGTTTTATGCAGTAGTGGAGATGGATCCCAGGACCCTGTGTGTGCCAGGCAAGTACTCTACCAGCTGAGAAGTAGCCTCAGCTCTACACTAAGTTATGATGAACAGAGATTTGTTGGTTAGTAGTTCTGGATGCTTGGAAGTTCATGAGGGGCTGATGTGTGGTAAGGGCCTTCTTGGTAGAGCATCTTGTAGCAGGACAGAAAGGGAGGAAAGGGGAATGTAATTTTAAAAACTCCACACATTTCTTACAGTATTTATTTATTGTGTGCTCGTGTGTGTGCATGTGCGTGTTGGTCAGAGAACAACCTAAGGAAGTTGATACTCTTCTTCAGGCTTGGGGGCTGAACTCAGCTCATCAGGCTTGGTAGCAAGTTCTTGTACTACTGAGCCATTTTGTCAACCCAAACGTGCTCTCTAACAAGGCAAGTCTAGCAATAATAGTATTAATGTATTCATGAGTTTCAGAGAGCCTTCTTGTCTAATCATCTCTTAAAAGTTCTTCCTCTCAGGTTGGAGAGATGGCTCAGCAGTTAAGAGCTGATTACATTTCCAAAGGACCCAGGTTCAATTCCCGGTACCCACCCACATGGGGCCTCACAACCCTGTAACTCCAGTTCCAGGATCCAACATCCTCACACAGATATGTGTGCAAGCAAAACACCAATGAACATTAAAAACAACAACAAAAAAGGTCTTCCTCTTAATATGTATGCAGGGAGTGATTACATTTTAATACAAGTCTGGGAAGGGACAAATATTCAAATCATAGCAATGACCATTCTAATACTGATGTTACAGAGTAGCCTGTCTGTCCACAGAGCCTTCTTAATGTCTCCTTTTCCTGCTAGTGCTGAGTGGTGAGAGTGTGCTCTCCAGCTGAATGCAGAATGAGTGAAGGTATGCTCCAGCATGGGTGTCAATCTACAGCCCACAGGCCACACGTACTCCAGGATGGTTGAGAAGGTGGCCCAGCACAAAACTGTCAATCTACTCAAAGCATTAAGGGTTTTTTCCCCCTAATTTGTGTGTGTGTGTGTGAGTGTTTGTGTACAGCTGTGTGTATGTGGGTGTGAAGGCCAAAGGACAACTGTGGGTGTCCGTTCATAGGCACCATTTACCTTTTCCTTGCACACAGTCTCTCACTTGCTTGAAACTTGCTAGGTAGGTCTGGCTGGCTGCTCATTGAGCACCAGGGGTCTGCCTCTCTCTATCTGCTTGTCCCAGATCTGGGATTACAAGTGTGGCAACCACATATGGGTTTTTTTTTATATGGCATTTGGGGATTGACCTATGTTTCTTAGGGTTGCAAGCCAAGCACGTGTGTGTGTAGTGTTGGTGTGTTATGTGTGTGTGTGTGTGTTGTGTGTGTGTATGTGTGTGTGTGTGTGGGTGTGTATGTGTGTGGTGTATGTGTGTGTGTGTGTGTGTGTGTATGTGTGTGTGTGTGTGTTATGTGTGTGTGTGGTTGTGTAGTGTGTGTGTGGTGTGTGTGTGACTTGATCACAGTTCTTGAGCGTGCACTTTTAGCTTAGAGAAGCCAGAAGATTGGATATCCCGCATCTCCTTAGCAGGCCGGTTTTCTCATGGCATCTGGATGAATACCTCTTTAAACTGCCAGGACCTTTCAACAAAGGCCTCTGATGAGTTCCAGTTGGCTGGCAGATACGAAAAGCAGCTGTGCCTTCTGAGGAGCAGCCCCTTTGACTGTCGAAATCTGTTATCTCTGCCTCTGCTTGTCTTTTATCTCTTCCTTGAGATCACAGGCTTTACTGTTTTGCATTTTACAGTCAAATAAACTAATTAAAGATCACCCTTTGCTTTGTGCTCCGTTTGAGTTGGTCCTTTAAGCAGTTTGTGTCCAGAGTTTTAATTAGGAATCTCAAACACATCTTAAAATTGCTTGAGAAAGTTGAAAAGGCTTCTTTTTAAAAAAACAAAACAAAACAAAATCCAAAATATAGGAATTGTGACTCTCTGATTTATTCTTTTATCCAATAAGCATAAGGAGCTACTCATGCCCCAGATCCCTTGCTTACAAATCTTTCTTCCTCAGGTTCCTATATTGTAAAATAGAATCCATAATAGGACTTATCTTTACAGGTTGCCACACAGATTAAATGTTTAATATAAAATAATTTGCCCTCAGGAATCTGACCCTTGCTCTGGGGATGCGGTCAAGTTGGCAGAGTGCTTGCCTAGTACAAGAGGCTCAGGGTTTGATTTCTCAGCCCCAAATAAAGTGGGCATGATAGCTTGTGCCTGTAATCCCAGCACTTGGGAAACAGAAGTAGGAAGGTTAGAAGTTTAAGGTTATCTTTGGCTGTATAGTGAACTCGAAGCCAGCCCAGGTTATATTAGACACTGTCTCAACAAAGATAAAAAAAATTCTGTCACTTTACCACTCATGTATGTATGTATGTGTGTGGTGTGTATGTATGTATGTATCTATTATCTATCTATCATCTATCTATCTATCTATCTATCATCTATCTATCTATCTATCTATCTATCTATCTACTATCTATCTACCTATCTATCTGTAATAGGGCCCCAGACCTAAGCACAACTTGCTTCACGATGGAAGTACCATTCAGGCTGTAAAACTCAGCAAGTAGACAGTACCACCTGCTAAAACTAAAACAAAGGCTTAATCCATCAAAGTCCAAAGTTCTGGGAAAAGCTCTAGATGTACTAACCTTGCTGTATGGCTTCTGTAATTCTATTTCTGGCTAACTGTTCTTGTTAACTGAAGTATGTCAACGCCCCCACCCCCCCACCCCAGGACATAGTTTTTGTGCTTTAAAGCTCACCCTGAGAAAGGCTGGGGACTAGGCTGGGATTCCAAACATCCAGTATAGTCACTGCTGGCTAATAAAAGACTTTCTGTTGGCTTAAACCCATGCCTGAGCAGTCTTCTGCAGTGAATACTCCCCTCTTTCCCTCTCTCTTCCTCTTTCCCTCCCCCCCTCCCCCGTTCCTCATTAGTCCTAACTCAAAAGCTACATCATCTCTTCATGTCTCCTTTCATTCTCAGGTCAGGCTAAGCTTCTGTCAGGGCTGCCCTGGCTATCCCCCTCTTCTGCCTTTCCTTTTTGCTTAGGCAACCATCTTAGCCAAGCCCTGAGCTCCAAAGTTGTTGAGTGACTTTCCTCTCAGTTCTTCTCTAAGGCAAATGCCTCCTTCCTCCTATTTGGACTTAAGGCTTGTCTAGTGAGAAAGTTCTTGAATACTATCTCTCCAAACCTGTAAAAGTCTCCAGAGCAGGCGGTGGGTAATTTCCCTGAGAGAGGGAGGGGGAAGAAGGGGAGCAGAGAGACAGACAGAGACAGAGAAAGAGAAACAGAGAGACAAAGAGAGGGACAGAGATGGAGAGGTTGTAGTTAAAGAGGGTATCCTCACTCCTAGGGTAGACACAAGGCTTTTGGCATTAGAGAGAAAGTACTCTCCTTTATAATCAAATTTATTTAATCTAAATGCATCTTAGTCTTTTCTTTTCTTTTAATGTTGCAGTTTCACATTTACCTAGTTTGTTTGCCCTTTAAAACCAAATAATGTCGATTGTATGTATTCCTTTCCATTTCCTTTGCCTGGCAAATCCAATTATTCCCGTGGTAGTCCTAAGCACACTTTCAGTAATGTTCAATGCAACCCTGGGACATCTATTCCATATTTTATTGTTTGCTGCAGTGCAGTTTCTGCCACCTCCTGAAACTTACAAAATAATCTATGGAATGACAGATGACAAGCGAATTTATCCCTAGGAAGCATTGGAAAGGGAAATGAGAGACTGGCACAACCTAAAAATTAAAATGTGTGTGGCACATGTCTTTCCAGTCGAATTCAGAGAAGGGGCGTAGTTTTTCCCATAGTGACTCTCACTCAACAAACTCTGAAACAAATGACACCCTTCTTACTATAGTTTTCAGACAGGGTCACATGTAGCCTAGACTGGCCTCAAGACTAGCCAAAGTCCTTCAATTTCTGATTCTCTTACCTGCCCCTCTCCCATGCCAAGATTCAGGCCCCTGTCACCACATTAGGGTTGTTGTTGTTGTTTGTATTGTTTTGTTTTTGTATTTTTTTTTTTTTTTTGATGCAGGATCTTACCATGTAGCACCAGCTGGCCTCGAACTCGCAGAGATCCCTTTGCATCTGGGATTAAAAGTATTTTGCCTTACCCGATCCACACCTGGTTTATAAGATGCTGGGGATGCAACCCAGGGGTTTGTGAATGCCAAAGCGCTGTACCACTTGAGCTACACACCCAGCTCCTTCTGTCAAACAGACTAAGAAGCTAGTTCCTGCCCTAGCTGTAGCCATCCAAGATAGAGATAATGTACATGTCTAAAGATTTTGGGAATGGGAAGGAGTTGTCTGTCCTGAGAGAGAGGGACTGAATCTTTCCATTGCTCACTCCTGCATTCCAAATATGGGCAAACGTTGGTTAAGACAAACAGCAAGTACAAAGAAGTCTCAAAAAGGAAAAGAATTGAGGAGAATGGGCAAAGGCTCCCATGCCCAGCTGCCTGGGAGGAGGGAGGGGCAAAGGGAAGGAGGAGGTGGTAGCAGCCAGCCTGTGAGAAGTTGCTTCTTTCTTCTCTGCAGATCTCTGTAGGAGGTCTGGACTCAGGACTCTCAACTTCACATATTTTGACAGGGTGTGTCATTTCAAAGGCATAGGGCTGAGGTGTAGCCCGGAGAGGAAACTGAGCTCATTGACAATTTCGAGATGTATCAGAGAGCCCACAAGATGATAGGCAGGCCTCGGGATTGTTGGCACCACCTCTGTAGATGCTGACTGAGCCGACTCCTGCCCAACCCCTGAAATGTCTTTATCAATTTATGTATAGTTGTGTGGCATACACGCTCTCATGCAGCAAATGCTCTTTTGTTCTGTTTGGTCATTCTCACGATGCTAAGCCTTTCCTGTCTTCTATTGCTGATACCGGCTATGAGGAGAACTGTTACCCATAATTCCAGCCCTGAGTGTACTCATGGTCAAGGGGGCTTAGTTATTTTCCTTCTCTCCTCTAGTAATAACACGTGAATGGAATCACACTCCTAGTGAAGGACCAGGCTCTACTTCACGGTGCCTTCCTGATTGTTACTATGTTGCCATTTTCTCTCTTAGTCTCTCCAGCCTGCAAATCAAAACATAATGGAACCTTCTTTAGCCGGATGTCTCAGTCCAGCTACATCTTTGTAGCTGTCCTTTTTTTTTTTTTTTTTGTAACAGAACTTCCAAAAGAGTTGGATTTCATCCTTGTCTTCGTTTGTTTTTTTCTATGCTTCTAAATTCCTTTAAACAAGAATCCTATCTTTACCATCCACCAAAAAAATTCCCTTCCAGTGTCCCCTTCTCTTTTCTCTGTGTACAAGTGTGTGGGAAAACGGGTGCATGTGGTGGAGTCCTGGGGCCCAGCGGCGGCGAGCCCGTGACTACTCAACAGCGGCCTCGGTCTGCCAGGCGAGGCTGCCTGGAGGCTTTCCATGGCAGCCTGTCTCACATATGGAGAAGATCCCAGGTTCATGGTCTGGAGAGCTTTAGGCGCGGCCAGGCCTGCAGGCCCCAATACACATAAATCTCCTTGGTTTCCCAGAGTGGTTTTATTGTATGGCGGATGGTGGTGGTCTGGATGTACCCCCCCAAACTCAAGGCAGACCTGAGTTAAGTAGGGAGGGAGAAAGGGGAGGTTCTGGGGGCATGCTTAATTGGCTCCACCCTCTGACCTTCATTAGTATGTAAATTCTCTAGAGCCTGAGGCCTGTAGTTACACCCTCTACTGTGCACTTTGGGAGGGGCTGTAATGGCCTACGTGACTGAACAATGTAGGTCTATGGAGATTGGACTGCTTTTCAGGACCCTGAGTTCTGGGGGCGTGGCCGAACTCCTGCCGTTTCTCCCTTGGAGTCTCGGGGTTCTAGCCCATGCCCAGCCAAGAACCAGGATACCCTTATGCAGTCCCACACAAGGTGTGTGTGTGTGTGCGTGTGTGCGCGCTCGTGCATGCACATGAATGTCTGTGTGTGTAGGAGGAGCTCCAGGGTTATAGACATGTACTATCCACATCTGACTTTACCTGGATTCTGCAGATCTACGCTCAGGTACTCATACACTTGTGCTTGGAAGTGCTTTATCCATTGAGCCATCTCTACAGCCCCTATTTTATTTTTTTAATAGAATGCACTTTATTATTTTTTGATACTTTAAAAATATATAACCACCCCAAATCTCCCCTCACACCTTCTAAATAATACACCCCCCTCATTCCCCTCCCACCCTTACATCTTTTTCTCTTTTTCTTTCTTACTGCCTGCTGAGTTCCGTTAGCTCTGTCTCTGTATTGTTGACTCGTCTTGCCAGTTTGACCTTGTGCTGTGTCTTGTGCCCGCCACCCCACCGTAGCTCAGTGAGGTCATGAGTAACTCGCCAAGTCATCCTTCCACAGCACCCCTCCCCCACCCCCTCCCCTCTAATCCCTCCCCACCCCCTGTCCTCCAGTTTCTTACATTATTTCCACAGTGTTCCTGAACCTTGGCAGAGCATGGAGGTGGAGCGTGGGGGCGGAGCGTGGGGGTGGGAGTAGGGGTGAGGGAGGGGTGGTACTGATATAGATGTTCTATTTAGGGCTAAGCACCAATCCTAGTTTTAGTTTTATTTTAAGACAGGGTCTCTTGGAGCTCAGGCTGACCCGAACTTGACATGTAGCTGAGAATGTCCTTGAACTCCTGACCTTCCTGACACTACCTCCCAATACTGGGATTCAGGTTGTGTCACCACACTCAACCCGAAACACTTTGTCGATTGAAACACTGAGACCATTTTGAATCCTTTCCTCCCTAATACAGTCTCTTTACTAGAGTCCTGAGGGATGGTGGCTTCTTTATCTCCGAAGATGTTAAATCACAAAATGATGTCATCCAGTTTCATGACTTCAGAGACTATTTACAGATGGATAATTCTCTACAGTCTAGTCTGTAGTTCTCATCCTGATTTCTATAGACCCCAAGGCTGAGATGCTTTGTCATTTCCTTCAGATGTAGAATAAACATCAGAAAAGAACATTTGCTGAGACAACGCTCTGGCTTTGCACTGCCTCCCTGTGTCCGAGTTCTCCAGCTTGTAATGGGCTCCCTGCTTCTGTGTTGGCTTTTGTATCATAGATTCTCCACTTAACAACTGAAGTGATTTTTTTCTTTTCTCATGTTTCTCATGTGTGGTATGCACATATATATGTTTATATGTTCACATGCATGTGAGTGCACTTGTATGCTGGTGCCTATGGAGGCAGGAGGTTGACATCAGGTGTCTTCCTCGGCTACTCACCAGAACCCAAGTAAAAACCAAACAGACATGGTAACCGACTGCAGCTCCACTACAGGAGAGGCAGAGACAGAAGATACCCAGGGCAAGCTGGCTATTAGATTAGCTAGAATTGATCAGCTCCAGGCTGAGCATGTACGTTGGTGGCTATGGAGGCAGGAGGCTGGTATTGGGTGTCAACCTCTTTTGGCTTATAGGCCACAGTCCACTTTTATTTCCATCCTGTTTTTTCATTCCCATACATTTGACTTCTTGTGGATACTGCAGGGCCTTTGTACCTATTGCTCCGCCTGTCATAGTGTCCTCCTGCTCCATAGTCACAGGAGTCACTCCCTGTGCCACCTGGCACCCTGCTCAAATGAGGGCTCTCTCTGGTTTTCGTGACAGGGCTTCTCTGTATAGCTCTGGCTTCTGGCTATCTTGGAACTTGTTTTGCAGACCAGACTGGCCTCGAACTCAACTAGATTTTCCTGCTTCTGCCACACACACACACACACACACACACACACACACACTTGAACATCATAGACATACAAAGAAATGTGCATATGACATGAAAAACAGGAAGGGGACTATTTATAGAGAGGATGGAGACAGCAGGAACAGGGAGGGGGTACAAGGAAAAATACTGAGAGGCATGTATGTGAACAGTGATATACACGAATGAAAACGACATAATTAAACCCATTTTTTTTGTATGTTAACTGAAAACATCAATAAAAAGAGAGTGTTCCTAACATGCTTTGTATTCAAGACAACTCTTTTCTGGGTTGCTCAGAGCTCACAGAGACCATCCTTGGTTTATCCTGTGGTTCCCTGATCTCTTTCTTCTGAGGAACATCAGTGGGCGACGGAGGTCAGAATGGCGCTTTCTTTACCAGGTGGCAGTGGTCATAATTTTCTACTAAAGGTTGTGTCTGGTGGTAAAGTCTTCTTTACCATGGTTTCACTATGTCTGCTTTCCAGTATCAATCCCATTTCCTCATCATTTCAAGGCCACCTAGGTGAGTGTGTGTGTGTGTTGTATGTACATTTGTGTGTATTCAGGCAGAGGCCAGATGCCTTCATTGTGTATCTTGTTCATTTATTCTCTTGAAACGGATTTTGCTCACGAACCCAGGAACGCTCTTTATTTCTGCCTCCCCATCCACAAGCACTGCTATACTAGGCTTTGTGTGAATACTGGGTTGGGATTCAGAACCTCATTAACAGGACAGATTCTTTACTGACTGAGCCATCTCCCCAGCCCTATGTTTCTTTAAAATAGTTTCCTATAGGCAGAAGATGTAGTTTAGTGGGTAGAGTGCTTGCCTAGCATGCATGATACCCAGGGTTTCATCCCTAACACTGCTTAAACTGATGCCATGGTTCACTCCTCTAATCCCAGCATAAGGCAGGTCAAGGCAGGAGAATCAGAAATCCCAATCAGGATGCCAGCATATGTTCTTTATCTGTTTACCAGTGAGGATAGTTCCTTACTAGATTGTAAGCCCACACAAGTGAGAACTAAAACCAAAATCCTTCTTTAGAAACAATAAACATGAATGGATGTGTGACAGAGGGTGCATGGTCACGTGGGAACCAGGTGAGAAAGAACGAGACACACAAGATTGGGAGGCCCAGAGCACTGGGCTAAAGGTCACTTAGAGCTGGGGAGGCTGGAGATGTCTTGTGTGCATGAGACTGTGGGTTTGATTCCCAATACCATAGAAAGGAGATGAAATCTAATAGCCATCTTCGAGGACAAATGGTCAAAAATAGACACAAAAACAGCCCTGAGTAGCTTCACAAAGGAAAACAGCCAAGTTAAGCGTTCCATAGGGCACGCAAATATGCTGAGGCTGTAAGAAGCCTCCAGCTGCAGCAGCACAGGCATGGCAGAAAAATAATTGCGGGCGCAAAGAGGATGCTCTTGCATTATAATCACTAGACACTGGAAAAACAAGGAGAGCCTCCGAGAGCCCCATAGTCATCCAGAGAAACGATCGTGAAGAACGAGAACGGAGAAACAGAATAAAATCACGGTGTACTCATTGCTGTGGTGCATGGGTCTCTCTTGTCTTGTGAGTTGTGTGTTGTCACCATTACAACAGCTGGCAGGCAGACATTTGCCATTTCAACCTCATCATATTGATGCTTTGTGGATCTTTAAATTAAATATAATATTTCCTTGATTCTTTGAGAATGTCATACATGCACACAATGACTTTTGATCACACTTTCCATGTCTCCCCTTAATGCTTCCCAAATCCGCAGCCCATCCCCTATCCACTTTATGCCCTTCTCTTTAACTCACCAGTTCTAATTCACTCTGTCTATACACTGCTGTGTCTATGTGTGCCCACCCACTGGAGCCCTTCCACAGGGGGTGAGGGGGCATGCCCTTAAATAAATTGGATTCTCTCTCCTTTAGAAGGCAGCAACTGTCCACAGGTCCTCAGCTAGGGTGAGGGCTCAGGAGCCCCGCCCGATTCCTCATCTGGCAGTTGCTTGGCTTGACTTGTTTCAGGTTTCATGCAGGCAACCACAGCTTCTCTGAGTTCATGAGTGCAGCAAATCTGCCATGCCCAGCTCCTCGTTCGCTCTGGTTTGCCCCAATCTCGGCCTCTTAGCATCTTTCCTTGCCCTCTTTTGCAATGATCCCCAAACCTTGTGGGGGATGGAGGGTGTGGCATCATGTTTTATTTGAGGATGAACACTCTATAAATTCTTATTCCCTGTTGTGAGTTTTTACATCGACTGCTATCCACTGCACAACGAAACTTCTCTGCTGAGATTTAAAAGCTGCACTAAGTCTACAAGTAGAGAGATGAAATTTAGAGCATGGTTTGATATTCCTTTTAGCACTGTATTAGTAGTAGGTTTATCCTTGGGACTCGTGAGCCAGCCATGCATTATAGGCTAAATTAATACTATAAGACAAGTGGGACTGTGTAAGGGTATCCTGGTTCTTGGCTGGGCATGGGCCTAGAACCCTGAGACTCCAAGGGAGAAACGGCAGGAGTTCGGCCACATCCCCAGAACCCAGGATCCTGAAAAGCAGTCTAATCTTCATGGACCTACATTGTTCAGTTAAGTAGGCCATTACAGCCCCTCCCAAAGTGCACAGGTAGAGGGTGTGACTACAGACCTCAGGCCCTATAGATTTACATACTAATGAAGGTCAGAGGGCGGAGCCAATTAAACATTCCTCCCCAAACCCTTCCCACTTCTCCCTCCCTATTTAACTCAGGTCTGCCCTGAGTTTGGGGGTTGGGGGTACATCCAGATCCATCCACCATCCACCATGATAGTAAACCCTTTTGGAACCAAGGACTTCCTTGGATCATTGGGGCCTGTCGGGCCTGCCATCGTCAAAGCTTCCAGCCTCTGGAACCTTAACCTTCCTCCTGCATGTAGGAACCACCCATGCCGCCCAACCCCGAGGGCAGCCTCCACTGTGCTGGTCCTGGGCTGCTGCCGTGTGGGCCTGGGGCCTCTTCACTGCTGGCCCCGTTTTTCCCACAAAGACACAGGTTTCTTTTTGTGGAGTGGGCCTTAAATCATATTTTTAAAAAGCAATTAGTTACCTGCATAACATTCAGGCCACTATTTCGCTCGTGGGCATGTCTGGCCATGGCAGTGGCTATTTAGTTCCTAGAGTTCGCAGCTGGGTGACTGCTGATAAGCTTTGCGTCCAACAGCATACACAAGCACCTTTCAATAGTAGGAGAGCAAGCCTGGCCTCCTGGCACACAGCTTTGATTCTAGCACTTGAGAGACAGAGGTGGACAGATCTCTTGAGTTCAAGGCTAACCCGGTCTACATAGTGAGTTCCAGGCTAGTCAAGGTTACATGTTGAAATCCTGTCTCAAAGAAAACAACAAATCAGTGCTAGCAAAGCTAGGCAGCAGGGAGGACGCCCCTGGGTCAGTACTAACTTGATTTCTCCATGTCCTGTCACCAAACTATGTGGTGTCTTTAACAATAGAGTCCTACCACCAGGTCCTGGTGGGCAACTGAGAGCGATGATGATACCCTGTATTGTTTTGGAGGTCTCCGGGATACCTCTGACAACAACTCAGGAGACATATTCCATACTTTGCTTTTGGGCATTTTATTTGGTGACCTAAGTTTTCTGGGAGGAGCATAATCCTCTATGTAGGGAATATATGCATACAATAAAACATATATATATGAAAAAATATATATGAAGTTTATAAAATTCTATTTTTCCATATGGCTTTTCCAAGCACCTCTAGTGTTAGCTAAGTTTCCCCCACCCCCTCACTACCCTATCTCTCCAACTCTCTCCACTTATCCCCCTTCCCCATTGTTCCCTGTATTTGTCCTTTTGGGAGATAGGTTCTCATTAAGTAGCTGAGGTTGGTTTTGAATTTTAATGTTCTTGCCTCTACTTTTCTGATTAGGAGTATGGATTACAAGTATTTACCACCGTCCATAGTCAATTTAAAAAGAAAAAAAGGAATCTATATGGTGAGGCTGGGGAGTCGGCTCAGTCAGTAAGTGCTTGCCGTCCAAGTGTGAGGACCTGAGTTTCATCCCCAGCACCCATGTAAAAAGGTGGTTTGAGCCGTGCGTCTGTCATCCCAGCATTGGGGAGGCAGTCAGCAGGACCCCTGGGTCTTCCTGTCCATCCAGCCTAGCATAATTAGTATACTTCAGGTTCAGTGAGAGACCTTGTCTAACATGGAAACAGCAGCAGCAGCTGCAACGACAACAGTAACAGCAAAAACAGCAGCAGTAACAACAGCATCAGTAGCAGCAGCAGCAGCAGCAGCAGCAGCAAGTGGAGCGTGAGTGAGGAAGGCACCTGTCACTGACTTCCAGCCTCCACATGTAGTTGCTCACATGCGCATGTGCAGCCATTCACCCACGCACACACGTGTGCACACACAAGAACACACAGAGACAAATTTCGGTAAACAGGGAAGTAATTTATTTGGCATATCACACAGCAACATCTGCAAGAATGGTTGTCAGGCAAGTTTATCTAAAACCTCCCTCCAACTTTCCTCTGTTTCCCATCAGACACACTGGCTTTCCAGTGCTTCAGCTGATAGCTGCTGGAGGAATCCTCAAGGATTCTACTTTTTTTTTTTTTTTTTGATTTTTGAGACAAGGTTTCTCTGTGTAGCCCGGGCTGTCCTGGAACTCACTCTGTAGACCAGGCTGGCCTCAAACTCAGAAATCCGCCTGCCTCTGCCTCCCAAGTGCTGGGATTAAAGGCGTGCGCCACCACCGCCCGGCAGGATTCTACTTTTAAACTGTAAGCTATTTCTCCCAAGTACTCACATGGGAGGACTCTCTTGGCATCTTCCCACGCTTGTATACTCAGGACAGTCATCCAGGGCAGCAGGAGGGTGACAACAGAGGCTTTCTGTTTGGTCCTTTACATATGTTTGGTGCTAGTGCATCTTTGGTGTGCGTGTGTACATGCACACATATGTTGGTGTGTACTGGTGAAGATATATGAAGACAGAGGAGAACCTCAGGAGCCTCCCATATTATGTCTGAAGCAGGTCTCTTCTTGGCCCAGAACTACAGACGAGGGTACGTATTCAGCGAGTTTCCAGGGAATCCTTGTCTGGGGCTCTTATCTCCCCAGAGCTGGAATTATAAGCATGGACTTTTATATGAGTTCTCCAGATGTAACTCAGGTCCTTATACTTGGAAAGCAAGTCCCTTATCAACTGAGTTTGTCTCCCTAGCCCTAATATCTAGAATTAGGGAAGGCTCTCAGATAGCATCATCTAGACTTCCAAACGAAGCAGACTGAACTTGCCACCCACCATCGACGGACAGATGTGCAGAGGCAGGATGACTCTGATCTGTTTTCCAGATGCTTCACGCTTCTCAGATGCAAGCTGGGTTACACTGTGGCTGGGCCTGGGACTATGGCAAGATGTCTCATTTTGTATTCTCCTCTTGTAAGAGCCTTTAGCCTCTCTTCAGTGTCAGCATGGAAGAAGAAAAGTGAAGAGAGCTATGGGTGCATAAGAAGGAACAGGTTGGAAAAGTTTCTTGGAATCCCTGAGTAGCAGGACTGAAGATACAGCATCGGGGGATGGAGATCTGGCCCAGCTGGCAGAGTGCTCGCCTAGCGTGCATAAGGCCCCGTGTTTGATCCCTAGCACACTGTTTAAACTGGCCTGCAATTCCAGTACTTGGCAGATGGAGGTGGGAGGATCAGAAGTTCAGGTTAATTTTAGCTATTTAAAAACTTTGAGACCAGCCTGACTGCACAAGACTCTATCTTTAAAAAGGGTTTTCTCCTCCCACTACTGCAAGGTTACTATGAGGAAGCAGCCGCCTCTGGATTAGGAATTAAGTCATTACTAGATACTGAATCTCTGGCGCTCTGATCATACATACATAGACTTACTGGGCCCCTGAACAGTGGAAGAAATTCCTGTTGTTTATAAAATACCATGCTTCTGTGATTTGAGGCTTGGTTCTTGAGGGTTGCTGTTTTTTTTTTGTTGTTTGTTGTTTGTTTGTTTGTTGTTGTTGTTTTTTAAGAAAGACAGGTGATAGGAAAAAAAACTGTGGCAAAGGGGGGTACCTTTGGTGGGCCATGCCAAGGTGTACCCCTGAGAACGTGCACCATGCAACAGATCTTGTGTAAGAAGTTTATTGGGGGAGGGGAGAGCAAGATAGAGGCAGGCTGGGAGACAGGGAGTCTGAGAGAGAGGTCAGAGAGAGGGAGGCACAAGAAAAGGTAGAGAGACATGGAGAGAGAAAGACACATATATATGGAGAGAGAGAGAGAGAGACAGAGAGAGTGAGTTCTGGGGTGGCTGGGGGCCCTTTTATCCATAGCACACACCTGGCACACACTTGGTGGGCTAAGCAGGACCTCAGCAGCTGCTAGGTCCCTGTGAGCAGACAGTGGGATCACCTGTATACCTACAAAGGGTATAAACAAAGTTGAGTTAGTTAGTTGGTGCTTACTTTCTATTTGTTTGTTTGTTTATTTACACAGGGTTTCATGTACCCCAGGCTGTCTGTCCTCAAACTTGTTCTATGGCTGAGGATGACTTCTGGTCCTCCTGCTTCTATCTTCTGAGTGCCGGGATGACAGGCAAGTGCCTGGTATTTATGGAGCACTTACTTGCCTTTGTGAGACGGAATTAGTCACTACTTTTCACTGGGGTCACCTAAGAGCATCAGAAAACACGGATATTTACATTATGATTTATAACAGTAGCAAAATTGCAGTTTTGAAGTAACAACAAAAATAATATTATGGTTGGGAGTCACCACAACATGTCATAGCTCTCTTTGCCCTTCTCATGTTAAAGCTGTACAATACCCGTAATGGGAACTGGGTAGATGGCAGCACCTCCCCAGCCTCCAGAACAAATTCAAACAAGTCTATTTTGGTAAAAAATGCCTTCAACTTTGCTGTCGGGCAGGAACTGTATTAAAGGGAACTGTATTAACTGCATTAGGAAGGTTGAGAACCACTGCTCTAGATGAGCATGGCCAGGCAGAGAGCCACAGACTGGTGAGTTCAGGGGAGCCACATTCCCTTAGGATGTAATGCTTTATTCTCCTAACGGCACTGGAGAGTCTGAATTTGGCCTGGGAGACATGCTCGCTCTCACTGCATTTCGATGAACTCCTTTGATCTGCCTGGGGATGTCGGAGGCAGCTGGACAGGCACTCGGTCGATTGACTTGGTTGTGAGAGATTTCCCAACTCTGCCCTGTACACAACTGCTTTAGCACAGCCAGCTGCCCTGCACGGGGGAAATAATAATAACAATAATTAAATACTACAAAGCCCATGTGTTTGAGCTTCTCTTCCCCTCCTGGTCCACTGTGGCTCCCACTGGTATGTGGCAGTCCAGGGCAGCTCTTTGAGTTTCTACTTTGTTCAAGTTCCTTTGAAGCCAGGACTCAGCTTAAGCCAGGACAGGTTGTCGGGTAGGTTGTTGCTTGATTTCCATTCATGTTTTTTTTTTGAAAGGGACTCATGTATTGCAGGCTGGACTCCAGTTCTCTTTGTAGGCAAGAAACACTTCTGATCCTCCAGACCCTACTCTCCCAGTGCTTGGTTCCTTGGGTGTTTGAACCTAAGACTTTGTGCGTGCTATCAACTGAACTACATTCACAAAGGAGGCTTAAAAAGAAAGCCAGGGGCTAGACAGACAGACGGCTCAGTGTATAAAGTGCCGGCGCTGTAAGCAAGGACCCTGGTAAAAAGCTGGGCAAGGTGACACATGCTGTGATCCCCAGTGCCAGGGAGCCTGACTCGGGCAGTTCCTTAGGGTTGGTTGCTCACTTAGCAAGTTTCGGTTTCCAGTGAGAGAATCTGTCTAAAACAGACAAGGTGGAAAGTTCTGGAGAAGGCACTCAAGCGTGACAACCTCTGGTGTGTACACTCATGTGCACCTAAATACACACACTACCTCACAGATACATACTAAAGAAGACAGAGTAAAAGAAAGAATGAATGAGAAAATGAAGAAAGGAAGTACTGACCGACTGGAAGAAGGGAGGGAGGGAAGGAGGGAGGACAGTGGTAGAGGTTCCCAACATCTAGGCGACCTGAAAGCTGTCCCCGGTGTACTTTACCCGTTCCTTACAGTCATCTTTCTCCTTCCTTCCTTCTTTCTGTTCTTTTAACTGCCTACTCTGCATCATGCCTGACCCTACCATTCTTGTAGGTGTGATTCATTCAAACAGATCCTTCATCCTCTCTAGCTGCTGAGTTTAGATGCAGAATAGAGAGATAAACAGCAACAACAATAAAAATCCAAAACTCAAACTGCCATGAAAAAGAAAAGAAAAGAAACAACAACAACAAAAACGACCTGCAACAGTTGAATGAAGAGCCCCACAGTTTTTTCAGCTCCAGTCTGCCACTCGTCTGCCTTATAATTAAAGGCGTAAGAAATGTGTGCTGCTCACCCACCCACTCATTCAGACTCTGGTTTTCCTTTTTACAAAAGCATCTGAATCCTGTCTTTGGGGTGATCTTGGATTATTTTGCTGGCAGGGCCACAATAGCCACCTACGTGGGGACTGCTGAGAGAAGTCAGCCATTCCCCTGCCAGAGAAAACGCATTCTGGAACCTGACATCTGGGTCTTGCAGCTGGAAGGGGGGCGGGGCACAAAGCACCAGCCCTGGTGTCATCAAAGGCAGTTGATGGTGCCAAGTGAGTATGGAAATTACACACAGAGCAGATGCTGTCTCTAGTGTTAGACGGATAATGCAGCTATTTAGGAAAAACAAAGATGTGCTTAGGATTTCATCACTCACAGTACGTGCAGTGAAAACATTCGGAGCAGTCAGCGTGACAAGGATGGGCCCATACTTGTCCCTGAAGGTTCAAATTCTTTAGATTTTATTATTTATTTTATTTAATTAGTGTGTGTGTGTATATTTGTATGCATTCTTGCGTGTTTGTACATGCAGAGGCCAGAGGGCTGACTTTTTGTTCTCCACCTTTTTAAAAAAAAATATTTATTTTATTTCCAACTGTGTATATGCATGCATTTATGTGTGGGTGTGTGCACACGTGAGTGCAGGAACCAGAAGAAGCCAGAAGAGGGTGTAGTTGGCTGTGGCTATGCCAGCAAAATAATGCAAGATCACTCCAAAGACAGGATTTAGAAGTTTTTGTAAAAGGGAAAAAAACAGAAGACAGAAGAGGCCAGAAGAGGGCGTCAGATCTCCTGGAGCTAGAGTTACAGGAGTTGTGAGCTATCCAGTGTAGGTGCTGGTAACCGAAATCAGGTCTTCTGGGAGAGCATCAAGCACGTTTAACTGCTCACTCATCTTTCTGGCTTCCTTCACCTAGCATTTGAGATAGAGTTTCTGACTGGACCTGGAGTTTATTGTATTTGAATACTTTTTCTGCTCCCTGAGCCCCAGGGATCCTCATATCTCAACCTCTTCTGCTCTGGAATTACAAGCATACACGGACACACCCCCTTTTTATGTGGGTGCTGAGATTGAAATTAGGTTTTCGTGCTTGTGGGACAAATCGTTTTAACAACTGAACCATCTCTCCAGCATCCAAATGGTTCACATTCCCTTTTGTGACTCTGAAGAGTAAGGTTGAGGAAGCCAGGGCTACTTCTCCCTTTATGAAAGCTGGAGGAAGAAGCAGCTTGAAAGAAAGCATGCTCCGTGAATATTTAATGGTGCTTGGGTTCAGCCATCTTCCATCTAAGCAGCATTTGGAATGCTTTGTGTGATGGACAGGAGAATATGAGAGCAAGAAAGCCCAGCCGGTTATCTCCAAGCCACCATCCATCAGGAAGAAATAGCTCATTGTGGTGAGAGGAAGGGAGCAGGAAGAGGGCTGGAAAAGGAAATTGAAAATGCTAATGAGCGTGAAAGCACCTTGGCCCCCTTTCCCTTTCTTTCCTTACTCAGATCTCCCTAAGATTAGGGCCCTGCAGCGAGTACAGGCTCCGTTTGCACTCAAGTTGGAGGCACAGAGTCGCTGACTTTACACAGGAAGTATGGGTTGAATATCAGCATCAAGGCCTGGACACAATGTTTCACAAAGATCTCTTTCTATCTTTTGTTCTTTGCAAAACAAGCAATCAGGAAAAGGGCTCTTTTGTCAAAAGTGCCTTTTCTTTGGGCAAGTCTGGAGAAAGATAGGATTCCTCTCACCTAAAAGAGGACTTGAGGGCTAGGGATGTGCCTGAACTGGTAGTTTGCCTGGCATGCGTGAGGCCCTGGGGTTGAGCTCCAGTATCACATAAACCACGAATGGGGCTACGGACTTGTCATTCTGTACTCTGGAGGTGTAGGCAGGAAGATCAGAAGTTCAAAGTCATCCTCAGTTATTTAGTCAGTTTGAGCAGCCTGGGTTATGTGAGACCCTGACCTTCCTCAAACTTCCGAGCTAAATGAGATGACCTCCGCTGGAGAGGTGGCCCAGCAATTAAGATCATCTCAGTGTTCCTATGGTGAGGGGGAGAAATGCCGGAGGCTCACAAACCTGCTAGCCTTGTGTGCCCAGTGATGAACAATAACCGAGGTGTCCTCACTCAAGCAAGGTAGAAGGAAAGACCTACACCCAAAGATGTCCTCTGGCTTCTATACATGCAGATGGCATGTGTATTCTTGCACTGACACACATGAGCACATACAAAGCATTTTTTAAAAGTTCCTGTTTTTAACTACCCCTTTAGAGAAAGCTGCCTTTGCTGGTGTTTAGAGGAAGACACAACTTGCACTTGACCAGGACCATAGCCTGGAACTTCTGTTGAGTTACACCTCCTCCATGGAAGCTCCAGAATTTGTAGTATCAGGTGTTGAGAAGTGGCCATTTGTTAGAGCAGTGGTAGTTGAGGGTCTTAGCTTGGAGTCATGTGTAAACGCTGGTGTTGTTTAGAGAGTACAGTTGTTTGTAGTGGTTTGACGAACGGTTAGAGCTACAGTCCCCTGCCTCCCTAACACTGTAAAAATCACACTGAGAGCCCAAGTTTCTCTCTGTGTCTCTGTCTCCCTGCAACCCCATCTCCCTTGTGTGTGCGCGTGCTGTGTGTGTTGCGCGTGTGTGCGTGCGTGTGTGTTTTTGGTGTGTGCGCGTGTGTGGGGGTTGTGTGTGTGTGTGTGTGTGGCATATGTCATGTGTGTGTGTGTTTTAACTATAACAATGTGTGAATCTGCTTATGTTAGCTACGTGAAGCAGTCAAATTCACAGAAACAGAAAGTAGAAGGTGGTTTCCAGGGACCAAGGAGAAGAGAAAAAGGGTAAGTCATTGTTTAATGAGTGTGGCACTTTAGATTTGCAAGATGAGAAAGTTGTAGAAATCCTATGCTCATCTACTGAACTGTAGACAAAAATGTTGTGATGATATTTTATATACTTTGTACAAAAGGGAAAGAAAGCAATAGAGACAGAAGTGTTTGGTGTGGTTTGGACATGCTTAGTCCAACCAAAGTTTATGTCCTGGAACTTGATTCTCAGTGTGGCAGGGTTAAAGGTCTGCTAAGAGATGTTTAGACTAGTGGGTTTGCTGCCCTGAAAGAGCAAACCTGACTCCTCAGTGGCTTCCTGGCCTCCTGTTTTGTCATGTATTCTCTCTTTCTTGCCATGATGTTACCCACCATGAAGTGATCCAGTCCAAGGAGACTCTCACCAGAGGCTGAACCAATGGTACTGCTCACTCTTGGATGTCTAGCATTCCAAATTTCAAGCTAAATAAATCTCATTTCCAATTCCCCCCCCCTCCCGTGTGTGTGTGGTAGAGAGGAGAGAGAGAGAGAGGACAGACAGACAGACAGTCAGACAGTGTATCTACTGTGGTTTTTAAGACCACATCCTCACTGGCCTGGAACTTAAGTAAACTGAATGTGCTTGCCCATGAGACCCAAGGATCCACCTGTCTCTGCTTCCTCATACTATAATTTTAAGCCATGATCATCACATCTGGCTTTTTTAAAAAACAAACCATAAGTTCCTCAAGCTTGCCAGTAGAGCACATCCCTGACTGAGCCATCTCCCGTCTCCTAGACCTGTTTCTCTGTCCCTTAAACAGATGCCTTTCAGCCATAGCTTAATCTTTGTACACCAGAGTTAAGGCAAAGCCTGCCACAGACTCTGTGTTGTTAAGATGTTCAGAACTGGAATCCCTGAGTTTATTCCTGTGCGACTTCTCTATCTCCTGTGTCACTATTAATTTCTACCCACTGCATTTTCAAGTTTGAGACCTGGCTCTCTGCTGTATCCCGCCCCCCACATCTAATTAGTCAATAAATCCTCTTTTATCTTAATCAATGAGACTCCTGAGTTAATTCTTAGAGCTTCCTCCACCCTTCCCCAGCCTTCCTTATAACCGAGGGAAATGCATTTCAGCTAGAGTTTGATGTATGATTTTAAAAAAAAAAAAACAATTACAATACGTATGTTTATAGGTATGTCTGCATGTGCTCATATAGACATCCATGTTTCCCCGTGCTTACATGGAGGCCAGAGAACAATTTACAGGGGTTGGCTCCCTCCTTCTACAAGGTGGGTTCTGGGAATTGAACTCAGGTTGCCAGGCTTTGGTGGCAAGTTCTTTAACATGATAAGCCACCTCACTGGTCTCAGCTATGAATTTTTGTGGGGACCATCTCTCTGTCACATTGGAGCCAGGTATTAGTCAAGGAATTAGGGAAGATGTAATCTACCATGATTTTTGTTATTATGATGAAATACTAGAGACAGGTTAGTTTTATAGGAGACAGAGTTTATGTATCTTATTGTTTCAGGGGTTCAAAAGTTCATCACGTGTACCAGCTTGGTTCTGGTGAGGGCTCTTTGGTTATCAGCTTGGTTCTGCCAGGGCTCTTTTTGCTGTTTCATCATGGTAGATAGTACCAAAAGGAGCGTACTGGGAAAACAACCAGACCCCTCATCAGACAGGAGGTGATCAGAGAACTGGTATTTATAACCATCGTTTTTTGAGAACAGGTAGTGAGTAACAAGAGAATTAGCTGGTTGGCATAGCAGGGCATGCTAGGGGACTCAGGAGTTCAAGGTTCTCCTCAGCAACAGACTGTGTTCTTTAAGGCCAACCTGGGATTAAAAGGAAGAAAGAAAGGAAGGAAGATGGAAAGGAAGGAAGGAAGGAAGGAAGGAAGGAAGGAAGATGGAAAGGACAGCAAAAAGGCCTGGGAGATGGCTCAGCTACTGAAAGGTGCTTGCTGCAAAGCTTGACAATCTGACTTTGATTCTAGGAACTCACAAGGTAGAAGGAGAGAACTGACTCCCACTGAAAAGATGGAAACCAATGATGGAATGATGGATGTCTCAGCAGGCCCATGCCAAGGCATCTCTTCCCCCTGAGGGACCAGCCACATGACAGTATAGCATAGAAGCATAGAATAGAGTTTATTCAGGGCATGGGGAAGGAGCCAGGAGGGTAGTAGAGGCAGAGAGAGAGAGGAGAGAGAGAGAGAGAGAGAGAGAGAGAGAGCAGAGAGGTAGAGGCCGCTATGATCATGTGGAGAGGGGGAAGGGAAGGGGGAGGGAGCAGAGAGAACTTGCAGGCGAGAGATCAAGAGAGCAAGAGAGGGGGAGGGGCAAGCAGCCTCCTTTTATAGTGGGCAGGCCTACCTGGCTGTTGCCAAGTAACAGTGGGGAGGACCATACTCGGCTGTTGCCAGGTAACTGTGGAGGTGGAATTTAGACGGAATACTAACACCCACGAGTTGTCCATTGGTGTAAACACACACACACACACACCTATCTCACACAAAGGAATGCTTTTTAAACAAAAACAAACAAACAAACAAACAAACAAACAAGCCAAAGCCCAAATCTCTGATAGACACTACTCCTCCAGACCAGAGCAGCTAGTTCCCTATTCTGCAAAAGGTGGGCTCTGAGGTTTTGTTGTTTGTTTGTTTGTTGTTGTTGTGGGAAACACTTTCCCCTCAACATTTTATTGAATACATTTTTAAGTATACAAGAAAGTTACAAGCCTTGTACCCTGAGCATTCACATACAAACTATCTAATTTCTAAACTAACACTTTACCAAGTTTGCTTGAGCATGCATTAATAGTTTAGGCCATTTATAATCAATCCACTACATTGAGGCAACTAGCTCACATTCTTTTTCTTTTGTTTGTGATACAAAGTCTTATGTAGACCAAGACTGGCCTTGAACTCCCTGTGTAGGACAAGATGGCCTTGGATCTCGGTTGCTTGCCTCTACTTCCTGAATGTGGAGACTTCAGATATGCACCTCCACATCTGGTTTTATGCTATTCTGGGATCAAACCAATGGAAGCAGTGGGGTTTTGGATACCTGACAACCTTGTTCTCTCTCATGGAGAGGCTGCTGTCTGTGGCAGTGAGTTTCCTCTGAAGTTGAGTAAGGAGACCCTGAACCTGAGCCTTGGCAGCACCTCAGTTCTCCTAACTGGGAGCCTGTGTGAGAAGCTGGCTAAACTCTTCATTTGTACTGAGAGCATCACCCACTGTTCTTTCCCTTTGCGGCCCTGTAGGAGGGCCTGTGTTCCCTTTGAAGGCTCACTCCTTGCACCCAGGGAGAATTGGGCCATTGTTTCATGGGGTTTCCTTTAGGCTGGTCTGAGGAGTGTGAAAGAACCCATTTAAAGGAATCTGATGAAGAAGAGCAAAATAAAGATCAAACTCCAGCACAGTGAAAAGCCACTTGTTAACAGACAGGCTGTGCTTCAAAGGCATTATCGGGAGCAAAGGAGACTTATCTGGAAGCGCTATGTGAAGAAAGTGGGCGGGTTAGGGAACATTCATTTGAAGTTCTAAGCAGACCACTGCCGGCCTGGCAGCTGCAGCTCAGACTTATCAGTCAGGCTCTGGGAGTTAAGTGGGCAGCTCTGGCAAATGCTCGTCTGTAGAAGAGAACAAGTCACTGGTAGTCGGTAATGTTTATTGGAGACGCCCTCCAGACCTTCTTGTGATTTTATCCCCGCCTAGGATGGAGACAGACAGACAGACAGACACACACACACACAGCGCCAACTTACTCTTTTCCTTTTTCCTGGATCTCTGCTTCCAGAAACTCGAGTTATCCTGGGGTCATAGAAACCAGGCATAGCCACTTCTCAGTTGATAAACCAGTCTTAGAAGCTGAGACTCCCTTAAGTATACACCCTAACAGAGGTATACTGTTGCCTCTCAGGCTGGTTTCTCTAATGTCTGCTATAAATGATAATAGATGACACTTATGACTTGACTGTCCTATGCCAGGCTGGCAGTGTGCCCTCTTTTGATCCCCACCACACCCTACAGTCTTATTATCCCCAGTTAACACATGTAGGAACTGAGTGTCTGAGAGGTTGGTATCCTTCCTGTAAGATCTTCCAGCAAATACACAGAAAACCTGGGAACGGAATTCCTCAAGGCTTGCCACATCTGAAGCCTGTGCTCTGAGCACTTGTCTTTCTGTACTTCCTACAGATCTGGAGGACTTCGTCACCTTTTCCTTAGGAGACAGGAGCTGAGGGGCTGGAGATACCGCTCAGTTGGTGGAATGCTTGTCTAGCACACAGCCCTGAGTTTGATCCCCAGCATGGCAGGATCTGGAATGGCGGTACCTATCTGTAATCCTAGCACATAGGGAGTGCTGGGAGAAAAATTTGAAGCCCAAGGTCAGGCTGGAATATAGCTCAGTAGATAAAGCTCTTGTCTTGCAAGCCTGAGGGCTGACTGAAGTTTGGATCCCCAGAATCCATGTAAAAGCCTTAAGAGCTGGATGGGCGTGGCAGCTGCCTATAATACCAGCACTTGGGAGTCAGAGACAGGGGTTACTCAGGACAAGCTATCCAGATCAACTAGAACTGTTTAGTTCTGGGTTCAATGAGAGACCCTACGTTAATAATTAAAGTGAAGATTGACTGGATGAGACACTAGAAATCAGTTTCAGCCTTCTCTCTGCAAGCACATGCACCTATATGCATATGTATCCCCACACACATGCATCCAGAGGCATGCAAATATGCATACATGCACACACAGGCAAATATTCATACATATACACAGTCAAAAACAAAAACCCAACCCAACCACAGGAGCGACAACAAGGTTCAAGGTCATCCTAGGCTACCCAGTGATTCCAAGGGCAAGACTTTGTTTCTGAACAAGACAGAAATAAATATTCTCACTACAGACTTCACTTCTAGATAGAAAGATGGAGCCAAAATGAAAGCAACCCATCCAGAACTGTTCATGAAATTGTCCATGGGGGATGTATTTTTTTTTTTTTAAAATTACAGTTATTTATGTCTGACTAACTAACAGTTTGGCTACCAGGTAGATATGGGAACTATAGGTGACTCTCCTGAGAGCCAGTCTCAGTACAGTTACTGGGGAAAGAGCCATGTGTAGTTTCATAAAAGGCTTCATTGAATGTGTATCCTGCCCTTGCCCAGAATGCATGGCCTACATTTTAGACTAGTGTCTTTGTGTTTTGTGTCTTAAGAATGACAGTTTTCCTTAAATTAGTTTTCTAATTTCTTTTCAAAAAATGTTAATCCAGGACCTTTGAGATGGCTCAGTGGGTAAAGGTGTTTGCTGCTAAGGCCGATGATTTGAGTTGTAGCTCCAGGCCCCACAAAGTAGAAAGAAAAAAAATCAACTTTTTATCTATTTTATTTTTTTGTTATTTTTTGAGACAAGTTCTCACTAGGTATCTCTGGCTGTCCTGGAACTCACTCTGTAGATCAGGCTGGCCTCGAACTCGCAGAGATCTGATTGTTTGCAACCTCCAGGGTTCTGGGATTAAAGCCGTACACCACTACACCTGCTCTGAAAACCAACTCTTGAAAATCATCCTTGGACTTCTGCAGATGCTCCATGACAAATATGCACCCCCATACTGATACCCAAAATAAACATAAAAATCAAAACAATAGGGGAAAAAAGTGTTAATCTAATCTATCAATATGACTTTGAACAAACCATTCCAGGTCTTGGTTTCCCTATCTGTAAAGTGATTTTGTTTTGGTAGACAGTGAGCTACAATTTCCTCCAATGCTGTTTGTATTTATTTATAATAACTTTTACATGCATTTATTTAGTGTGTGTGAGCAGGTGAGCACGTGAATGGCATAGGTGGAGCTCAGAGGACAATTTGTCAGCACCTGTTTTCTCCTTTCCCACATTGAGTCCCAGGGGTCATTGCAAGGCTTGGGTTGCAGGTGTTTTGCCTTCTGAGCCATCTTACCAGTCCTTATATTACTTTAAAACTCAGGTTAATGCTCTTTCAGGAATAAAATTACTAAGTTACTGTTAAATTGTCATTTTAAACTCAGGGAAACTCAACTGTAAATTGTAGATTATTTTATTCTAAAAAAAAATAGCTCAAAATTTAAAGAAAGATTTATTCACATCTATGTTACCCTTAGTAGATTTACTGATAATCAAAAAGTTACAAAGTACATAGTCAATTTTTTTAAAGGGCAAATAAATCAGGATATTTATCTATATTTAAATATTGGAATATATTGGGATATATTTGACCATTGGATAGAAATTACAAGAATTATTAGAAATGTAATTTTTAAAAAATGGATTTTTAAATAATTTAGTCTTATTTGTAATCTCAATGTGTAAAATGCATATTTACAGAAAAGAGAAGCTAGAGGGGATATGCTAAAATGTAACTTGTAATTATCTCTGGTCATCTGCCTGGCCTATATTTATTTTATATTTGACACTATTCCAGTTGTTGTACAATTCTTCCTGGGGAAATAAATGCAAATAAATGTCTGTTCACCCCAGATAGGACAACAAACAACAGCCTAAAGAAACGATTTCAGCCAAGTTTAGCGCTGCTGTGAACCAGTGACTTTCTTGGGGTTATGGTTAGGAATGTGAGTGACACAAAGGAAGATGGTTCACCCCAGCATGGGCAACAAGTCACTGAAGCTGGAACTCCAGAGCTCCTAAGGACTGGACTGGTGGATCTTGTAACTTTCCAGGCTCCCAGAGTACTTTAGGAGCCTCCCTACTCCCTCAGAGGGAATGTTTCAATTGCCAGGAAATAGCTACACAACACTAGGCAGTCTTCACTGGCTTCCACAACACCGTTTGGCTCCCAGCCATTTACTCTTGGGAGCAAGAAAGGATTCTGATGCTATGAGCTCAAAGCCGTGTCTTAGGTTTAGTACAGTTTCCGTCCACAAATGCTGCATACCTTGTATGAGTTTGACCCTGTGCCATAAACTGAGGATTAACCTAAGTCTGGCTTTGGAGACTAAAAGCTATATCAGTCACAGAGATGAACCCAGAGCACCATGGGATACTAGGAAGAAGTAGGGATTGCGTGGAGAGAGGGGAGTGGTTGGGACACAGAGCCTTCAGAACTGTGCCTTGCAGGTACCTGTATGGCTGGAGGGTAGGAATGGATGTAGCTTCAGGATTAACATAGGGAAGAAGAGTTTGACTGAATGTCCTTACCTGGGCTTTACCTATGGAACTGGGTATGCTTGAGAAAAGCCTGTGATACAGAACCTTGGGAGATGAGCTGCTTTTGTGAATGTTCTCGTCACGGTCACTATGTGGTCCCCTCTCTTTGGGTTCTTTGCTCAGTCAATTGTCATTCTTGGGCATGCTTTCCCTTTCTTACTAATATGTCTCTGTATTTCTTACCTTCCCTTTATTAAAAGGGAATAGAATGTATAAATATATCATATTACATATAATATGATATATTATATCATATAATATATCCTAGTTACAGTTCCCTCTCCCTATACTCTCCCAGTCCCTACCTACCTCTCCACCCATCTGGATCAACTCCCTTTCTGTTTCCTGTTAGAAAAGAACAGGAAGATAAGACAACAACACATAACAAAATAAAACAAAAGCCACCACATTGCAGTTGGACCAGGCAAACCAACAGAGGCTGGAGAAAAGATAGACACAAGAATCAGAGACCTCCACTTGTGGCACTCAGGGGTCCTAGGAAAACTCTAAACTGGAAGCCATCACATATACCTATTGCTGTGTCAGTTCATATGAGTTTTGTTCTCTGTCCCCTCTGGCTCTTACACTTTTTCTGCCTCATCTTCCACAGAGTTCCCTGGGTTCTGGGGGAAGAGATTTAATGGAGACATCTCATTTGGAGCTGTGGGTTCCAAGATTAGTTGGTCTCTTCCCCTCCCTCCCCCTCCCTCCCTCCCTCCCTCCCTCCTCCTCCCTCCTCCTTCCCTCCTTCCCCCAGGGAAGCTTCTCTGAATCAGGCACTGATCTGTACTGTCTCTGTTTCTAGCCTGGTGTCTCTGGTGCAGTCCTTTGCCCTGGGAACAGGAGCCTGGACTTTGGTGCCCTCTGAACTCAGATTGTAGCTTGACCTCCTCAGTATGGTTTCCCGGACACACTAGGCTCTCTGTTTCTCTGACCTTATGCTTATCTAAGAGCATAGGTTTCTCCTGTCTCCTTCCTTGGTAAAAAGCAAGGATTTTCAGCTTGCCTGTTTTATTATTTTTTTCTCTCAAACTTCAATAAAATTGCCCTTTAACTTCATTGGAGTTTGTTTTTTTATTTTTTTTTTTTGTTGTTTTTAATTTATTTTATCAATGAGACTGAGAAGTAAAAGTAGGAATCCCAGTTTCCCCAGTAACACTTGGGTCACACTCACTAGCCTGGAACATCAGGCCAGTCATTTAAGTTCTCATGCCAGCATCACATCTGTAAAAGGAAAACACAACCCAGGCTCTCTGCTAAGCTACACTGTAATTTGTGAAGGTTGTGTTGAGAAAGCAACAGGAAACTTTGTGCCCTTGAGACACACTGAGGGGTATATGGGTATAACCTACAGAGAGCACGAAGAAGCCTGTGGGAAAGTTTGCTTAATGATTAACAGAGGGACGAGACTCCAGGCCAGCTGGACAACAGTCTGCTACTGTCTTGGGTGAGATTGCCCCTTTCTCTTCCTTTCAGTGATGTGTGATGAGGGGTCCGTGCTGAAAAGAAGTTAAGAAGCTGACCGGAGATAAAATGGAACTCTGTGGAAGTCTCAGCTTTGACAGCCCAGTGTCTCCTCCTGCTCCCCTTCTGTTTCAGCTCTGGGACCATCATGTTTGACCACCCAGAGGAAACCTCCCTGTTGCTTTGAAATAAGCAAATTTGGGTACCATCTGGTGTTAAGTAGGGGTGGCGGGAGGTTATGGGACTGGTGGCATTGAGGTTTGGTTTTTTGGCTGTTTGTTCTCTCCTGATCTCTCTCTCTCTCTCTCTCTCTCTCTCTCTTCTTTTATGAAAATATCACAGAAGAGGCTACAGTGAAGGTAGATATCAGAGTTGGTTTTCTCTTTCCACCCTATGGGTCCTGAGAATTCAACTGAGGTCTTCAAGTTTGACACCTCTACCCAGTAAGCTATTTTGCTGCCTTCCACCTTATCTTTTGAGACAGGGCGCCTTGCTGAACCCTGAGCTCACTGATTGGCCAGGCTGTCAGGCCAGGTCTGACCGACTCTGCCCTTCCCAGTGCCATGGTTATAGATAGGCAAGTCCACTCCCAGCTTCCAAGAGGGTGCTGTAGATCTGAGCTCAGGTCCTCACGATTACAAAGCAACTACTTTACTGACAAAGTCATCCCATGGCGAATCAGTTGATTGACAGAGCCAGCTGAACAAAAGTGGAGTTCTGTTGTGCATATTTGAGCCGAGGAGAAAGCACATTCTCCAGGAGGGGAAATTGAGACAAAGCTCACGGAGCTTGGCCCAGACTTCCCTCCAGAATCTGGAAAGTTTCTCAGTTTTGGCCCGGTGGAGGGCTCTGTCTTGGCAAAGCAGGTCCCACCATGTCTGCCACATGGCTGCTCCCCTGCCGAGCCACAGGATAAGGCTGTTTGGAGACAATCACCTTCTGTCTCTGGGCTCTGACATCTGGGAGGTGGATGGCCAACAGACCTTGGCTAGGACTCCTGGCTCTCAGTTTGCAACGTCTTTGTTGGAGGTTGATTTTCAAGCGAAAGCCATGACGGTGAAGGTCACCTTCTGGACAAATGATTCTGGTCCAGGGGCACCAGATGCAACTGGGAGTCTGAGGCAAGAACAAATGACTCTGTCTTCAATAGGATTTCGACAGAACTGCAAACGTCCTTTGCTCAATAGTGTTGGCATTGTAGAGAGAAGTGGCCGAGGGTGGCTTGGTTGCAATCCAATTTTAGTAATTAGTTCTATTCACAATAAGGCATGTTAATAGGTCCCACGTTGAGCACGAAGAACTCCTGTCTCAGGTGCCAAGTGCCAATTAATAGAGTCAACATTAGTGTCCTGCAGGTAAACAGTCATTCTACACCCATTGTCTTAGAGCTATAGACAGGTGTGCTTCTATTAGTGGGGGCTTAGCCTGTAGATCTTGGCTATAGATCTTGGCTCATTGCTTCTAGGAAGATGGACTTTATGGCTGTCTGTCTGTCTTTCTGTCTGTTTCACAGCTCTCTTTTCAATGCCTAGCTCACCCCTGGGTAGCTGTATTGGGCTAGGACAGCCCTGGTAATTCTTTTCCTTCTGTGCTCAGCCTTTGCCAATTAGCTCTGCAGTCCCTGGCCTGTGACCTGTGTTGGCCATACAGATCCATAGAGGCTGTGATGTCAGCTCTGAGCCTTGACTCTCATTCTTTAGCATTGCATGTGAATGCAGTTAGGGTAGACTGCAGAGGGTGAGAGGCAACAGTTTGCCTTTACTGTCAACATCCACACCAGCCTTCCCCAGAGGTACTCTGTCTATGTGGTAGACACATAGTACATGAATGAGACCAGAGGTATTGTCTAGCTGGATCCATCCCCAAAGATCATCTAAAGAATTGCCAACTAGCTGGATGTGGTGGCACATACCTTTAATTCCAGCACTTGGCACTTGGGAAACAGAGGCAGGTGGATCTCTCTGAGTTCAATGTTGGCTTGATCTACAAAGGGAGTCCCAGGCCAGCCTGAGGCTGCCAGTAAGACAAAAAAAAAAGCAGCCAACTACAGAAATGGTGAGTGGGGCTGGAGTTCAGTTGATATACAAATTCTATTCCCAGCACTACATAAAATCAGTCATGCTGATGAATGCCTGTAACTCCTTTACTGTGGGAGGTGGAGGAACAGAAGTTCAAGGTTAACCTGGGCCACCAGCAAGTTTGAGGCTAGCCTGGGCTACATGAGATCCTGTCTCCACAGAAGGAGAAAGAAGAGATTGTGATTGTTTAAGTTACTAAGTTTGAGATGGTTTGTTGTTACACAAGTTCACTGATTAAGTGCCCACTATATATTTATTGAAGAATGGATGAATAATCAATTAGATGTCAACCAGTTGTAAGCAGCTTGCCAGTCACTCCCAAGAAATGTTCTTGTTGTTGGATTGTTATTTTCCCTGTTTATTGTCTTGGTTGGATTGTTGCTTTGTCTGCTTGTTGTCTTGGTTTTCTAAACAGGCAGGTAGAAGGCCTTGCTGCTCATTCACTTGCAAATTCCTGCACCGGCTGGGAAGATGGCTCAGCAGGTGAAGAGCTGGCCATAGACACACAAGGACCCACATAAGAGAAAGCCAGGAGGGGCAATACACACTTGTATCCAGTGCTGGACAGGCGAAGTCAGGGAGTCACTGGGACTTACTGACCATCAACAGGCCAATGAGAGACCAGTTTTCAAAACACAAGCTAAATGGCTTCTGAGGAACAGCACTTGAGGTTGACCTCTGGTCTACATGTGTGTGGTGTATGAATTCAGGTGCGTGCGTGTATGTGTGTGTGTTACATGAATTCAGGTGCATGTGTGTGTGTGTGTGTGTGTGCATGTGCAAGTGCACATGTGTGGTGGATTAAATACACACCCACATCCACTAATACAGATTAAATTTTACAGCCTGTGTAGTCTTTGAGTTTGCCATAAATGTTTTATTTAGTGAAAGTGTGCATAGATATTGTTAATATAACTGATAGTGAGGTTAGCTGAGTGAAGACTTTGGGAAGTGAGTAATCCATGTCGACTAAGATGTCCTATGCTTTTTGTGTGTCTTTAATTTTTTTTAATTTGTGAATTAGCTCTTATGAAAACCTGGAAAGTATGGACCCTACACCAATGGAGATATTTTTATCTTTTACTTCTCTCTCTCTCTTTCCTCTGTGTGTGTGTAGTGTGTGTGTACAAGTCTATGTGTACTTGGTACAAGTGAATGCATGACAAAGCCTGTCTGTGGTCAGAGGATAGCTCTGGACCTTTTCCTTCTACCTTGCCTGAGACAGGTTCTTTCTTGTTATTCATCCTTGGATATACCAGGATAGCAACTCATGAGCTTCTGCGTGTTCAGTGGTCTCTTGCCTCCCATCTCTCCACAGATCTGGGATTATAAGTATGTGCACTTTTGCATCTGTCTGCTACATACCGTCTTAGTCAGGGTTTCTATTGCTGTGATAAAACACTGTGACCAAAAGCATCTTGACAAAGAAAGGTTTTATTTCAGCTTAGGATGTTCAGGTCACAGTCCATCACTGAGAGAAATCGAGGCAGGAACCTGGAGGCAGGAACTGAAACAGAAGTGATGAGAAAACACTGCTTATGTCTTGTTCCTCAGGGCTTGCTCAGCTTGCTTTCTTACACAACCCAGAACCACCTACCCAGGGATGGCACCACCCACAATGGGATGGGGCCTCCCACATCAATCATCAGTCAAAAAAATGCACCACAGGCTTGCCCACAGGACAATCTGGTGGGAGCATTCTTTCATCTGAGGTTCTCTCTTCTCAAATGACTGTATCTTGTGTCAGTTTGACAAAAAAGTTAACCAAGGCACACGGGTTCTGAGGATCTGAACTCAGGTCATTAGAGCTTGCAGGACAAACTCTTTACCTACAGAGCCATCTCTCTAATCTGTTTTCATTTCTTCTGCCTCAATATTTAATCCCATTCTTCACTCCTTGATAATTTGTAATTTTCTGCATTAATGTGGTCAAGCTCTTTTTGTTTGTTTGGTTTCCTCCATTAAAATCTACCAGATTAACTGAACCTGTTTGTGCTTGCTTATAATCCCAGCATGCAAAGATTGAATCAGGAGGATTGCCAGGAATCTGAGACTATCCTGGGCTATATAGTGAGTTTTGGGCTAGGCTGGGCTATGTAGATGGTCTGTTTCAAACAAAACAATCACTATTCATAATATTGACATCATCATCAAAACCAACAGCAATGGCTGGCAAGCTTTGTTTCTTAGATTTCTTTCTCTTCTTTTGCCTCCTCTAATGTAAGTGTTTATCTTGGCCTTTTGGTATTTACCCCTAACATTTTCTTTCTCCTTTTTTTTTTTCTTATTAATGGGCAGAGAATTACACACAGAATAATAAAGGCAAGACATGTACTTTAAAAATCAGATTTCTATTGACTTACTAAAATAGAAAACCACCATTATCTAATGGAGTGTACTCTTTCATGTGTCTCACAAGTTATTAAGCTATTACTAAGCTATCCTTTAGGCTTTGTAAGGGACAAGATATATCAGGAACATTTTATAGCACAGCTTCATTTTCAGTGTGTGTGTGTGTGCAGGTGCATGTGTGGTATATGAATTCAGGTACATGTGTGTATATGTGTGAGTGTGTGTGTGTATGTGCAGATGTGTGTGTGTGTGTGTATATGTGTGCGCAGGTACATGTGTGTGGTGTATGAATTCAGCTTCGTGTGTGTGTATCTGTGATATGTGTGTATGTGTTCAGTTGCATGTGTATGTGTGCATGCATGTGGAGACCAGAGGCCAACCTTCAGTGCTACCATCTCATCTTGTGTTTTGAGACAGAGTCTCTCACTGACTTGGAACTCAGCAAATAAGATAGGCAGGCAGTTTGGTCAGTGAGTCCAGGGATCTACCTATCTGTGGAGTTATGAACATGGGAACCATGCCCAGCTCTTTCTTTTTCACATGGGTTGTGAGAATAAAACCCAGGTCCTCACTGTTAGTAAGGCCAGAACTTTACTGTCCGAGCCATCTCCCTAGTCGCTATCATTTTGAACATTTTCATATTTCATATTTGACTTAGTCTGGAGTCTTATTAGAAAACAGGCAAACAAAAAACGGGCTAGGTTTCATTTGCCTTTGATCAGGAACTCCGTTATCTAACGTCAGTCGGAAGCAGGAGATGGCCTAGGCTTTCCCAGAGAGCTTTTGGACACTTTGTATCTATTGATATCGCTTCAGGCTGAAAGAAACATGGGAGTTAAAGGAACGGGAGACTTTCAAGTGGAATTTTGGCGTTGTCAGGAATCAGGATAGGTGTTTTTATTTCAGGAAAGAAATGATGGGGTGGAAAGAACCTTCTTCTTTGTTACTCAGGTTACACTCCCCCAACTGGGACCGGGGCATAGCCTTGTCAGTATAGTGTTTGATTCAACCCTAGCATGATGTAAAGTGGGCATGTGTGTGTGTGCTTATTATAGTCCTAGCATTTGGGAGGTAGATGTAGGAAGATCAGAGAGGGGCGGAGGGCGGGGAAGAGAGAATATTGACTTTCCCAGATAACTGCCCACCTGGCGTCCCTCAGGCCTGGCTGTCACAAGCCAAATGTGGCTGGCAAGGTGCCCAACCATCCAGAAAAGTCGCATGTGGAGGGTTTCAAATGGGTGTGTTGAATTGCACCAGTTCTACGGGAAATGTGTTTTGCCATTATTTCTCTTTTCCCTTCACCTTTCCACGTATGGCTTGCTCGCTGGGGTTTCTTCCTTCTTACTGTCTGTAAGGCTATTTCTTTGCCTTTCAAATCAGTCTATCAGGGCATTGACTTTAGGGTAGGGGGAGGGGAAGTGAAAAGAAGGGAATCCAGGGAGGCCCCACCCGCACCTCTTCCTGTCAGGGTGCTGCAGAAGCACATTTATTAAGCTGACTTGTGCCTGATCTGCCCTGGATTCTCTAAATTTATCATTGAGAAATATCATACCACCATCCATTTCCAGATTCTCCTGCAGGCCAGCCAGAACACACAAGTCACATACCCAACTAAATCAATTCCCATACCCTTCTCGTAAGTTTAGTCAATTATTACTTGTTTTTAATGGCCTTATGAATTGAGTACACTTGTGTGTGCGCACTTGTGTGTGTGTGTGTTGAGGCACACTTGTGTGTACATTTGAGCCAGAGAGCAACCTAAAGGTTTCTTGGGTACCATCCACCTTGATTTTTGAGACAAAAATCTCTCGTTAGCCTGGAGTTACCAGTTCAGCTAGGTGGCTGGTCAGTGAGCCCCAGGCTCCACCTGTCTCTACCTCACCAGGATTGACATTACAAATGTGTGCCAACACTCCTACTTTGTGTTTTTTAAAAGATTTACTTGTATTTTTAAAAAGATTTTATGTATATGTGTGTGTCTACAGGTGGACTTAGGCACATGAATGCAGATACCCTCGGAGGCCAGAAGAGGGCATTGGATCTCCTGGGGCTGCGGTAACAGATAGTTGTGAGCTCTTAACCTGCGTGCTGGGAACTGAACTTAGTCCTCCACTGGAGCAGTATGCACTAACCATTGAGCCGTCTCTGCAAACCCACACCTGACTTCTTAATACGGGGCTGTAACTCAAGAGCTCATGCTCACACAACTAGCACTTTGCTGACAACTGTCCCCTTAGCCCTGTTGAGGCAATTCTTTTATAAAGGTCTCAGTCCAGAAAATCCTTATAGATATGGGTGGCATCTTGAAGGTTGCTCTTCTGCTCCGGACAGTACACCAGCCTCGGCTTATGTCTGCTCCTGTCTGTGCTCTAAGCCTCCTGGTGTAGAGCTGGAAGATCACATCCCACAAAACCTGATGATAAAGCATCATGTGGTGGATGACAGGAGGCTCAGCAGGGGGATATTAACACTCATTAGGATACTTTTTCCTGATCATAGATAATGATGCTCTTCTTTGTTCAACATCCCAGTCAATTCATTCACTGCAGATTTCCAGACTCAGGACCGAATCTGAGCATCTGTGTAGGAACTGCTTCGGCGGCTGAATTAGCCATTTCAATTATGGAAAGTGGGGGGGTGGGGGGCCAACTGTCTCTTTTCCTTCATCATCTGTGGTAACTGCTTTTGAGGGGGATGTATGGAGCGGCTCATAGAAGGAAGCAGCATTAGCTACGACATAACCTATTAAGCAGAAGTTATGAGCTCGGGAAGGGCAGGGACACACACAAGGATTTTAAATTGACACTTCATATCCTCCCCGCACCTCATTCCCTGCATTGGCTCTGTGCTGGACTAATTCCACCTTTATCTGCTTTTAAATAAAAATTTATGGGTGGCAGCTGAGGTCCTATGTAGGGTCTTTGTGATTTGGGATTAAGATCCTTCAGTGCCCAAGTACCTCATTAGTGTGTGCACACTAGCCACTTGTGGGTAGTCAGGGGATGAGGAGTAACCAGGGAGAAAGATGAAATGAGGGGGATGGGGAGGGTTGGACAAAGAAAGAACAGATGTTTTAAGATAACAATGATCACACGGCAATAATAATTGTTGTGATGGCTAGTTATTATGTTTATACATGTTTATGTATGTGAGGTTCTTGCTTCATGAGTGTGTGTCTACCACTTGCATGCTTGGTACTGGTGAAAGTCAGAAGAAGACACCAGGGACTGCAAAGATGGCTCAGTGGTGAAGTGCACTGGCTGCTCTTTCGGATTCTCAGCATTGGAATGGTGGCCCACAGCTGTCTGCAACTCCAGTTCGAGAGGGTTTGACTTCTTCTGGCTTCTTTGGATTCGGTACACATACATTTATGCAGGCAAAACACTCATGTACATAACTTTCTCTCTCTCTCTCTCTCTCTCTCTCTCTCTCTCTCTCTCTCTCTCTCCTTCTTCCCTCCCTCCCTTTCTGAGACAGAGTTTCTCTGTGTAGTCCTGGCTATCTTGAAACCACTCTGTAAACAGGGCTGGCTTTTCACTCACAGAGATCTGTCTGCCTCGGCCTCCTGAGTGCTGCGATTAAAGGTGTGTGCCACCACTGCCTGGTTTAAAAAAAAAATTAAAGAAGAGAACATCAGATCCGTTGGAATTGAAGTTATCGTACAGTTGTGAACCACTGTGTAGGCACTGAAAACAGAACCTGGGTCTTCCCCAAGAATAGCAAGTGCTCGTAACTGTTGAGCCATCTCTCTAGCCCCTGATGGTTAATTTTACCTGCCAACTTGCCACAACCTAGAATCACCTGATATGATGGATATTCCAGGGGGTCTTTTCTTCCATCCACTTCTCAGTTTGCACCAGTGCTCCCCAGTGTGGCATTCAACAAACAACACCCTTTTCTAATATTCCATTATTAAAGTTTAGTCAGGCATGTTTAGCTGTTTATCCAAAGTCTTCATTTCAGTTCTCTGCTTCATTTAGGTTGGATCATGTGGCCTTCCTCTTGACTAAAAGGTATTAACATGAGGTATGTTGATAAGTTTGAGATGGTGGCCCTAAAATTTTGTTCTTGGGGTTTGAAAACTCTCTCTCTCTCTCTCTCTCTCTCTCTCTCTCTCTCTCTCTCTCTCTCTCTCTCTCTGTGTGTGTGTGTGTGTGTGTGTGTGTATGTACGTATGTGTATTACTGAGGATGAAACCCAAGGCCTTAGGCAAGCTAGACAAGCACTGAGCTATGTGCCCAGCTCTTATAACTTTGTATTTTGATGGCAAAACTGTCTTATCAGCCCTGGGCTTTTTATCTATGGCTTATTATATGAAAAAAAAATGTCTTTGCTTTTTTTTAACTCTTTTCTTTGTGACCATTTAATATAGCACTTGGAAGAATGGGTTGCATGAAGCCCTGGCTTTGATTCTTAGCACTTCATAAAACTGGGTGAGATGATACACTTGCAACCTGAGCATGGGAGGTAGGCAGGAGGGGTAGCATTTTAAAGTCAACTTTCACTACATAGCAAATTGGAGTTTCTATCTATCTGATCTATCTATCTATCTATCTATCTATCTATCTATCTATCTAATCTATCTATTGTTTATCTATCATCTGTCTATCTTTCATTATCACCTATTTATTATGTATTATGTATGTATATATGTATGTATTGTGTGTGTATATATATGTATGTATGTATCCATCCACCCATCAATCCATCATCTTATCTTTATCCCCTAATACATGGCATCTTCCCCATATTGGTAAAAGGAATATTCATCTGTTTATTCTTAACATTTTATTTTTATTTATGTGTATATGTGTGTCTGTGTGTGAGTTTGTACACATGAATGTCATGCCCGAGGAGACTAGAGAAGGGTGTGAGATCTTTTGGAGCTAGAATTACAGGTGATTGTGAGCTGCCTAACATGGTGTTGTTGGTAACTGAACTCTGGCTCACTGCAAGAGCAGAGAGCACTCTGATCCTCTGTCTGATCTCTCCAGACAGCCAGCCACCTAATTTCTTAAGTCAGAAGCCTGTTTATCTCCACATCCTGTCGGTTATACCTAAAAGGTCTACCTCACAAATACCCACAAGCCAAACTCAGATCTTGCTAGTGGGGTGTCTCTGATGGCCATCGTTAGTCTGGCTTTGACCCCACCCAGTCATCTCCTAACCACAGACAGAAACTTTTATGTGTCATTCCACCTGACTGTTTCAACACAGAGGTGTCCCAGCATCCTAAACAAGGTCCTCCAGAACCCAGCAGTTTGCTTTCTCTCCTAACCTCACCTCCCATCACTCTCCCTAGCTTCTCCCATCACTCTCCCTAGCTTCCCAGGCTTCAGACACAACAACAGACTCCTTTCTAGCTTATCTCTCCAACCACTGAGATCATTGCCTCATAGGCTGCTGTTTTGACATCTCCAAGTCTGTTCCTTCCTACTTTGTCATGTCAACTCCTATTTGTTCTCCTGGCAACAGCTCACTCTCTTCCTCGCAGCCTTCTAATTTTGTCTCACAGCAACCTATTCTTTTATTTTTTAAATGTAAAATTAAAATATATTCTTTGTGAAATTCATGCCATAAACAATGTCTTTTGATCATATTGATCCCCTTACTCTCCCTCTAATTCCTCCTGGATGTTCTCCACATCACCCTCTAAACTTCATGTCCTCTTTCTTTTTTAGTAGCCCATTGAGTGCAATATATGCTGTCCATATACACATGGTCATGGGGATCTCCATTGGAGCAGAGTTAACCAACCAGAGGGCGTTAAAGAACACTAACTACGAGTCCACTAGAAGCCACCAGTTGTCAATAGCTCTTCAGCTATGGGTAGGAGCTCATGAGTCTCTTCCTGTTCCATGCTGGATTGTTAACTGGATCGATCATGTACAGGTCTCATGGAGACAATTCCAGTTGCTTGTGAGTCCATGAGTACATTGGTTCTGTATGAAGTCTCTCTCTCTCTCTCTCTCTCTCTCTCTCTCTCTCTCTCTCTCTCTCTCTTCTGTGTGTGTTGTGTGTGTGTGTGTGTGTGTGATTTGAGACAAGTTCTCCTATAGCCTAGACTGGCCTGTACCTTCCTATAAGGCTGGAGATGACCTCCAATGTCTTATCTTGTCTCTATCTCCTCAATGTTGGATGGCAGCTGTATGCCACCCTGCCTGGCACAGGCCATCTGGAGATTGCACTCAAGGTTTTTGTGTGTGATAGACAAGCACTCGACTGATGGAACTGCATCCCCAGCCCTAAGGACTCATCCACATAAGGACTTTATTTGAAAATTGGTGTTGCTATCAATCAGGTTTTTAAAAATCTCTCATTTTCTGGTTAGAAAACTGGAGCCAATTGAAGATCAGACACTAAGGAGTTAGCTCGGTGGGTAAAGAACACTTGTTTATGCAAACGTGAAGATTTGAGTTCAAATTCTTAGCACTTACCTAAAAAACTGGACATGGGTGCTCATGCCTGTAACGCAACATTGTGGGCAGAGATGGACAGATCCCCAGAGTCTGATGACCAGGCAGCATAGCTGAAAGGAATCAGTGAGAGCCCCTCTTCTGAGACAATAAAGTGAAAAGCAATGGAGAACAACACATCATAGACCTAGCCTCGTCTGGCTTCCTAAGTACACACATTGCTGAGCTTTGTCCACATATACACACAAGAACATGCACATACACATGTGTGCACACACACAAATACACAGAATACACACATATATACTACACTCACCCCCCACACTCACACACAGGCACACACAATACACACATATATACTATATTCACACACATCCCACACACTTACACACAGAAAACACACAAATACACAGACACAAACACACAATACACATATCCATACTACACTCACACACATACCCCACACACTCACATACAGACACACACACAAATACACAGACAAACACACACAATGAACACATACATTCTACATTCACTCACACACACAAATACACACAATAAACACATACATGTTACACTCACTCTTACACACACTCACACACACAAATACACACAATAAACACATACACATACATGCTACACTCACTCTCACACACACTTACACACACAAATGCACACAATAAACACATACATACTATACTTACACACACACCACACACATACACACCACACACATAACACATGCATACACATGCACACATACACACACCACACACTCACACACAGACACACCACACAGACACACATACCACACACATACACACATACCACACACAGACACACACATACACACCACATTCACACACAGATATACACACCATATATGTATACACACACATACACACACTGAGGAGAGCAGGACAATGATTCAAAGAAACACACACTGCGTGGGCTCAGATTTGAGAAGCTGGGGAAAGGAAACCTGGACACACAGGAAGCTTTCACAACAGAGAAGCTCTCACCTTATGTAATACAGTGGGGAAATACACTTCAAGTGTGTCTGTTCCTACTGCTACAGGTCCTCTGGACAGAGATCTATGTGGCCAGGTCCCAGTAGTGGGGACATGGGATAAGATCAAAGGATCCAGGCAATCTGCATGCAGGTTCTTCCTGCCTGGGTCATTCAGCTAGGGTGGACCACAGATGAAGAATTGCCATGAGGGATTTCCAGGGTTCACACAAAAAGTTCAAGAAGGTGTGGGTGGATGGAGAAAGATGGTGTTTGGATCTGTTTTGATCTACTGGGTCTGAGGGACAGGTAGAAAGAAAGCTTCAGCAAGTAAATCTTGAGAAATTAAGTTCTTTTATGTGTCCGTTTTGTAGCCCATGTGACATTTGAATTTTTACTTTTCTTTTTAATTTGAGATAGGGTCCCATGTATTCAAGCTGACTTCGAAGTCAGTGGTAGCTGTGGCTAACCTTTATCTCTGCTGGTCCTGCCTCTCTCCCTATTGAGTGCTGGGATTATCACTTTGATATTACCTATTAACCTTTTCCTTGGGTAACAATGAAGTGTCTGTGTTTCACTGTCTCCCACTGAGTGCCTATTTTGAAACAGAGATTGTGGAAGAAATGTTGAGGGGATGAGGATGTGTCTCAGTTTGATAGAGGTTTGCCTAGGACGCAACAAGCCCTGAGCTCCATCTCCAGTACCAAATATTCTGTTCCCCAACACCTGGGAGCTGGCAGCTAGAGGATCAAGTTTAAAGTCACCCTTAGCTCCCTACGGAGTTCCAGGCCACTGTAGCCATATGAAACACTATCTCAAAAAACAAATAAGTGGACGAATAACAAACAGAAACGTTGACTCATGGGGACTGTTTAATACCAATTCTCTCGTGTATGAATCTTTCCATGTGAACCTGCTTCAAAACTTGATGTCAATTTTTTTTTTTTTTTTAATTTTGGTTCTTGAATGTTTTGTCTGCAAGTAATCCCATGTACCACATGTATACCTGATTACCTGGAACTGGAGTTACAGACAGTTGTGAGCTACCACGTGGGTGCTGGGAATCAAACCTGGGTCTTCTGGGAAAGCAAGTGCTCGTAGCCACTTAACTGTACAGCACTATCCTTAAAGTAAAGATCGGAGAGCCCAGGGTGAGTCTTGGTGCATCTGTTGGGTGCTGTTCGGATATCCAGCCAAGAAAGAACTCCCATGAGTTCATTTGTGTTGAAGATCTCAAGATACTCTTTCCGGAAGGATGAGTATGAAGAGGGCACACAATCGCATCTATAGCAGCACCCATAAAAATGCCACTAAAGACTGGAGAGATGGCCCAGTGGTTAAAGCACTCACCACACAAGCATGAGGATCAGGGTTCAGAGCCCCAGAGGCCACCACGAAGTGCGGGTGGGCATAGCAGCCCACCTGTAATTCCAGCCTCAGAAGACAGAGACAGGGGCATTGCAAGAGTAAGCAGGGTAGCAAGACTCATGATATAGACAAGTTTAAGGTGTAATTGGGAGACCCTGCCTCGATGAACAAGTGGAAGGGCCGTGGAGGATGATTGTGACATCAACCTCAAGTCTCCACATGTACATGTGTGTATGTGTACACCCCTCGAGAGGTGCTCACACACATGAAAAAATATGCATACACTATGCAAACACATACACACATATACGTACATACACACACATGCACGTACACATGCACATGGGCATACACACACAGCCTGGAAAGAAAAAAAATAAACTAAAAGCTCAAATCAGAACTCTTTCGGAGTATTTTATGCTGTTAGATACTAATGGAAACAGAGCTAAAATACAATGTGAAAAAAATAAAACTATATTAAATAAAAAAAAAAAGGAAAGAAAACTATCTAGTTTATAGCCAGAAATTAAGTGAGTATACCTAAAAAAACAGACAAGAAGGATTAGGCCAAAAGTTCTTCGTAATTCCTGGTTTGGCATTGCTCAACTAATAAAGTCGTCCATCATAACAAGGGAATGAGTTTCAGGATATGAGAGACCATCTATCAAAGACAGCAGTGGAGATTTCAGTGTCTTATGGCTTTCAGATCTAAATCATACCACACAACATCCTCCCCATTAAAACATGTGTTAGTGTGCACATGAATGCGTGTGGAGCCAGAGGATGACCTTTCTATCAGTCCTTGTCACAATCCACCTTGTTTTTACTGACCAGGTCTCTTGCTGGCCTGAAACACACCAGCAAGTCCCAGGTATCCTCCTGCCTCCACCTTCCCAGTGCTGGGTTTACAAATGCACTCCAGTATATCCAACTTTGTCTGTCTGTCTGTCTGTGTATATTTTCTGTCAGCCTATTATCTATTATTCATTAGGTTACTTATTACTTTAATCCTGATGGCAGCTTCCTCTCTTCCTCCCCTCCCTTTCTCCCCTTCTCTTGATAAAGGGGAGGCCTCCGCATATAACCAGCTTTTTAACACAGGTTCTGAGACTCGAACTCTGGTCATCACACTAGCACTGCAAACACTTTACTGACTGAGGCGTCTCTACAGCCCATGTGTTCCCCCACCTTGCCTCATTTGCTGAGGGAACTTTGTATTTACAGTCAGATCACCTTTCCCCAGAATGATAATTAAAATTAGTAAATATATTATTTGTCAATATATTCATTTTGTTTTGACTTAGGAGGAAAGTGCTACTTTTTCCTCTCTCATCTTTAGCTTTCTTCCGTGATTCCCAAGGTTGTAATATCTTCTGTATAAGGGTGAACATTCCTCTTTCTTGGCTGAGACTTTCTACCCTAGAGCCTGCATTGCATGACTTACCAAACCGCCATTTGCCTGTTGCCTGGGGGAGCTTATTAGGATGAAGGAAGTTCTTCCCCAACATGACATTTCCTTTCCATTACAATACAAACTTGGAATATTTAGGGCTGCACTTACACACTGTCCTGGCTTCAGGCCCTAGACAATGGCTGTTCCCTGTGAATCCTAGCCCTTTCAGAGATTTCCTTAAGGGTTTCTATAGCATGTTTACTTCCCAATGGATTTGGGAAGTACAGACCTCTTTGTAGAAGGCCTTGAAGAGACCTCAGATCTGTGTTGCCTCTAAAAGGTCTCACCAAGCTATTCTTATAAACTGGTGCCATGATGGGTTTATCAGTTTGAAGCAGGCCAGTGTTATGAGTACAGCCTTGTCTGTAGCTACTGTCATAGGGCCAAGTTTGAGTCTCTTGTACTCTGGGGATTCTCTCAGCTCTTTGCCTAAGGCTTAGGGATGTAATGGTGTTATTTCTGCAGATGGTGGATTCTGTCACTAGATTCTGAATATCTTGAGGGTGATGTGTACGTCTAATTTTTTTCTTTAAATATCCTACAAATGTCTCCTTCAGCATGACAGTCATTTAGTCAGCATCTTCTTGGGCCCTAACCTTATTTAAAAACACAGGGCTAAGGGGACGTCACGGTCCGTAAAGTACTTCCTGTGCAAACTTCAGCTCCTGACCTTGAATCCCTGATAACCTGTGTGATCCCAGCACGGGAGGTGGAGAGAGGAGGATTTCGGGGCTTTCTGGATCAGCCAGTCTAGTCAACGAATGAGCTCTGGACTCAGTGAAAGACTTAGTCTCTAAAAGTTAAGGCGGAAAGTGACAGAGGAAGGCTTTCAATGTTAACCTCTGGCCTCCACACACTCACTCACGAATGCATGTAACCCATCACCCATTGTGCACGCACGCACGCACACACTATAACACACACACACACACACACACACACACACACTCAATAAAAAATAAAAACTAAAACCAAGGGAAATAAAGTGATCTTGGAGAACTGTAGAACAGGAGAAGCAACTTAGGTCTTTCAAACATCTTTCCTCCCTAGCCCCAAACCTATTAAAATAAGCTGATTATCTTTTTGTGTTTTATTTTAGTGCTTGGAAATATAGATAAAATTAAAAAATAATAACCACAAATCTATAACTCAAACAACCACATTTAATCTTCATTAATTACATTTAATCTTCTTTTAAAGAAAATACAACTGGGACAGGAACAGTTTCTCGGTTGATAGAGTTTGCCTTGCAAGCATGAAGCCCTGGCTTTGATCCCTAGAGACTCATAAGCCAGAGGTGGTGGTGTCTTCCTGTAATCCCAACATTTGGGACACAGAGGCAAGAAGGTCAGAAGTTCAAGGTCACCCTTAATGTCTTAGAGTTTTGACTGCTGTGACAAAACACCATGACCAAAAGCAACCTGAGGAGGAAAGATTTATTTTGCTTTATGCGTCCATATCACAGTTCATCCTCAGAAAGCAGTCAGGGTAGAGATGGAACCTGGAGACAGGCACTGATGCAGAGGCCATGGTGGGGTACTGCTCACTGGCTTGCCCCTCATGGCTTGTGCTCAGCCTGCTTTCTTATAGACTGAAGGACCACCGACCCAGGGGTGGCACCACCCACAATAGGCTAGGGTCCTCAGTCATCAATCACTAATTAAGAAAAGGTTGTACCAGCTTCTGTACAGCCTAATCTTATGGAGGCAAGTTTTTTTCTTTTGTTTTTTTCCATTGAGGCTCTCTCCTCCTCTTGGATGACTCTAAGTGGGGTTAAGTTGACATAAAACTAACCCACACATTCAGCTAGCTTGTGTTGGAGTGGGCTACATGAGACCCTGTCTCAAAAAGAAATAAAAGATTCTGACTTAAAAATTATTATTATTATTATTATTATTATTATTATTTTATTCTTGAAGACAGGGTTTCTTTGAATAACAAAGTCCTGGCTGTCCTGGAATTCACTTGATAGACCAGGCTGGCCTCAAACTCAGATATACACCTGTCTCTGCCTCCGAGTGCTGGGATTAAATGAGTGTACCACAACCAGCTAAAAAGTATCTATAATGAGCTGTCATGTACTATCTCGTAATCGACATCTTTCATTTCACAATCCTAAACACTTTCTAGTGGTCTTTACAAACACCACTCAAGAAGATGGCTACACGTGAGAAGGAGAGAACTGACTTCTGCAACTGGTTCTCTGACCTCACATTCACATAGGGGCATGTGCACACCCACACAACACAGACATACACAGACACACAATAAAAGCAAATGAATGGAATAAAGAAAACAAAGAAGCTAACTAATATCTCATTGTGTACACTCACCAGTTTCCTTAATTCTAATTTTATTAATTTGCTTTTATTTTTATTTAGGTGTATGCACTTGTCTATGTCTATGTAATGAATATGTGCTCCTGAAATACAGTTGCCTGTAGAGGTCAGAAGATTCCCTGACCTCCATCTGTGGACATCAGATCCTCTGGAGCCAGTTATGGGCAGTTGCGAGTAGCCCAACGTGGGTGCTGGGAACTGAACTTGGGTCTTCTGATGGAGCAGCAAGAGCTCTTAACCACAGAGCCATCTCTCTAGCCTCTTGTGATCCTGACTCTGCCATTGGATTGGAAATTTCTTTCCAGATGCCCACCCCTGGCCTCTTGGGGTCAGAGGGACAAGCATGGAGACATTCAGGGCAGTTGCCTCTGGCTTTGTTGGGGCAGACCAGCTTCAGTCTGACCAGTTGCACTCACTGGTGTGTGAGACTGATGAGTACTTGGCATCTCAGCCTGCGCTTCTTTGAAAATGTTTGCAAGTTTGACATGTGAGAAGCAGCAGGGTTGTGGTTTTGAATTTTATTAATTTGGTTGTTAGTGAGGCTGAACATTTCTTCCTGTTTTTGTTTATCAATATTGTTTCCTCTTTTGTGAACTTTCTGTATCTTTTCTTATGCCTCCTGTCTCTCTCTGTCTCTTCTCTCTGTCTCGTCTCTGTCTCTCTCTCTCTCTCTCTTCTCTGTTCCTCTGTCAGTCTCTGGTGTGTGTGTGTGTGTGTTCAGGGACCCCGTGATGTTTGTCTTCCTTGTACTGGGATTATAGACACGTGCTGCCCCGTCTGTTTTTCACTTGGGTGCTGAGAATCAGAATTCAGGCCTTCACCCTTGAAAGCACTTTACTGACTGAGCATCTCTTCAGTCCCTTTCCTGTCTTACTGCATCCACACCAATCTCTTCCTTTTCACTCCTTACTAGTGATGAATTGACTCAGACTATTAGTCCAGACGGCTAGCCTTCCTTTGCTTGTGGCTGTGGTCACCAGCTCACATTTTCCCATTGCCATAGACATCTCACAGAGGTAACAGAGGACCACTGATGCAGGATAAGTGGCATCATTTCTTCAGCCTCTCCAGTGTCCTCTTCTCACCTTGGGAAGAATGTTGTAGAAGGTAATAAAACTTGCTGGAGATTACTTTCAGCAGAAATATGTCGTGGCAGTCCTTCAGAGATTAATTTTGACATTCTCACAAGGCACTGCAAGCTAAAAGGAAATAGAATTACCACCCCCCCCCCCATCCCCACCCCAAACTGGGGTCAGCTCCAAAAATCCTGTCTGCACCATTGCTTTTTCCTGGGCTTTTGTGGCTCAGCTTGTGGCTGGGAAACACTATTCATCACCAGGGATTACAGCTTTTCCTTTTGTCTTCCTTACTGACTGCCTGGGGATCTCTACCAAAAGTTGTGACTGGCGATTATCACCATGGAGGAGCCCAGCTTGTGGAGTAACCTGAGGACAGTTAGGCTGTGTGCCTCAATGACTTTTTATTTAGGGATGGCAGGAGAACTTCACCAGCACTTTGAGAAATGAGAGAAACGAAGCTACACAGATGTGACTGAAGCGCCAACTGTCTTCTAATGCAGACCGCCATGGCAAATCGGTTCACAGATCCACCTTGAGGAATTGTAAAGGTGTGTGTGTGTGTGTGTGTGTGTGTGTGTGTGTGTGTGTGTATGTGGAGGCCAGAAGTTAACCTTAGGTGTCATTCCTCAGGAGCTGACAGAGTCTGTCACTGGCCTGGAACTCATCAAGTGGGCTAGACTGGCCTACCGTACCATCGAGACCCAAGAGATCTATCTACTTGTCTCTTCCTCCCCAGTACAGGGATTACTGATATGTGACCAAAACTGGATTTTTTTTTTTTTTTTTTTTTTTTTTTTAAAATGTGTGTTCTGGGGATCTAACTAAGGTCATTGCTGACATGGCAAAACACTTCACCAACTATGCTGTCTCCTAAAACCAAAGTGCATTATAAATGGAAAGTCATTGTTTTGAAGGGATCTTGAGTCCCTTAAACTTAAAGAATAAACTCATCTACATTTATAGTTCTGCTTCTCTGAATGTATTAAATTTCTGTTGCCTTTTAATGTGCGATCTAAACCAGGAATCAATAGATGATTGTGTGAAGAAACTGCTGCTTATAGCCTAGGATCAAGGAACGGCTTTTATGTTTAAAAATATCAGCCGAAAATCAATCAATGAATTGGTGTGTCTGCACACACATGTGTGAGTATACTGACTATGCCTGAGCACTTAGAGGTCAGAGGTTGACACTGAGTGTCTTCTTCTACTGTTCTTCATCTCTCTAGGGTCTCTCACCAAGCCTGGAGCTCACCAATTAGCTAGACTGACTGGCTAGCAAGCCCAAGGGATCCCCCTGTGTCTCCCCTCCTGGGGCTGGAATTATAGGCACATGTCATTACATCTGACTTTTAATGTGACAGCTGGAGACCCAAATTTGGGCCCCCCATGTTTGTGTAGAAAGCACTTTATCTACTAAATCATCTTCCCAGTCTGTTTTTATAGCTTTAAGTTTTGAAAGATGAAAAATAATAAAAAGAAAAACATATTTTATGACAAGAAAATTCTATGAAACTCAAGTTTCAGCTTCCATAAAGGAGGTTTTATGGGAGCAGGCCCACACTCAATTACTTATGTGTCATTGGTAAATGTTTTCTTGTCATGACAGCAGACGCTAGCCGACAGCATCATGAAAGCTTCTTGTTAATTAACCATATCAGGCTATAAAGGTCTTACCACTTGGGACACAGACTTAGTTGAGAGGTAAAATTCACTTTCAAAAGAACCGTGGTGTCTTGTGCAGTAGTTGCTTCTCATTTTCCCAAAGTCTTTTGTTCACATGAGCTCACATGCCACAGACTTCATATGTTAAGAATTGAAGATGGAAAAGCTTACTCAGACTGATAGAGCCTAAAGGAAGTGGGCTGTGGCCCAAAGTGATGGCCTCCATTTCCTTCTTCAGTCCCAGGAGTTCCTAACAATTTGCCTCCTGTGGACAGAAGGCTGAAAAACTGCTTCGGGGCATGTTCCCATATCCCAAGATTTGGCACGACTCCTGCTCCTTATCTTCAAGGCATGGCTAGCTGCCCCAGGACTGGCTAAGTAGAAGAGAACAGGATTGGGATTAGGTTGTCTTGATGCACCAAACGAGCTGGCCTGTATCCAACCCTCTTTTGTAGGGATGAGCAGAAGACAGAGAAGATGCTAAGTCTTTCTTGTGTATCAACAGGAGTTTGGCTTCAGGACCCTCAATGGATGCTCAAGTCTCTCATATAGATTGATATAATACCTGCTTTTAGCCTACACACATCTGCCTTTCAACTGTAAATCATCTTTGGGTTTCTTATAATACATCATTTAATAGAAATACTATGTAGATGATAGTTACGCTGTATTATTTGGGAGAATACACAAGGGAAAAAATCAGGACATGCTCAGGAAGAATGCAAGTTTTTTCTCTGAATATTTAATTTATTTCTTCATATATATATATATAATATAATTATATATATATGTATGTGTGCTGTAACACATGCGTGGAGGTCAGAGGACAACTTGCAAGAGTTGGTAATCTTTTAGAGATGGGTCCTGGGGATTGCACTCAGAGCACTGGGTTTAGCAGTAATCACCTTTACCCAGTTTGCATCTCATCAGCCTGGTGGAATATTTAAAATGCACAGTTGCTTGAGTCTGTGGATACAGGCCTCATAGATTTGGAAGACTACCTCCATAGCCATGGTCTAGTGGCTAGGACACAGAGGGTGGACTGCAGTAGGATAACTTGAAAGGCTGGTGATGTATTTGTTTCTTGTTTCATTACTGTGACAAAAATTCCTGAAAAAAAGCAACCTAAGGAAAGAGGGTCTTATTTTGGCTTATAGTTCCAGGGGATACAGTCACTCATGGCTAGGAAGACATGGAACTTGAGGCAGTCCCTCAACCATGGCGCTTCTGCAGTCACGAAGCAGAGAGAGATGGATGTGGGCGCTCAGCTCACTTTCTCTGTTTAATGAAGTCCATGTCCCCAGCCCATGGGCTGGTGCTGCCCACAGTTAGGTAGGATCTTCCCACCTCAGTTAACCTAATCTGGAAGTTTGTCTCCTAGAGATTCTAGATTTTGTCAAGTTGGTAATCAGTATAAACCGTCACAGTTGAATGGAAACTTTTTTTTAAAAAAAAAAATGTTGAAGGTAGGAGTGTCTAAGAGTCTCGAAGAGAACTTTCCAGCATGTCCAGGACACTAAAGGGTGTCCTTGTCACTGGGACCAGGTTTCACATTTGCCCGATTGAGAGTGTTGATCAATAATGGAGTGATCAATAAATGAATGATTGAGAAAGGTGACTGGTGGGAAGAGATCAGAGCGCGTAAGCAAGCACTAATCACAGAGTGTGCTTGGAGAGTGACGTGCTCTCACAAGGAGAGACCTAACGTGTTCTTCCCTATGTTCACTGACCATTGCCATCACTGAGCACTGACCACATGCCAGACAAAGCGCGCTAGGATAACTGGAAACCCACTGTTGCATTACAAGAAGCAACAGTGAAAAAAAATCTAAATTTTAAAAATCTCTAAAAGTTGGGATCTGCTTTGTTGCTTTGAAAAGGAAAACTGGAGGCTGGAGAGATGGCTCAGCAGTAACTCTGGCTGTGATTCCAGAGGATCTGGGTTCAATTCCCAGCACCCACATGGTGGCTCTCAGCTGTCTATACTACAGTCTCAGGGGAGCTGAAACCTTATTCTGACCTCTGAGGGAAGTACATGCATTTTGTGCACAGACATAGATACAGGCAAGACATTTGTACACATAATAAATAAATAAATTTTAAAAGTGTAAGTAAGGCCAGGTAAATGTCTACTGTTTAAACCTGAAAAATATCAAAGAGGATGAATGATCTTTGATTTTTTTTTATTATTTTGAGGCAGTAATCTTGTGTAGTCCAGACTGGTCTTGAACACCTAAACCTCTTGCCTCTTCTCAACCCCCCAGTCATAGCTCTATAAAGATCTATTTGACCTCATGGTCAGTTCTTTGAATATTGAATGGTACACAGGAGTTAACCAGTCCCTGCAGAGATGAAGAAGCTTGCTACAGGTTAGACTGCCTTGTCCAAACCCAGGTTTTAGCATTTATTAAGTATGTGACATTGGGCCAGCTTTAGACAGGGTTCTATGATTCTGCTTCTCTGTGTATAAAATACTAATAATACCTACAGTACAGAGCTTCTATAAAGATGGAATAATCAAAGTCCTTGGTGTGTGTCATTGGCAAGTGATGGTAACTGTTACTGTTCTCATCTAGAACTAGAAAGAAATGGTAAATTAACTTGGATTAATAAGGCAAGGATATGGTTCAGCCAGGAGAGTGCTTGCCTAGTATGCACAAAGACCTGGATATGGTTCCCAGCACACATACACATAGTGGTTCAAATACATAGCTCCAGTACTTAGGAGGGAGAGCTTAGCCTTGGCTGGTTGAGGTTAGACTGGGCTACATGAGACCCTATCTCAAAACATACAAATGTGTGTGTGTGTGTGTGTGGTGTGTGGTGTGGAGGAGAGAGAGAGAGAGAGAGAGAGAGAGAGAGAGAGAAATAGAGACATACAGACAGAAAGAGATACAGACAAAGGGAGACAGAACACATATACCACACACACACACCACACACACCACACACACACACACACACACACACACAGAGTTATAAGAGCTTGAGACTATGCCCCAGAACCTAGAGGTTCAGTTTCAATGCCATCTTTACTATATGGAGTAGGAAAACAATGGCCTTTCATTTGTTTAATTTCTTTCGCAATGTCCTCTCCTGAAGACAGAGATAGGGATACCTATCTTGGTGGGACTCTTGTATTCTGAGTAAGAGTGCCTGGGATTCATTGACTCTAAGTGTGTATGACTTTCTTCCTGACAGAGTCTCATATGAGGAAGTCATTTTCTTTAATGAAGAGTGTTGATGAGCTGGGTTCTGGTTAGTTGAACTGCAGTATGTAAATCAACTTAATCTGCACCAGCTCCATCAGATAAACACTGAGCACCTGGCATAGTTTGGTTGAACACCTTTGTTTGTTTGGTTTTGAAAACTTCTTTCCCCTTATGTGGCCTCTTTGCAGAGCTTCAGTTAGCAGGCATTTACAGTTGAAGTCCCCCCCCTCCCCCAGAAGGTTTACAAGATTTTAATTGTCTGACTTAACAGGGTTGGTGTAAAAGACACTGAATCAATGGCAGTCAGTGGAAGAATGGGCTTGTCTTAAAAGAACGAAGCCAGGAAGCATTGTAAACTCTTTGGATGGATAGCGAGGACTGTGTGAGCTGAGGATCAGGGAAGGAGCACAGTGCCTTGAAGTGAAACCCAGTAGCCAAGACTAGAGGAAGAAGTTGGAATCCTCTCCAGTAAAACTCTCTATCTACTGAGTTGCTGTAACAACATTACTAGGATGGATTCCTTAGCAACAACAGAAATTTATTTCTTAGAAGACTGGGAAAATGGAGATTAAGGCACTAACAGATTTGATATGTGGAGAGGGCATACTTTGTGCTTCATAGATGATGGACTTTGAGCTGAGTCCTCTGTGATTAAGAGGCTGGTTAGGTTCCTAGGACACTGATCCTGATCAGGAACTCTATCTCCAATGACCTGTCTCTTCCCAGAGGTCCCATTTCAAGGTCATCCCCTTAAGGTGGTGGGATTTCAACTTCTGGATTTTGGTAGAGCAAAGCATTCAATAGCCTTCATGGGTTCATGCTATTTTGTGGAATTATTCTGACTTGGGGCTGGCAACACAGCTGAGTGGGTAAAGACACTTGCAGCCTAGCTGGCAACCTGAGTTTGATCCCAGGTGCCTTCATGTTGAAAGGAGAGAACCAACTCCTTTAAATTGTCTTCTGACTTCCATACTCATGTCTTAGGACTCTCTCTCTCTCTCTCTCTCTCTCTCTCTCTCTCTCATACATACATACACACTAAAATAAATAAACTTATTTATATAAACACAAATTATACTGGTTGCATACATCCTTATTTTCATAAGCACTATAACTTGAAAAAGGGATTCTTTGTGTGAGTGTGTGTGCATGCAAGTGTGTGAGTATTTGTACATGACTGTGCAGGTGTCTATATGTGTATTCATGCGTGTGTGTGTGTGTGTGTGTGTTAGAGAGGAGAGACAGAGACAGAGACAGAGAACAACTATGGTTGTCATTCCTCAGATGCCATCTACATTTTGTTGTTGTTTGTAGGCAGCCGTGTTTACAGTTACAAAGTCGTATGACCAGCACCTGACAATGTAAACAGCTGGCTTCCATAGTGGCCAGCTCAGAAACTGGTAAACAAGTCCTTTGAGCATGCGTCGGCCTCGTGCCCCTTCGGAGCGGGCTTATGCTAATAAGGTATTGGCAGCTTAACCTATCCTGGGAGGGACACATCACCCAGCCCGCCTAGGGCAGTTATATAAGCAGCTCCTTTCTGCTGCTTGGGGTCCAGGCCCTTCCCTTCCGGTCCAGGTCCCCCGTCCAGTTCCCCATCCCTATGTCAAGAGTCGTTCCTGGAATAAAGCCGACTGAGAAGGATCCTACCGTGTCGCGTCTTACTTGCCGGCCAAGGCGGACGCGACATTGGTGGCCCGTCCGGGGAAACTGAGGACTTCACCTTCGTTGGATTCAGAACTCAGCAGCTAGGAACGGTGGTACAGGTATATTTATTGCCACAGAAAGTGCCCAGTGAGTAGGGCCGTCACAAGGTCCGCGGTTGAAGCGGAGTCACAGAAAGTGCCCAGTGAGTAGGGCCGTCACAAGGTCCGCGGTAAAGCGGCGTCACAGAAGGTGCCCAGTGAGTAGGGCCGTCACAAGGTCCGCGGGGTGAAGCGGAGTCACAGAAAGTGCCCAGTGAGTAGGGCCGTCACAAGGTTCGCGGTAAAGCGGCGTCACAGAAGGTGCCCAGTGAGTAGGGCCGTCACAAGGTCCGCGGTGAAGCGGAAGCCACAGAAGGTGCCCAGTGAGTAGGGCCGTCACAAGGTCCGCGGTGTGAAGCGGCGTCATAGAAAGTGCCCATGAGTAGGGCCGTCACAAGGTCCGCAGAAGCGGCGTCATAAGGTCCGTGGTCATAGGTCCATGGTAAAGTGGCAATTGAATCATGAGAGACCTTAGAAGTATCATGTTAGTGTTTGCTTTTTGTGTTTGTGTTTGTTTGGTGTGGGTCTGTCTTGGTGCCGTAATTGTGTTTTCTCTGGGGTATTGGCAAGCATCAAATCAGGAAAGTGAAACCATGGGGAACTCACCATTGTGCCCCCTGAGAAGTGCCTTAATCACGAGAGACATTAGAAGTATCATGTTTGTGTTTGTTGTAGACCAGGTGTGGGTCGGTCTGGGTGTCGTAATTATGTTTTTCCTAGTATGTAGTCTTTGTTTCTGTTTAAATTGTCATTGTCCAAGACATAAGTGTAAAAAAGATAAAGGACGAAAAAGGGCCTCCAACATTTATCCTAGCACAAAAGATTTAGAGACAGAGAGTTCCTCCAGCTCCGATAGCTCAGATGAGGAGGAAGGGAGGGAACTTAGGCAAGATGGAGGAGGAAGAAAAGTTAGAAAAGATGGAGGAGGATCAAGAGAACCGATAGCTCAGATGAGGAGGAAGGAGGGAACTTAGGCAAGATGGAGGAGGAAGAAAAGTTAGAAAAGATGGAGGAGGATCAAGAGAACCTATCAGTTGAAAGGGAGTCTGTGACCCTCCCTAGGCGGAGGAAAGGCAAACATGGGGCGGAGAAGCTTAAACCACTGCTTGGGAGACGCCCACAGCTCCTCCCCTAGGCCCGCCTCCCTATGCGGAGGTTCCTTGGGCCAGTCTGTCCTCAGAGACACAATGTTCATTCTGCCCACAGACTTGGAAGGAAGTGTGTATAGCCTTCCCAGTTTATCTTGACTGGAAATCCATTTACAGTACTGCGTTGGATACCGGGTGACTTTATACCTTTGTGGGCCGTCACACGCACCTGGCCAGTGCCTTATGCCGGTCCATTCTAACTCCCCGGTCCTCCTTACCTTTTTCCCTACCTACTTCTTGTGCTCAAAATGCACTTCCTGCTGGCTAACCTATATAAACCTATTCAGCTCTCTTGCGTCTCCTCTCTCAGGGGACTGTATATTATTCCTTTGGTATATAACTCTTCTCAGTCTCTAATCAGAGTCGCCTCCTGTCAGAGTACCTGAAAGGAAATCGGTCGAAAGAAGACGAGGACCTATCCAGGAGGCTCCTGTTGCAGATCGCTACCCTGAATGGCACCCGCCTGGATCCCTTTACTTTGGAGGGGCTCACCACTTGGGTCAAGGGTGCCCTCAATTTTCTTTAAAGAATGAGCGGGAGTATTTATCTGGGGAGGTGTTGTTCTCCTAGGATGTGGTTTCTGCCTTTGGTTTCTGTGTCATTTGTGTCATTTGTGCCATGACCATGCAGGACATAAGGTTGTTGTTTACCAGGCGCTGACTGCCATGGAGGAAGGCACTCCCCCAGGTATTTGGCTGGCCTCCCTTAGGGAGGCATAGTAGGGAGCCTTCTGGACCCGGTAATGGCCATTCAGGCATAATCCCTAGATCCTGACCATCTTGACCATTGCCAAAGGTGTACACTCATGAGGCTACAGCATCACCTCAATGTTTCTGAAGCGGGGAGTACGAGGAGTGCCTCGACTGGAGATGTTCTCAATCTTGAGATAGATTCTCTGAAAGCATGTCCGAGTGCATAGAGGTTTTGTGCCAAATGTACCTCTCCCTGAAAAAAGGCACGAAGGCGGGTATGGCAGAAATATAAACTTTCCCATCACAATGCCTTCACTTTGCACAAGGGCTCGGACCTCTGTTTTCCACCGCTGACTTGCTGCGCTAGCGGCGACCTTCTAGGTGTGCTTTCAATCGCCTCACACCAACCACCTAATGAATGAGTTCAAGCATGCTTGGGTGTGGGATGCCTAAGGTCTGAAGGGTCCAGAGGTAACCTAATTCAAATTTAATAAATAATTAAGGGGAGCTGTAGGCAGCCGTGTTTACAGTTACAAAGTCGTATGACCAGCACCTGACAATGTAAACAGCTGGCTTCCATAGTGGCCAGCTCAGAAACTGGTAAACAAGTCCTTTGAGCATGCGTCGGCCTCGTGCCCCTTCGGAGCGGGCTTATGCTAATAAGGTATTTGGCAGCTTAACCTATCCTGGGAGGACACATCACCCAGCCCGCCTAGGGCAGTTATATAAGCAGCTCTTTCTGCTGCTTGGGATCCAGGCCCTTCCCTTCCCTTCCTGGTCCAGGCCCTTCCATCTCCTTCCTGGTCCAGGCCCTTCCCTTCCCTTCCTGGTCCAGGTCCCCCGTCCAGTTCCCCATCCCTATGTCAAGAGTCGTTCCTGGAATAAAGCCGACTGAGAAGGATCCTACCGTGTTGCGTCTTACTTGCCGGCCAAGGCGGACGCGACAGTTGTTGTTTATTTTGACACAGGATCTCTCCTAGGCTTGAACTCACCAAGTAGAGAATGGCTGCTGTGCTGGTGTGTATATGCTTGGCCCAGGGGAGTGGCATTATTAGAAAGTGTGGCCCTGTTGGAGAAGGTGTGTTACTGTGGGTGTGTGCTTTAAGATCCTCATCCTAGCTGCCTAGAAGTCAGTATTCTGTTAGCAGCCTTCAGATGAAGATGTAGAACTCTCAGCTCTTCCTACACCATGCCTGCCTGGACACTGCCATGCTCTTACCTTGATGATAATGGACTGAACCTCTGAACTTGTAAGCCAGCCCCAATGAAATGTTGTCCTTATAAGAGTTGCCTTGGTCATGGTGTCTGTTCACAGCAGTAAACCCTGACTAAGCTGCCTATCAAGAGCTGTGGATCAGCCTATCTCCACCCCCTCCCCTGTGAGTGATTTACTGATGAGTGAAAGGGGCTTCTGAAGTTGGAATACCATTGATATTCTGGGCCAGCTAGTTCTTTGAGGCAGATAGTTTTGTGCATATGAAGTTACATATCTGGTCTCTAGCTCCAGTTTCTGCTCTCTTCAATAGGATCACCCAGAGTATGTCCAGAACCTATCAGAATGTTACCTGGAGGATGATATGGCTCCAGGACCATTTCATTTAAAAAATTCATTTCCTTTACTTTTGGCCCCAGAACACCACTGTTCTTCTGAGGTTGTACTCTTGGGAATGTTGCTATGGCTGCTAGGGAATTTCTTTAGCACTGACTGATAAAAGAGCCCCTCCATGATAGTTGTGTGCACTCTTAGGAGTAAGAACACATTTCTAAGCATTGCGGGGATGCTGGGTTGCTTTCTGTGGTAATTTGAATTTTGTCTCTAGGGGTCCTTGGTTCTCCTAAATGAGCATCACATTGAACAATAAATGCCCAATTGTTTGTGGAGCTTTTATTTAGCATCTGAATATCAGATGGGAGAAAAACCACAGACACTTGGTTCAATTATTAAAACAAAGCCCATTTTCTTCTAAAAAAGCACCCTGGAATGAATCTGTTCATACACATATAAACCATGAAAGAAGGCTGGGAAGCTCATAGGCCTGAAAGATAGATCACCTAGTGGCATTTCAGGGAAACAAAAGTTTTTCCCGAGATGAAAACCATCAAGGTTCCTGCCCAGTTAGAGACCTGACATCATTCGTAAGTCAGATGTCATGTTCACACCATTATTGGCAGCATGCATACAATTTAAATATTTTACCTTCATTATACAATTGTAGCTACATTACTGACCTTCAAGAGCACCATCCACGGGGGAGGAGCCCAAGGAACAATCAGTTGCTTCATGTGAGGGCTGGCCAGTAGACTGAGTTTCTTCACCAGACCAACGAGGACACAGGGAAGGCTTTGGAGGAGTTCATCATGAGAGAGTTGGGACAGAGAGTGACTCGAGTGGGGGCACCCTTTTGGAGGAGGGAGAGAGTAAAGACTTTTTTTTTTTTTTTTTTTTAATTCTTTTCTTTTTTGAGAAGGAGGTATCTGCCTTTGTTCCCAGGGAGGCTGCAATATCCATGGAGACCGGCAGTGCTGGGAATTTTGTATCAGCTAAGTTCCTTTTGTTGAGGCTCCAAGGCAAAGGAAAGGAATTTGGGGTGAGGAGGTTTCAAGCCAAGATGAGAAAAGAAAAAGAATTCCTCCCAAGGATTTCTCCTATTGTCTCTCTGTGAATAAATATTTATAGAGCAGGTCTGAGCCGAGGGAAGCCTGCCACAATGGTCACAGCTTCAAGACCAAGCCTTCCAGCGAGCACACCGAAAAGTATGTGTAAGCGTGATCCAATTAAGACTTCCCAGAGGAAGGCAAAAAACCTCAAGATAATTTCCTACTGAAAATCTAATTGTGTTCTCAAGTGGAATAGGAACACCAGCATGAATTACCTCAGATCCATAGGCTGCTGCAAAAACGTACAGCTAAATTAGATTCTATTTTAAGTAATTAAGTTATTTCCCTTCACAGGATCTATAATTTGTCTTGAACAAATGTGATTTGCCTAAGAAAGATAAGGCCCTGCAATTTTTCCATCCCAAATGGATTTTCTGTGCCAGAAACAATTACTAAAAGACCAAATATTGTCTTAATTATATATGCTTACTGTCTGGGTGGGTGCCTACAGCACCCTGTTTATGTTCTGAGAGGTAAAGGCAGTATGGATGAGAAGTTATCTTCTCTAGTCTCCAGGAGACCGGACCTGCAATTTACTCAAGAGTTTGAGGCTTGCACAATGTTAGTGTAAATAGCTCTGGGTTATTACATAAGGCTCTCAAATCTTGTGCAAAATCAGGCAATGGAGAGCTTGCTTCAATAGAGCTTTGAAACCTAAAAAACCACCAGCACTCATCTTTAACGGATTTAACGGAGCCCTTCAGGAGCTACTGGGTCTTGTAATAAGAGTCAGGATAAAGGTGCTGAGATTTGCATAGAAGATATGGCAAGGAGGGTATTTTGAGCACGGCTAATTTTATGAAGAAAAATTCACTTTTGGCCTCATGTTCAGTAACAACTCAGCCGGCATCTGACCAGGTGTTCTTGGGGGCAATACTGGGTAAGATGATGGTGTCAAAAGTTTGGGTTGTGTAAGTTGAAAATAAAAGTTACCCAGTTTCTGAGCCTCAGGTCCCACCTTTGAAAAATGGGGGGTGGGTGTGTGATGCCATGTACACTAGATGATACACAGCGCCTAGCCTGACTTGCTCTAAATGGGACAGGTGGGCATCTGCAGCAAAATGCAAACACTGATGCATATGTGTATCCTGCTTTATGGACAGACAGACATCTTTCTGAGGCTACTTCATGGGAATGCCTCAGCTTCCATGGGTGTAAGGGCTTCAACTTCTTGACACAGGCTTTGAAATACTAGCTGTTACTGTCCCTCATCTTAGACCCAGTCACTTAAGCTTTCTGCTCCTGGGCTCCCTTAATAGTAGAAACAGAAAGTATGCTCGTTAAGGTATACTTTAATACAATTAAAGACAATAGACATTACTTACGACAGGGGCTGGGGGAATGGCTCAGTTCACAGAGTGTTTGCTCTTGTCAGCATGAAAACTTAAGTCTGATTCCCAAAATGCTAGCAAAATCTGGACATCCTGGTGCATGCTTTAACCCCAGCTCTGGAGAGGAAGACAGCTGGATCCCTGGAGCCTTTTGGCTAGCCAGCCTTGCCTACTTAACCCAGTTCTAGGCCAGGGAGAGACCCTGTCTCAAAAACAAAACAAGGCATAACAGGTCCTGAGGAACATCTGAAGTTGACCACCAAATGTAGAATGCACATATGTGAGCTCTACACGGACACACCCAGGAGGGACTCTGGTAGGCCATACACATGTACATCACTCTGCTTTTCCAAACATGTATTACTGATAGCCAGCAGAAATGACAACATAGCACACCACCTAGTAAGTTTATCATTGACCTTTATTAACAACGTAATACAAGACTGTACATTTGTAGGTACTGAGATCAATCCACTCTTGAAAACTGAAACAAACAAACAAACAAACAAACAAACAAAAAACCCCAGCATTTCTATACCATTTCAGGCTTTGGTTTTAAGTGCCATCTTTTACAAAAAAAATCACACAGCATAGCCAAACAATTTAAGAATGGGGGGGGTGGGGTGGGGGGCGGGTGCTCCTCGGGAATGAAGAGATTACGCAGCAACAGCTGAGGATCACGTCTAGCTTTACTCGATTTACCACACATTCTGGAATGTTCAGTCCCTTCCTCTACAGTTCTACAGTCCTACACACAGACACACAGCTACAAAGAACTTGGCCACAGGTCCTGCCTAGACACCTATTCACATGAAACAAACGAAAACCAATATTTATATAAATTAAGTCAAACTTCACAAAAACTAGAGAAACATAAACTCCAACGGTCAATAAAAAAAAAAAAAAACTGTACAAGATTGGTCAGTCTTTTATATCTGGAAAATGTGTAACATAAAAAAGTTCTTTATCAATATATATATATTATATATGTCTTTGCATAAGTGTTAGCTGGAGTGAAAGCTGGAGGATTCTGACTCTGTGGAGACGGAAGAGTGTCCACCCCGCTTTCCTTTGGAAAGGATCTTGAGGCTGGAGCCTCTGCTCATGGAATTGAGTGCATGCTGCGCAGAGCTTTTGAATTTGGCCCCAAGGAAGGCATAGAGGATGGGGTTCAGGCAACAGTGGAAGAAGGCGAGGGCCTCCGTGATGGAGATCCACTTGTGCACAATGTTCCCGAACTCACATCCTTGGTTGATGACCCCCAACAGGATGAAGGAGTCGATGCTGAGCCCCACGTAATACGGTAGCCAGCAGGCAAAGAAAGCCAGGATGAGGATGACTGTTGTCTTGAGGGCCTTGCGCTTCTGGTGGCCCTTGGAGTGTGACAGCTTGGAGATGATGATGCAGTAACAGGAGAGGATGACGATGCCCGGCAGGATGAGACCCACCATGATGTGCTGGAAGTGGAACACCACCATCCACATGCTGCTAGGGTAATGGCGGTCACAGATGTACCTGTCATAGCCCTGGCTGACATCAGCAAAGATGAAGTCGGGTATAGTCAGGAGGAGAGCGGGGATCCAGACGCCCACGTAGACTGCCTTTTCAGCCAGCAGCTTCCTCGGCCTCTGACTGTTGGTGGCATGAACAATGGCAAGGTACCGGTCCAGGCTGATGAAGGCCAGGATGAGGACACTGCTGTAGAGGTTGACAGTGTAGATGATATGGACAGCCTTACATAAAAATTTCCCAAAGTACCAGTCAGCCATGGCATCAACTGCCCAGAAGGGAAGCGTGATGACAAAGAGGAGGTCAGCCACGGACAGGTGCAGCCGGTACTTGTCCGTCATGCTCCTCAGCTTCTTCTGGTAACCCATGACCAGGATCACCAATCCATTGCCCACTATGCCAGTCAAGAAGATGATAAAGAAGATGATGGGCAGGAAGACCCTATTGAAATGGACATTTTCATCCGGGAAGCAGGGCTCCTTGTTAGAGTCATAGTCTCCAGACCCCAGCTCTTCGGAGTAGTTATCGGAAGTATATATCTGCAAAAGAAACAGGGACAGACACGTCACTCCAAAGTCAACAAGCCTTTCCCAAGTTTTAAGTGTTTCTGCTGCCTAAAAAGCTAGGATTGATTGCAGGTTTCCAACCATTTCCAGGAAACTCCAAAGGGCTGGTTAAGGTCCAGAGAGAATACAGAATCCAGCAACCAGTGATGTTCTCCCATCTTCCACCAGTCACTTGGTTATAGTGGAACCAATTAGGAGACTCTTAGAACAAAAGGATGTTGAGTCTAAGGACTTCACAGCCTAGTCCTGAATAGCTCTCCTGCCACGCCCATAGGAGGAAAGAAAAATAATTCGGAGGAAAAAAAGTAAAGCCCCAATCCCCCCCCACCCCAAACCACAAACAAACAAACACCCAAACCAAAAAACCCACAACCAAACCAAACCAAACTAAACCAACAAATCCTCCATTCACACAAAGAAGTCGCTCTCAAAGCGGTGTGCGGTGGGAGCCAGCAGCCTGGGGTTAAAGTCTGTGTTGAAGGAGGTGGGATTAAGTTTCTGTATGAGGATTAGCCAAAGGAGGAAAGAAAGAAAAACGGAGCTTGCCGGTGGGGGTACTCCGAAAGACTCTTGGCTTTTTAGCGCAAAGCATTGTTTTTCCCACGTCTGTCTAACACAAATAATTACATTTCAAGTCGTACATAGTGAAGAAAACGGGATAATGCCAAGGTCTTTGGTGGGGGGGGGGGAGGGTTAGGGTCATTAGAGTGTTAGAAATGAGCAAACAGCATTCTCCTACTCCATCTCACACCCGGTGCTTCTCTGGAAGGTGGGTCTCTCTTGTCAACCCCATGTTTATCACTGGGTGTATCTGGGACGTTAGTGTCACACTGTCCTGGGTGGGGAAAGTCACAGGGTCTGCGCCCCGTGGTTTTCGCCCCAAGTTTCACTTCCTCACTTTTCCGGTCGCTTCCCATCCTGCAGCAGTTAGCTACAGGAGTGCGAGGTAGGCAGCTGCAGGGGTCCAGACCGTGCGCACCCCTAAGTCGGAGGCACCCACCTATGGGCTAGCGCCATTGCCCACCACACCCAGGTCTACAAGCAACTCGCAGCGGTTCCAGGGGTTCCTCCTGGCTGCCCGCCAGGATCGTCCCTCCTGGTGCGAGCGACAGATTGGGCGGTTCCAACGCGAGCGCCTTTGAATTGCGCGCCGCCGGAGGAAACGTAAAAAAAAAAAAAAAAAAAAAAATCACCAAACAACAAAACCCTCCCTAAGCAAGGGGGTTTCAAAAGGCTCAGGAAACCACCGACGGTTAAACACTGGGGCTCAGTCAAACAGTCTCCAAGCTTGCACCTGTTCATCCCTGCGGCGACCCGGCACAACCCAGGTGCGGTCCCAACACGCCCTCCTGTCCCCAACCGCCGCCAAGACCGGTACACCTCCTGGCCAGTAGCTTCACGGTAGAGACTTAGGACCCTTTCTCAGGAAGTATCCTAAAGGCAACTCCGACCACGGGAGGCTCGTTTGCCACTGCGGGAAGCGGTGGGTGGGACGCCCGCAAAGCGCTGCTACTCCATCCAAAAGCAGCCACGTTCGGTCACCTCTCCACGGCTGCCGCCGCAGTTTGTGCCCCACTAGGCAAGCGACGCGGCAGGCTAGCTCGGTTTTCCCGCCGAAGACCGGAGCTCCTCTGTCTGCAGTATGGAATTTCAGAACCACACTCCTAACTCCAAGAACTGCTCCGAGACGCTTTGGTTCGAAGCTAACCCAGGATGTAGTGCCTAAGCGTGCCCACTAAAGTCTCTAAATTCCCACAATGTAAGAAACTCCTGTTTCCAGGAGGACCAGACGATGGTCTGAGTCTTGGGGCAGAGCCCAAGCTCTTCTCCGGTGTTCAAAAACAGAAAAAAAAATTGGGACGTTTGCAAACAGCGTGCAAGACGGCGCGCGCTGCGGGACTCAGGGGGGAGGGAGACAAGAGCAACCTCAGGAAATCTCCATTTGAACCTGTCCCCTTCAATTTACTGAGAAAAATATTCTTATCTTTCTCCCCCTATAGCTATGCTCACACATATAAAAAAATTAGTTCCCGCTCTCCTTCTTTGTGACCCTGACACCCCTTAAGGTTCTAGTCAATTCAGCCCGCTCCTAGAGGAGCTGCGCTCTAAGTTCACACGCTTGCACATTTACTACAAAGTAGGATGCAAGTGGACTTACACTTACGCTGATCGATTCCATGGTAACACTGGCTCTCCAGCCTTGGTGGCTACCGGAGCACCAAACGCCTCAGAGGGTCACTGCTACCTGCTGCACCAGGCAACAAAATTGAAGTTTCTGGCCCGAACCGGACTTTTATAAAAACACGCTTGCGGGGCGGAGCATGCGCAGCTCGGATGGGGCGGGAGGAGACTGGAGGGGGCGGGGCGCAGGGCGCGGGCAAACAGAAGTCTGAGAGCCGCTGCCGTTCTGTTGTATGGATCCAGAACCTGGCCGGATAACGTTCTCAAAGTTGGGGAAAGCAGGATGCCAGCCAGGGAGTTTCTGCAGGTCGCGCATCCATCCTTACCCACGTGGATAGAATTCTAGACCTGGAGTTTACGGATGGAGACCTTGAGCCTAGACTGGCGAGGGAGGTGTGTGTGGCTTGGAGCCTGCCTAACCAGTAGGCGGCAATGTTGGAAGCTCTGCCAGGGTTCCATACTCTGAGCTGTCTGGAGCGATTACTACCAAAGCTCTTCCAAGCAAGTGTGTGTTACTACATATTCATAATAATGACATTAGGGTCAAGTGTGGCAGAAAGCACTTGCGGACCCGTCCAGAAGTAGAGATATACTCCCAGGAAGAAAGTCACAATAGTGGCAACCACTTTGTAAAGAGATTTGTGTGTGTGTGTGTGTCTGTAAAATGATTAAAATGTGCTTTATTATAAAAAAGAATTTAGCAGCGAGGACTTTGTGTAATCACATCCTAAGAAATCTGTAAAGAAACACTATTTCATTTTCATTTCATAAGCTTACAGGGATACATCTAGGTAACAGATAATTTCAGAGTCCCAGCTTTGGGCTACGAGCTGTTCTTAGGAGCTAGGAAGCGAGCGGCGATACGTGCGCAGTCGTGGGCGCTCCACGAGCTCCAGGAGACCAAATGGAGCAGTCTGGGACTGCAAGCCTGGCCTGAGCCCAGAGCTTTCGCTTCACGCCTATCTCGGGTCTCCCACGCAGAACACTAAGATGGGAAGTCTTAGTGAAGAGCTAGTTAGGCCGAGTTAGGGGCGTGGATAGCTAGGGAATCTCAGACAGGCTGGGGTTGCAGTGGGCGCCCAGACAGCTTCCCAGACCCGCTCCAGATCGGACCGGCGCCGAGTCTGGGTAGGGCGGGGAGGGAGAAAAGGGTGGGGCCAGAACCAACTAGACCTCCAGCCGGTGACCGCGGGATCCAATGCTGGGGGCCATTGGGGGTGGTGAAGAGACATCCGGCAGCAGGAGCCTGAGTGGCTATGCAACCCAGTTACCGCCTCCACCACCTCCTGGGATGGTCCTAAGGACAGGCAGGCCCAGACTGTGCCCTGAACTCCGTTCCCGCCCCACTTCTCCCCATAACCGTTTTTTTTTTTTTTTTTTTTTTTTTGGTTTGAGGCAGTTTTATGTAGTACAGGCTGGCCTCAGGCTCCGTACATGGCAGGACCACGAACTTCTGATGGTCCCGTTTGTCACCTGCCTAGCGCTGGGATTACAGTTGTGTGTCACCACGCCCAGTTTTTATGCTGACATGGCTTGAACCAGAGCTTTGTGTAGGCTAGGCAAGCAGTCTACCAACTGAACTAGAATGCATTTGCACCCGCTTCTTTATCTAGTGAAGGCTTCTTGTTGGAGGTGCTGGGGAGCTGGTTTGTAGCCTGGGAACTTATTCTCTGCAGTTTATAACCATCTTCCTGTATGGCCTGGGCACTCTCCCTCAAAGTTTGTCTGTCAGTCTTCTGCCCTGCACTTTACATGATCCACGAAAGCTAATGTTGAAATTAATAAGTGCGGGCCTCAAAAACTACCAAGTTAGGAGCCAAGAACTTCCACAAGCACTTTTAATTATATATCAAATCATTAATAAAACGTAGGCTCCTATTTCCATAAACTAGTTAGTACAGACAGAAGCGCTGTTGGACGGGAATGTCAGACGTGTTAAGAGAGTGCTAGTGTTCAGAATGGGTAGCTTGACTGCAATAGAATGGTAAGCTGTATCGAACCTCCAAACTTCTGCATTCCCAAAGGCTAAAAATGGGAGATGGGAATCTTCCAAACCTGTCCCTGAACGACAGAGAGTACAATCGGAGTAAAATGATTTGCATAATTAATATTTGTTGATTGCTGGCGACAAAAGAAAGCTTCCTTCCACGGTCTGCACAGGCCTTTTTAGCGCCTGTGAAGTCTATTTGCTGGAGGAAGCAGATAAAACGACAATGAAATGCTATTTGGTGACTATAGAATTAGAAAAAAAAAAGAGGGGATTTTTTTTCTTTCCCTTTCAAAGATAATATTTGGCTTCTGGATTGAAAAAGACCAGCTGTCTCTCCCTTGTCAGTGGCAGGAGTGTGTGTGTGTGTGTGTGTGTGTGTGTGTGGTGTTTGAGTAGCTTCAGTGAAAAGTACTTTGAATGCAGCCAGAACCTTTCGAGATTAGTAATTCCACCTTTCCTGATGTAGCCCCAGGAAATCGCAGCTATGCTACAAAGCTCATCATGGGGACACTGCTAACCAGAGTGTTAATAATAGAATAGTTAACAATAGCTGAGTAGCCCTAAATGTCCACCATGAGCAGACTAGTTGAGATGGTTAAGTACATCTGTGAATGAAATGAATATGAATGATGTAAATGTGAAGAATTATTAATAGTGTGGGGAGATACTTATGAAAGAAACTGCACAGGATGGGAATGAAAACTGTGTTAGTCTATGATCTCAGTTGTGCCTGAATATGCCTTTGAGGACTATCGGTGTAGCTCTGTTGGAAGAGTGCTTGCCCAGCATCCTGGAAGCTCCTGCATTACTCCTTTGGCAGTGGGTTTCATGTATCCCAGTCTGCCCTCAATTCCCTGTGGAGCTGAGTTCAACTTTGAATCTTGGTCCTCCTGTCTCCACCTCCCAAGTGCTAAGACTATAGGTATTCAGTTTATGTGCCCAGTTTATATGGTGCTAGAATTGAACTCAGGGTTACATACATGTGAGACAGGTGGTCTGCCTATTTAGTGGCAGCCCCAGCTTTGTGATCTACTTCAGAAAAACACAGTATACTCAAATATCTATTGAGTGCTTGTTATGTGCAGTCAACCTTGAATAACCCCCTCCACAGTTCTACCAGGCAGGTCTCCAGTATAAGGAAGCTGAAGTCTGGTGAGGAGGAGGAGCTGGCCCATAAGGATCTGTGCCCACCTAATCTGCCTGGCTCCAGAGCCAGGCTCTCTCCACTCCATCACAATGACTGTCTTTTTCTGGCCATTGCAAGTTACTCTCTGAATGCTTCTTCCTCTACAAGGGTATTTGCCATTTACTTACACAGCTTTGAGTGACATCTCTTGTGATTCAACTTTTTTTTTTTTTTTAAAGCAAATGTGTCTTACTCTTCTCTCCTAAACAGTCCAAGCTCCATGAAGAGAGTGCCCAGATGGCAGTTTTTCACGTAGTCCACTGCTGAGCAAACCAAGCTCCTTGGTTGTTTACTGAACCTTCATTTAAGGAATTAACAGCTTTCTCCTGTGGCTCTGGCAACAAAGACCAGGCTTATGAGCTGTCAGAGCTTTGGCAGTGTCCCCAAGTTCTCAGGATGGCTTTAGCCCAGGGAATAACTAGCTTTGGCCACAGTTTGTGGGGGACACTTACAAAACCAGTGGCACAGTGGCAAGCATCCTGCCACCTCCTGTTGCTTGCTCTGCAGCTGGTTGATTTGCCTGTCCCTGTGTGTGATAGAAAGCTCTGCTCTGTCCAAAACAGGCTCCAAGTTAGTCAGGGAGAAAGCTTATGCACAGTCCTTTTTCTTGATGGTACATGGCAGGAGACATTGGCATTAAAGGCCTTCTGAATAGGAAGGGTCCAGAGATGACTTAGTGATTCCTTTGTAAAACTCAATCTCTCAGGATCCATGCTAAAAGAAAAAAAAATAAGAAAGAAAGAAGGAGAGAGAAAGAAAGAAAGCCAGGTGAGGTCACACTTGTGATCCCACTGTTGGTGAGATAGAGACAGGCAAACTCTAGGCTTAATGATGAGGCCATGGAGAGACTATCTCTAAAACCAAAGTAGACAGTCCATCACCACACATACCAATTCCCAATTCAAACCCTGACTTGCTCGAGTGAGCTCACACAAACATGTACACTGCACACACGAAGGAGAAAGAATATAAAGGATTCTCTTGTTCTCATTAGCAGCAGTGGGGATGTAACCCAGGGCTTTATGGATGCGAGGCAAGTATTCTACCACCTGAGACCCATCTCAGGGAGCCCTTTGGTTTTGTTTTTGAAAGAAAAAAAAAACCCCACAGACTTTTTTTTTATGATTGTAGGGTATAATAAAAAGATGGAGTTAATGGTTTCCCAAATGATGGGGAGAGAGAGAGAGAGAGAGAGAGAGAGCTTTCCAAGAGGCCAGTAACCCTGGCAGAGGGTTGAGTTGCAGAGACAGGGCTATCAAATGTCAAGTAGGGAAAATCATGCCCCCCCCCACCTCTCTGGGTCTGTGTCTGAGCTTCTGCCTTCAACACTTAACAGGTGAAAATGATTCTGGAAAATAAACAGCATCCATCCACCTTACAGTCCCATACCAGCTTGGGAAAATCATTACCAGTCCTGAGAAGCACTTTTACTAAGTTTAACCTGGATTTCTGAAAAGTCTCCCTCCACCCCCACTAAAATGGGATTAGGAGCGGATTCCCATCAAAGTTTTGTAGCAGGACAAGATTTCCTATCTGAAGAAAATCGGCCAGACAGGCGCATAAACAGAGACAGTTTAGAGTCACCCTGGTAAATTGGCTGAACAAAAGGCCACTCAATTAGCAATGCAATAACCATTACTTGACTAATCCTGCAGCCAGAAGGAAGAATTATTCTACATGTTTCTTGGGCTCACAGGGCTGTTGCTGTGTAGCTTTGTGGGTGTGAGGCCCAGCAACAAACAAGATGCAAAAAGTGAGGTGTAAAACTGGGAAGGAGGGCAGGACTTTCGGAAATAATTGAGGGAGCGGATTCTGTTCTCCATGGAGAAAGCTTGTCGTCGTTTTCCTTAACCCAGTAATTTATTGCTGGTGGCCGGGGGCAGCTGTGGAACAAGAGGAAGTGCCTAGAGCCCTGTGGACAGTGGATTTCTAAAGAGAACCCAGCAACCTCTGGCATAGCTGTTGTGCTCCTAGAAACAGGGTCATGTGATCACCCCACAAATGGGCTTTGAGTCTATCAAGAGCTATCTATCATCAGAAGGATGGGGTGGGAAGTATGTATTTGTGTGTGTGTGTGTGTGTGTGTGTGTAGAGAGAGAGAGAGAGATGAGAGAGAGGAGAGAGAGAGAGAAAGAGAGAGAGAGAGAGAGAGCGAGCAAAGGGAGAGAGAGAGAAAGGGAGAGAGAGAAGAGAGAGAGAGAGAGAGAGAGAGAGCGAGCAGAGGGATCCATGCAATGCTTTCTTGGAATATTTTGCTAAAGCAGTGGGTCTGTAGAGCTACTTGTATGTCTAAGGAATAGGGAAAAGGGCTAGACATGAAGGACAGTAAACAAGAGATACATTAGGGAGTGGTGAAGGCTGTTGGGCACTGGAGGGCAAGTGCCTTACCTATAAATGCCCACCACTGCTTCCATCCCTCTATATGGGAATTTAGGTCACACCTTCCATTCTAACTAGGTGTGTGTGCGTGCATGGGTGCATGTGGAGGCCAGAAGCCAGCCTCCCATGACATTTCTTAAGAGCCATACACCTTATTTTTTAAGCAGGGCCTCTCTCATTGGCCTGGGCTGCACTGGGCAGCCCCAGATCTACATAGCTCTGTGTCCTCTGTATTGGGATTCCAAGTGGGTAGCACCACATTCAGGTGTTTTAGTGGGTTATGTGGAATTGAACCAGCTCTTCATGTTTGCACAGAAAGTTCTTTACAGACTGACCCATCTTTTTGCCCTTCTGGTCATTTTAAAATGAAAGCCTCTGATCTATGGAAATACGAAGTCTATCACCTGAAAAAATATTATTTCAGGGCCTGATGGTATATTTCAGTGGTAAATGTTTGTCAACATGCCTAATGCTCTGATCCGGATATCCAGCCGGGAAAACCAAACCAAACCAAACCAAACCAAACCAAACCAAACCAAACCAAACCAAACCAAACCCAAACCAAACCCCACTCCCTGCTTTCTGATTAAAAGGCAGCAAGAACAAAAGAAAATGAAACAGCAACCAAACAGTTGGTTCAAATAAAAGATCTCTCAACCTTCATATCAACTGAGGTATTGGCTAGAGGTACGAGAGCCGGGATTGTTGGGATATACCCACGTACTCCAACGAGATGAAAAATGTTGGCTTTATACTCTGCAGGGAGGCCTCTGGGGCGTAATTTCCCCATCTCTCTTGAGACTAAAATTATTCATTCGGGAATTTTGAAATTGATTCTTCATTTTGGTTCCTGAACAGCTTATTCTTGGGATCCTGAAGAGAATTCCCAAATTCTCTGGGACTCAGATTCTCTGATCTTTTTCTGTCCTTGGCTCCCTGTCTTCTCAGCTACCTTAAAGGCTGGTCCCATTTTTTTTTTTTTTTTTTCCTAAATCATTCAATTGTCATAAAATGACAACTTTCACTCACAGGACACTCTTCCTCCACTTTAAACAGGAGCTACAAGAGAAAGGACTGTATAGACCAGGCAGTGGGGCTCTGTGGTTGACAATAGGGAGTGCTGGGATTAGCCCAGTGAAGTACTAATGCTCCAACTCAGCATGGCTCCTGGGCTCCTGTCACATTGCAGTGGTCACTTAGAACTGCCACCGTGGCAATATTTACACCACAGATTGAAAGCCAACGTGATGTATCTATGCTTTTTTTTTTTTTTTTTAAACCTCTCTCCGTGTCTTAAAAAATACTTTTTTTCTTTGAGACAGAGATTTCATGTATGTATCCTAGACTAGTCTCAGACGCTGTGTATACACAGAGGATAAGGATGATCTTGAACTCATCCTCTTGAGTGTTGGAGTGATGGGCAAGTGATGCCAGTTTTTGTGGTGCTGGAGATGAAACTCAAGGCCCTGCACGCTAAGTAAGCACTCTGTTGACTAAGGCACATCCCCAGCCTCAAGACTTATTTGGTTTTAAGAACTGTTTTACTAGGATATGATTTTCCAGTTTGGATTCCAAGAATATATATGATTAACTCTATTTTCTTTGTCATAATACTCACATAACATTAGCATTTACTTTTTGGGTTATTGGGAAGATTAAATATGGCATACTTGTAAAATCTTTAGTATCATATAGGGCACAAAGTAAGTACTCAATAAATATGACATATTTTAATATTTCTTTACATTTTGCCCCCTTTCCCAGCATGTGTTCTCTCTCTTTTCCTTGCCAGTGAAGGGCTGTAATTAACCAAGCAAACGGCTTTCTCAACCATTGCCCACACACGTGAGGTAAAGGGAAATGGAGCTTTAAATAACATATGGAATGGTCTCACTTTTAATTTCATGGCAAAAGAGAGGCAGGTCTGATGAAGGAAAAGTAATAGCTTTTTCCATCCATGCCTTGAAAGCCCCCTGTCGCTATGGAGTCTCGGATAGAGGGTTGGAAAGTATCTCCAGGGTCATCTGAAAGACCTTCATGTGAGAAGGAGCTCTGTCCCTAGCACTGTGTAGATGTTTCTGTCTCTGAGCATGTCTGCCTAGGCATGGGTATGCCATGACTGCAGAAGGGAATCCTGTCCTCTGCTGGGCAGATCTAAATCATCACCAGACAGCTCCTCTCTTCCGTTTGGCACCTGCTTCTCCCATTTTCCATTCACTGGATCTAACTCAGCTATTACTTGACTGTGGAAGTAACTGTGAGACAAAGCCAACACCACTGGCAACCAGTATTGTCCCTAGGACCGGGCAGAATGCTTCCTTTTCCAAGTCATTTCTCCCAGAAGCTTGGAGCACAAAGAAAGATCCTTCCTTTCCTTAGCAAGTTTGACAGACTAGGGTCAGGTTAAGGTTTCCTTTCATAAAGGAAATTATCTCCAAACAGGGACATTTTGGGGATTAAGTGACTAAAAAGATTTAGTGCTAAGCTTTTTAAGGCCTCGTGAGACTTACAGATGTCTTCCAGAGAAAATGTGTGGAAGGAGCAATGTCGGAAACAGGCTCTTAATGAAAAATTAACCCCGTCTTTGCTTGACTTCATAGACAGAATTAGGTTAAAGTGAATACTTAACATATTGAGGAGGGAGGCCTGGAAGTGGGGTTCAGTTGGCAGAGTGCTTGCTCCCAGATATGAAGTCCTGGGTTCAAGTCCAGGCTTTCCATAAACCGGGCATGGAAGCACATACCTGTAATCCCAGGGATGTGGAGGTGAAGGCGGAGGATCAGAAGTTCATGGTCATCTTCTGTTCCATAGAGAGTTTAAGGTCAGCCGGGCTACAAGAGACCTTATTTGTTTGTTTGTTTGTTTGTTTTAAGTAATAAAGGAAAGTGCATGGCAAGTGAATTTCTCTTTAGCAGGCATCGATTACTGCTTAGAGAAAATATTACTTCATCATTTAGATAGCAGCTGCCATGTATACTCTCCAGCCAAAGGCTCAAGGTGGGCTTGTGTTGGGGTTTAGTAGTGGGTACTTGTCTAGCTGGTATGGGGCTGTATGTGAATTTGATCTCCACCGTCCCTTTACTGGGATAAGATGCACAGGGCTTTTCCTGGGATGCTGTAAGTCAGCTATGACTCTGTGTTGGAACAGTTTCTTTTTAAATGAAGGAAATGACAATGTCTATAGGACCATTTGAAATTAACAAGGGGATGTGTTTGGGGTTCTCTCTTTTTGTTTTCCCCATTCATTTATTCCTGTATTTTGCCTGTGGGAGGGGCATGTGCTTGGAGTTATTGTGTCTGCTTTGCCTGCATTTGCTCATTGGCATAGACTGCCTTTGAGAGCAAGGCTGGAGCAGCCCTGTGGAGGAGGAGGGCAGTGAAGGGCCTGAGTCTGGCCTTATTAGTTGCTTCTTTATAGTCTGGAAAGCAGCTCACTGGGGTGGTGAGACGGTTGAGTCAGTAAAATGTTTGCCGCACAAACACAAGGATCTGAGTTCAATCCCCAGAATATACTTAAAACAAAACAGGTGTAGCACACTTGTAATCCCGTGACAAGGAGACCATGATGGATAGATAACTGGGTCTTGCCAGACAGTCAGATCAGTCAGCTCTAGGCCAACAAGAGACCATTGCCTCAAAAATACAAGGCGGAAGGCATCTGAGGAATGAGACCAGAGTTTGAACTCTGGCATCCATATACACAAGTATGTGCACACGCATATACACACATACACACATGCATAAACACAAAGCAGCTTCCATGTGGATGGCTCATGGCTTGTTTGGAATCAGAGCAGGCAGCGTGACCTTCACGGAGACCTCTTTTGAAGCACTGGGCACTTGGGATTAACCCTTTCCCTCCAGTCACAGGTGCAGAGTCTGATTTTTATCTCTGGCGTAAGTGGGAGGGCACCTTGGTGCAGTATCAATCTTTGGTTTTTCTTTGCCAGGTAAAATTTTACTTCAGTGTTAGACTTCTAGCAGCCGGTTACTTTTCTAAGTTTTTTTTTTTTCCCCTATTGCCTTTCAACCATATAGGGTATAGGAAAGTTTTTGTCACAATTTGGTATCTTGCCAAGATATAAAAAAAGCACTACCCACCCTCTTACCAAAGCCCTCCCGTGACTTTTCTCACTTGTGTGCACTCATACATGCCCACAGTGTCCCCTCCCAGAGACCAATTGCTTGAGAACCCCAAGTTCTCAAGTGTTTTTGTGTGTTTTTCCTTTCTAACAATTTCCTCTTTTCCTTCCTCTTTATCTCTCCCTCCTCCTTCCTTCCTGTCTTCACCTTTCCCATCTTTCAACCCTTTGTTCTTCCTTCCCCTCGCCATCCCTCTCTCTCCTTCCTCCCTGTCTGTCTTCCTCTCTTCCTTTCTTCCTTCTTTTTGTCCTTTCTTTTTTCTCTTCTCTTCTTTCCATCTTTACCTCCCTCCCTCCTTCTCCTCCATCCCTCTTCCTTCCTTCCTTTTTATAGTATTGGGTATCAAACTCAGGACCTCAGGATCTCATGAATGCTAGCAAGTCTGCCATAGACTTGAGTTCCCAGCCCTTGAGTCTGAATCTGAGTCCCAGCAGCTCTCCCCCATCCCCCACTCAGGCCTAGTCACACTTGTAGGCTTCTCTGTAGGGAGCTGGTGTTGGGAGCCCATAGATTGCCTCAGACTGTGATCAGAGCTCCCTGGGGCCTGGCAGTCTAAGACCTTCTCCACCCTTCTATGTTAAACACAATCATTTTGTTGACTCTTCCTTTCTGACAGGTCCCAAATGGCTTCTGCGTCTTTCTTGAAAGCACAAATCTGTAGAAGGTGGGTTTGCCATTTATTTATCTATCCTACAGAACTTTGTGAGCATGTGCTAGGGGGAGGTTCAGTTGATAAAGCGTTTGTCTAGCTTGCACTAAACTCTGGGTTTGATCCCCAGCAATGTATTAACTGGGCATAATGGCATACACAAGTAATCCGAGCACTCAGGAAGTGGATGCAGGAGATCAGAAGTTCAAGGTCATTCTCTGGTACAGCATTGGTCTGAAGACACGATGCCTCCCCCCCCGCCTTTTTTTCCCCAAAGAGGCCGATGAAGTCTGAGCTCCTCCCGCCCCACAACTCTGTTGTCCCACTTTGTTCTAAGTGAGCAGCCTTGTTTTTTCTCCTCAGAGCGAGGGAAGTGGGTTTAACGAGGTCGCCCTCCCTCCTCTCTGTTGTCGGGGTGGTGTGTGCTGGGAAGGGGGGGCAGGTTGTGTGCGAACATAGCTGTATTTCTTGACCCACCAGAGGCTATGGGTGGGTCTTTTAATCTCCTCATTCCTGGGTCATCTCCCAGGATTTTCGTGGAAGCCAATGTAACATCGACAAATCAGGCATTTCTCTTTTCTGTCTGGTGATGGGCTCCTCTCTCTCTCAAGCAGGTTCCCTAGAGCGCGTGTGCGTGCGTGCGTGCGTGCGTGCGTGAGCCTCTGTGTGTGTGTGTGTGTGTGTGTGCAGAGGCTGGGAGTCAACATTGGATATCTTAACTCTCTGTCTATCTTATTTTTTTTTGAGACTGAGTATCTCACTGAACCTGGAGCCAGCTGTTATAGCTAGACTGGCTGGCCAGCTGGGACCCTGTTTCCTGCCCCTGTCTCTGAGCACAAAGTTACTCATGCATTCTACTGTGCCTGACTTTTATGTGGGTGTTTGCTGTCTAAGGGCAAGTCTACACTTTTGTATAGCAAGTGCTATACCCACTGAACCATCTCTCCAGTGGTGTACCCCCCACCCCAACACATACAGGTTCTCATGGGACCCAGAATAGCTACAAACTTTGTTTTGTTGAGGAGGATGCTCTTGAACTTCTAACCCTGCTCCTGAGATTGTGGTGCACTGCAATGCCTGGTTTATGAAGTGCTGGGCATGGAACCCAAGGCTTTGTGTCTGATAGATGAGAACTCTACAAGTGAGCTGTACCCACAGGACAAGACCAGGTTCTGGAGGTGACGTTGCTGAAGGGTTAAACCAGAACTCTGCCAAGAGAACTCTGTGAATGAAGATGTCAGAGGAGTGTTCTCTGAAAAGTAGAGTAATGGTTTTCCCCAAGTGTGCCAGCCTTAAGGGCATGGTGTATTGTGGGTGAACGAGAGACAGGAGCAGAGAGACCAGGAGTTTACCAGACGCCGACGTTACAGATGATTCTCTTGAAATTCTATTAACCAGATTTCCTGAAAGATTAATAGGAGGCCCATCCAGACTAATCCATAGGGTTACACTGTAAACTGGAACGGCATTAATTAAGAGTTCGTTATTATAAAGATAAGATATTTTAATTAAATCTAGATTAAGTGAAGGGCAAGGTAAGCGTCTACTCGTTATGACTTTATAAATCACAGGACCAATTTTCAACCTGACCCCAGCCCTTTTGTGAAAGGTTGGGATGATCAGCTGAGGATGAGACTGACTGAAACCAGGTTGGTGTTAAGCCCTCTCATGGTGCCAGTTTCCTTGGTGTCCCTTGAGAAGCTAATGCATATGCGCGCGCGCGCGCGCGCACACACACACACACACACACACACACACACACACACTCTTATCATCGTTACCCTCTTCAGTGGCTCCTCCTCCTGCTCCATTTTCTCTTCTCTTTCATTTCTGAGGCTTCCTTATTATCCCCTTCCTTCCTTCTTCTCTCCCTGACTTCTCTCCATCTCTTTAACTTTTTCTTTTTCCCTTCATTCTTTTCTTTCTTCTTGGAACATGATCTTATGTATTCAAGGCTGGCCTCAAACTTGCTGTAATGACCAAGGATGACCTCGAATTTCTAATCCTCCTGCCTCCACTTTCCTGGTATTGGGATTATAGGCATGTACTACCATGCTCGGTTTATATAGGACAGTGAGGATGGAACACCAGCCGAGCATCTACTAATTGAGCTATAGCCCCAGACCTTTCTTCTCCCTTTTCTTTTATTCTAATTCATTTTCTTGTATCCTTCTTTTCCTTCCTTCCTTCCTTCCTTCCTTCCTTCCTTCCTTCCTTCTTTCTTTCCTTTCTTCTTTTCTTCCTCCCTCCCTTCTTCTCTCCTTTCCTCCCTCCCTCCCTTCCTCCCTTCCTCCTTCCTTCCTTTCCCACTTTGAGTGCTGACACGTGTGTGGTTCTGCTTTGTGCCAAGAAAGATCCTAGATGCATAACATAGCCTTTAGTCTCAAGACCCCAGCCCAGCAAGAGAAGAACATTATGCTATGCAATAACCCACAAGTAAGATGCAGGTGTTGGTTTGAAACCAACAGGCAAGCTTTGAAAAATAAAAGGGTAACCCTCAGACTTTCTCTGCCCAGCACCACCTCTCCCTGGTTCTTCATTCATAAACTCTAAGTGCAAATGTAGTCCTCCTGTTTAGAACACACATGATCATGATATAAGTAGCATGAGCATTGTATGTCTAGTGTCTAGGAAAGTGAGAGGTGCTCCTTCATACAGGAGGATAAATATGTGGAGAATAAGGACAGACTCTGAACTTGGAAAGAACTGGACAGGGGGAAGACAAGTGTGCAGAGGAGGGTGTGGTGGGTGTGCAGAGGAGGGTGTGGTGAGTGTGCAGAGGAGGGTGGGTGAGTGTGCAGAGGAGGGTAGAGCCTTGGACAACAGATTCAGCCAGCTCTGCTGGATTTCTGTCTGGAGAAGTATATTGCAGCTAGAGCTTAGACGGTTTCCCAAATCAAGGCTAAGAGATCTGGACATTGTTCTGTCAAATAATAGGAAGACCATGAGGAATAGCACAGCCAGAGCTTGGCTAGAAATAATTAACTTAGAGGCTGGAGAGACAACTTAATGGTTTAAGTGTATGTACTGTTCTTGCTAAGAACCCGAGTTTGGTTGTCAGTACCCATGTTTAATGTCTAGCAACCTCTTATAACTACAGCTCTGGGGGATGGGGGATCTAATACTTCTGGCCTCTTCAGGCATCTGCATGCCGGTATATATACACACACATACACACCACATTTAAAAATAAGCTTTAAAAGTACACAAGATTGTAAGTGTAGTATGGGGGAGAAGGAAGGTTGAGAGACTGGATAAAATCACGTTGGCGAATGGTAAAACTCTGGATAGTTGGATGTGCTGGGAGCTTATCTTTTATTGTTTCAAAGCCTGGGTGTTGGTTTCACAACCAGTGCCTGCCTGTGACTTGTGGGATGTTGTGTAGCAGGAGACATCCTGTTACTGATGTCATTGAGGTGACTTCAGTGCTTTGCATGTCTTGAAAGATTGTCATCAGGGGTGGCAAGAGTGGTAGACCAAAAAAAAAAAAAAAAAGTAAGTTTCTAGATGCTTCCCTAAGGTCTAATCTGTACAAGGTTCTACAGGTAGATCCGTAAGTTAGGTTAAAGCAAATCAGTATGTGGTTATTGAAGATCAATTAGAGCTGGATACTATGCTAAGAATTATGGAAGGGAAGACATCCAGGAAGAGGTAAATGTCTTCAGAAACCTAAGGGTTAAATTCTGCATGTGTGATGTCATGGTAGCCCTGTAGATATAATCGTCTGTAACTTTTATGGTAAGAGATGAATTACATAGAAAATCTGGAAAGCAGCCACCTTCCTCAGGCCTGCAGAATCAGGAATGTCCAAACCAAGACCCAGTGGCTCAGAGGAAGAATCTATTACAAATCAGTTACTAGGGGAGGGGATTTCAGAGATGGCACCCCAGGGGACCTTGTCAGCACACCACTTTCTTTCTGGATAGCACATTGTTGGACTGTCCTACACAAGAGAATAATCCCAGGGATTCTCTACTGCAAGTAGAATTTCACCTGAACACAGATTATAGCTAGCTTTGCACTCATGCTTTTGTAAATGGAACAAGAGTCACTTCTAAGGCACATGGCCATCGTTTCCAGAAGGAAAAGGAAGGCAGACATCAGCATCCTAAACTTCACACCTTAGTTACAGTTATGTTTTTCGAGTGTTCTGCTTTACTGTTGGCCATCTGACAGGAAGATTACTGTCAAGGACCCAAATACGCCCAAATCTGGAGATACTCTCCAGGCCCCGCCCCTTACTTAGGGGCTATTGGCAGTTGATGGCTGCTGAAAGAGGGGTAATCATTCTTCTTCGAGGGTGTGGCCACTGATAGATTTCCCACGGTCCAGCGATGACTTACACCCATGCACATATGAGCAACACTAATTGAACTTAGTGGGTTATCAAAAAGAGATGAAGACAATGAAGACGATACATGGGAGAAGAGGAGGAAAAGGAGGAGAAGGAGGAGGAAGAGGAACAGGAACAAAAACAAGAAGAAGAACAAGAAGAACAAGAAGAAGAGATGACATGCTGGAGGGATACAGAGGGAGATGGGGGGGTGTAAATGGGGAGCCAATATTATTATGCTTCATTTTATATAGGTATAAAATTTTCAAAGAATAAAAATAAATCATTTTAACAAACATTTTTTCAATCTGAAATATGCAGACTGAATAGATAATGTATTCTCATTTTCAAATATACATGGCTGTCACTGTGGTAAAAATACCGTATCCATTTGAAAGTATCTTGAATTCATAAGAGTCTGACTTTTGAGTGTGTGTATGTGTGTGTGTGTGTTTAAGAATACTGCATGCTAACAGACACAACCAGCTTGGCCAGTTTCACCTGGTGGTTGGTGAACGTTGTGGTTGTTAAAAGTGATGTTCATATTTGGCAGAAGAAAGGCAGCCCTGGAGGGAGAAAGAGCTTTTGTCTAGTGCCCAGAGTCTATCCATTATCCTTACTGCCAGGGAGAAGAGCTTGAAAACGACCAGGCTCGAATAGGGTTGCAAAACATTTCCGTGAATACTAATAGCTACTTAGCTTGAGGTAGAGGGATGTCAACCACGAATCAATCTAATAAGAGGCTTGTGGACCCTCTCAGATCTTCCAAATTATCTCTACTATTGGCAAGAGTTCCTTATGGAACCTTCTAGAAGGATGCTTATCACCTTGACCTCTGCCTTTGCATGGCAAGGAGGTAAAAACCAGGTAAAATTCACATCTCTGGGCTGTAGTGATTTGACAGCTTTGGGTGGGGCTGTGAACATTTGCATTTTTAAAAAGAAAATGTCTTGATTTCTTCATCAGCCGGAGTTGAGACAGAACACGTGTGTATGAGAACAAAAATACTTCATCATGAAGTTTTGTTTGTGAAGTGCTCACTAGTGTGTGAACGGCATCATAGAGGGCTGCCTGGGGGCCCCAGACTGATGCCCCCCTTTTCTCACTTCTCACACCTACCCTGGTAGATGGATCCTTATTTTAAAAAAATGGGTGAATTAGGGCTCGGGGAAGTGAAACCAGTGTGGTATCTGAGGAGTGACAGTTGGAACCTCAGTGTACAAGCGAAACCAGGGAACAATGGGTGTGTCCCTTCTTGTAGAGGGACAGACGGTTGTGACCTTGAAGCCACAACTGAGATTTCAAGCTCAAAAATTGGCGCCAACAGAGAGAGGAGAGTGCCGCTGACGGAATCAGGGCAGGGCGGTGCCATCAGTAGCTCCTGACACACCCATTTCACTCTCATCCTAAGAGACCCAAAAGAAGCCGTTCTGCACAAGTTACCCTTTAGTTTGGTATCTCAGTTTCCTCCTTTGAAAACTGGAAATGGTAATGGTTGCCTGCCTTTTGCCTCAGGTCTAGAATTTCCTCTAATGTCCGTGGCTCAATTGCCCTGTCCAGTTCTGGGTTGGAGATAAATTGTGTCCTAAAAGATGCTAAAAAGAGCTCATGTGGAAGATATGGGAGAAAGAGAAGGACCAGGGCACCCAAGACTAATGTTTTCTATTATTTTTATGTTGCATGTGCACATGTTCATATGTGTGTGGTTATGGACATGTATGTGTGCATGTCCACATAGGTACATGTGTATGAAGGTCAGAAGACAGTCTCCAGCATTGTTCCTTAGGAATGCCACTCATCTTATTTTTGAGACAGGATCTGTCACTGGCTTTGAACTCACCCATCAGATTAGGCTGCCTGGTCAGTGAGTCCCAGGGGTCTTCTTGTCTCTGCCTTCCCAGTGATGGGGTTGTAAGCTTGCACCACTATGCCTAGGTTTTTTTTTATTGTGGGTGCTGGGGAGATGGAACTCAGGTCTCCATGCTTACAGAGAGCGTTTTTTTTTTTTTTTTTTCCTGACTGCGCTGTTGTCCTCAGCTGTCATCTCATTCTTTAAGTGGAAGCACATAGACCCTGGGGAGATCAGATGTTTCACGCTCTCTGCTGGACCCCACAGCAGGTGGGTGCCCATGGAAGTTCCCAAAAGGCAAAAGGCAGCATTTTTCATTTCTGTACACAGAAATGTACACTGGGCTTCCACCAGGGTTTGATGGCCGCCATCTTGATTCCTGCCTGCATCCTGGGGAGTGTGCATCTATCTGGCTAGGAGGAACTCTTCTGGTCACAGGGAGCTTGCAGGTCACTGGGATTTGTGTTGCTTGATTTTCAACTCACTTCCACGTGGATGTCAAGAGAAGGATGGCCCCAGTCTCAAAGGCTTGTTGAAGCCAGAGGTTGATGTTGGGTGTCTTCAGTAACTCCATTTGTGTATGTGGTATGTGTGGTATATGTGTGGTATGTATGTGTATGCGTGTATAGTATGTGTATGTATGCATGTGTGAGTGGTGTATGTGTATGATGTTGTGTGTTATGTGTATATTGTATTTGTGTGTGTGATGTGTGTGTGTGGGTGTGGTGTGTGGTGTGTGTGTGGTCTATGTGTGTGTGATGTATGTGTATGATGTATGTGTTATGTGTGTGCTGTATTTGTGTATGTGGTGTGTGTATGGTGTGTGCGTGTAAGTGGTGTGCATGTAAGTGGTGTGCATGGTGTGTATGAATGTATGTGTGTGGTGTGTATGTGTGAGGTGCGTATGGTATGTGTGCTATGTGTTTGATATATGTGTGTGAGTGTGTGTGGTATGTGTGTGTGGTTTATGTATGTGTGATGTTTGTGTATGTGTGGTATATATATGTGAGTGTATATGTGTGTGGTGTCTGTGTGTTTTATGGGTGTATGTGTGTGAGTATGTGTGGTGTGTATATGTATGTGTATGCGTGGTATGTGTGGGTGTGTTCGGGTATATGTGTGTGTGTGTGTATGTGGTTTGAACTCCTTACTGCTGTGAGGCCAGGCTCCCCACTGAACCTGAGGTGGCCACTCTGGCTAGGCTGAAGGCCAGTAATCACTAGGATCCACTTGTTACTGCTCTTCAACACTGGCTGCATAGGAATACCTGGCCATGCCAAGCTTTTATGTGGGTCCTTGGGGATTTGAACTCAGGTACTCTTTGTTTCATAGCAAGTGCTCTTATCCATTGAGCTCTTCCCCTTGCCTTGGATCCTCTTGAACCATATTTACAGTTATGAGCTGTCCAGTGTGAGGGTTCACAATTTGAGGGCACAGTCCATCATGGGGAAGGCTTGGTAGCAGGAGTGTGAGGGAGCTGGTTACCTTCCATTCACAGTCAAGAAGCAGAGACAGATGGTTCCTGGTGGTCTGCTCACTTTCTTCGTTTTATTCAGGCAAGGACCCCAGTCCCTAGAAGGATCCTACATTTAAGATGTGTCTTTGTACCTAGGTTAAACTTTTCTGGAAACATATTTATGGACACACCCAGAGATGTGTTTCCATGGTGATACTAAATCCCTTTTCCCCAGGTTCACAATCAAGATTAATCATTAAACACCTAAATCCTATTGCTCCTGCCTCATAGCCCTTCCTCAGAGACAGTACTGGCTCCTCCTCACGATCACTGGTGTCACCTGGGGGTGATTCATGGACTGCAGAAGCAGCCAGCCCATTTGGCTATTGACAATTATAGTTCTTCTTGGAAGTTCTTTTCTCTTCTTCTTCTTCTTCTTCTTCTTCTTCTTCTTCTTCTTCTTCTTCTTCTTCTTCTTCTTCTTCTTCCTCCTCCTCCTCCTCCTCCTCCTCCTCCTCCTCCTCCTCCTCCTCCTCCTCCTCCCCCTCTTTCTGTTTTGGTAAATGCCTACCAGATGATGTGAAGCGAAAGATGAGACTCATTTGTTTGTAAAGGCAACACATACACTGGAGTCATAGTGAACATCCTCTCCATGAAAAAGGGTTTCCGGAGTCACAGACTCACCACATGAAATGCTCTCCCTTCTCCGTGGTTGATATGCGTCAGTGGCCCTCTCAACCTTCTTCCTGGGCTGTTTCAGAGAAATCTCTGATGGATAGGAGGCTTTTTACTTCACTGCAGCTGACAACTTTGCATTTTCCTAAGGTGAAACTCAACCTGGGCTTTCAGGTCTGAGAGTCAACAGTCAGAAGCTGGGGGTGGGGACTTGGCTACTTCAGGCAAGCCCTAAGTGTAGAAAAAGGCTTCCTGGAACCTATTTCCAAAGCCTAGTGGCTTCTCTAGATTTTCTCTCTTAATTCTCCTTCCCATATCTGCCCTTCCTTCCTTCCTTCCTTCCTTCCTTCCTTCCTTCCATCCTTCCTTTCTTCTTCCTTCCTTCCTCCCTCCCTCCCTCCTTCCCTCCCTCCCTCCTTCCCTCCCTCCCTCCTTCCCTCCCTCCCTCCTTCCCTCCCTCCCTCCTTCCCTCCTTTCTTCTTTCTTTCTTTCTTTCTCTTTCTTTCTTTTCTTTCTTTTTCTTTCTTTCTTTCTTTCTTTCTTTCTTCTTCTTTCTGTCGTGTGTGTTTATGTGTGTGTGTGTGCATGTGCACGCGTGCACATGTGTGTGTATAGGCACACATATGTGTAGAAACCAGATATCCAATTTGGGTGCCTTAGAAGCCATCCACCTTGTTTTCTGTGACTGGCTCTCACTGGGATCTGGCGTCACTGACTGGGTCCAGGCTGTCTGGTCAGTGCCCCAGATATCTGCTTGCCTCCATCTCCTCAGCATATAGCACACATTGCCGTGTCCAGCATTTTTATGTAGGTTTTGAGGTATCACTTTGCTGACTGACCTACCACCCCAGCTCTACTTCTTTTTGAGAACCTCCCTTCTAGAGCTGCATATGGTGGCACACACTCAGAATCCCATCTTTATTTTGATGCTATTGTCTTCCGAGTAGACCCAGTGGCACAAAGCCTCACCCCACCTGAATTATCTGGTAGAAACTTCATGCTCCTTTTCCTTTCAAGTAGACTTCTACAACAATGGCGTCTTCACTGCTCTTTCACAAGTGCATATTATGGTACTTTTCTGTGGTGTGTGTAGACATTAACCACCTATTTCTGGATGACTTTCGGTATTGATGGAACTTGTTCCTGTCTAGACTACATCACTCTGACAGGTCCTGGATAAAAGCTTCCTGGCAGACATGCACAACTTCCTTCTGCAAACATTGACTATACAGCAATTGAGTTCCAGGCTCCAGGCAAGGGGATACAGTAATGGACAAGGCAGACCAGGACTTGTCTCCATGGAGCTGGTGGGCATCCAGTCAAGTTTACAGGCATGTCACCGAGTAATATGGGCAAATCTGGGCTAAACCAAGAAGGCTGTCTGAATGAGAAAAGGGCTAACTAGTTGAAAGAAGTAAAGGTGGAGAGTTTACATTTTTGTTCTTATGTGTGAGGATGGTGGTGGTGTGTATTCTTACAGGTATATGCTTGTATGTGTGCATAAGTACATGTGCACATGTGAGAGGGTATTGAAGCCATAAGTGCTTTATATAGGACATTTTCCTCAATAGCTTTCAACCTTCCCCCTTCTTCTTCTTCTCCTCCTCTTCCTCTTCCTCCTCCTCCTTCTTCTTCTCTTTCTCCTCCTCCTCCTTCTTCTTCTCTTTCTCCTCCTCCTCCTCTTCCTCCTCCTCCTCTTCCTCCTCTTCCTCTTCCTCCTCTTCCTCTTCCTCCTCCTCCTCTTCCTCCTCTTCTTTTTCTCTCCTCCTCCTCCTCCTCCTCCTCCTCCTCCTCCTCCTCCTTCTTCTTCTTCTTCTTCTTCTTCTTCTATAAGGTCTCTCTCTGACCTTGGAGCTCATGTAGTGGGTAAGGCTGGCTGGACAGCAAGTTCCAGCAATCACATACCAGGCCTTGCTTTTCTATGAGTGCCACGAGTCTCGATCAGGTCCAGCGTTGTATAGCAGGCCCTGGGCCAGTGAGCCATCTCCATGACTCAAGAGCTTACTCTTCATTGCATCATGCTAATAAGCACTTTTCTTGCATTCTACTTTGCATGAGCTTGTCCATCTCTATGCTGAATGTGTTCATGGTTTTGTTACCTTTAAGAGTGCAACTCCTTGTGAATGGAGACACAAGGTGTTCAGCTGTTAGTGAGCTTGTCTAGTATGCATGAAGCCCTGGCTTGGATCCTTAGTACTGTATAGAGTTGGGGTGTGGTGATGCATGCCTGTGATCCCAAGATTCTAGAAGTTGAGGCAGTAGGTTCAGGAGCTCAAGACTTGTCCTTGGCTACATAGAGAGTTTGAGGCCAGCCTGGATCCATGCAACATTGATATAGATTCTGTCTCAAAACAACAATGATGATGAGCATAACTCCTTGGCAGCAGAGTCTAGCATACTTCTCTCCTTAGCCTTGCTCATATGGTTCAGCAAAGAAGACTTGTCCAGGAAGGGTAGCAGTAAGGAAGAGTCCGTTCTTCCCTGATCACTCTGTGGGTATGCAGAAATCATTTAAGTGAGTGTGTTACTGAGAGAAACACAGGTGTGGCATAGGGCAATCGCCACAACCTGGAAGTCGGAGACAGTATCTGGACTTTTGTCTCTGCTACCTAGTTGCTGTGTTATTTTGAGTGAACTTCGAACCTGCTGACCTTGACTTGCACATGTGTGCGATGGAGGTGATTGTACTGCAGTATCTACCAGTCTGTCAATCCCACCACACCCACCCCTTTCCCCCCCGCTGCCACTGAGGGCCATCTGGTTGCCACGGACTGTGTGGGAAGATGTTGGCAGAGGGTGGTTCAGGGGTTAAGTCAGGAAACCCAATGTGGAAATGAAACCACAGCCCTCAAGGCCTAATGTCGGGGCTAGCTGGAGGCCAAGGCAAGGTCTCTAAGAAATGACTCTCTGTGAGAAGCCCCAGACCCTCGGTTCTCTTCACAGCACCCAGAACTGAGTGCATTCAGTTGCCAACCAAGGAGGACCAGCGCCTACTTTGTCTCTGCTCTGTTGGAGTTTTCACCTTGTACACAGACACTTGTGGTCTTGTAGCCTAGGTTACAGAAATAGCAATTGGGTATGCAGAGGGCAAGTGATGAGGTAGATAGACAGCGCTGGGTACAGCCACTTCAGAAAACATTGCGCTTGAGGACATCATGTACTAAGTCAAGGGTGGCCCCCCCTTTCTTTCTCTTTCAAACTTCAAAACAGGAAGAAAGTTGTCTTCAGCTATAGGCACCAATAATAACCTCTAACCTTCTAGAAAGATCTATCTGGAAGCCATCCAAGAAAGCTAGCTTCACTAAGGGGATATAACTTCTCATATTCTCTCCCCACCCCTCTCACTCCCTCTCCCCCCTCTCTCTCAGTGCTGGACTTCTGGCTTCTTACAGCAGTTTGGAAGGTTGGCATGAGGCCACCTAAAACCACAGTGGGATGTTAGGTAATAATGTTCTCATTAAAATGCTGTTTTGTGGTTTAATTTTCAACGGTTTCTTTGCAGCTTGAAAATCTGAGTGTTATATCTTTGGAGACAAAAATCGAGATGACTTTGCTAAACCTGCAAAAGGGCGGGAAAATGGAGTGCCCAGAGGAGGCCTTAGATAGTTCCAGAAAAGAAGCATCTAAGTGCATTCTAGGGAGGGAAGGCACACTGAGCACCAGAGTGACACCCTGAGGGCTTCCTGAAGACTGAAGAGATGTAATCACCCTGGGGACAAACACTTGAGCTCAAGAACCAATCTAAAAAGCTGTGTGTGGCGACAAATGCTTATATGTTTATTATTCCTGTGCTGGGGAGGTGAGTCCCTGGGTGGGTCCAGGCTCTATAACCAGCAAACTCCAGATCCCTGAGATGAGAGATCCTATCTCTACAAACAAGGTGGATGGCTGCAGAGAAATGACATCCAAGTTGACCTCTGGCCAGCCTAAGCATACACACATGAGCATCTGTACACACATGAATATATGCACACACACACACACACACAGGGGAAAGTATCATATGAGCACTGCAATTAGCTCAGTGCTTGTGTATGCCTACTGTTCCTGATGAGTCCCTGGGTTTGATACCAAGGACCAGAAATCAATATTTTAAATAGTCTGAATATTTTTTCCATGTAAACATCCAACTGAAGATTCTTATGGACTCTTAGGGTCCAGGGGCAGGGAGAGACCCCAAGCAATTGGCACCAGTTGAGGCCAATAGCAGGGAAAGGCACAGTGGAGTAAGGCAGATACCTGGTCTCACCTCCATCTTTATGGAATTCCTTCTTGAGGCAGTCTTTTTTTTTTTTTTGAGATGGGGTCCAGGCTGGACTTGAACCCCCTGAATGTTTGGATTATAGGCATGTGCCACCATGCCCTGCTGGAGCTTTCTAGTTTAATCAGTGAAGTCCAGGAGACTAAAACCTAGGTTTATATTTTCTTTTAGAAAGAGGATGGTGAAGCCTCCAGTTGTTCCTGCGGCACCAAAGGGCCTTTTCAGCATCCCAGGTTTTGATGTTGAGGCTTTTCTTGATTACATTCTGCATTGGCAGTGTAAAACTCACCTGCATAACTGGGGTGCTCAGAAGAGGGTAAGGAGAGCAGACCACTGGGGAGCACCCTACTTCTCTGGCACCTCCCACGTCTTCATCCGCTACCTCCCTGCCTGACCAGTTCCCACCTGATTTAGCTCTAACTGTGCCACCCTGACCTTGATCCTTGATGTTGCCAGTCCTTCTGAGTTATTTGTACATTTTCAGCACCTTGGCTCTTTTTTTTCCTAGAACCTGGGCTGGGCCTGGCTCAGGTCCCACTCCTTCAGGGTAAATAACTGAAAGGCCCAGAAAGAATGCAGTCCTGGTGCGGTGATGTTGGCCTTAGATGAAGGGAACTGAGGAATTTTAGGCTCAGGGTGGACCAATGTGGCCCTGAGACTGATGGAAACATTTCAAGTCAGCATTTCAAATCAGATCTGTTATTGTAACAGGTGAATATTGAATCATTTCCAGTAACTAGTGAGAGAGAACTCTATTTTTGGATCCCTGCCCCCTCCAAATTCTTTGTATATTCTGATTATTTAAACTGTTTCTCTTTCTTTTTTTCTCTTTTATTGGCAGTGTTACCATATTACTATTCTCTATTACTTTGTAAATAATAGAGAAATTTGCATATTTACTTTTGGCTTTTTTTAAATAAAGGGACTCAGTGATTCAGGCTTTAACTAAGCACCTACAACAACGGACTTGGGGGTCACGACCCCTTCAAAAGTTACATACCAGATATCAGATATCCTGCAAATCAAATATTTACATTACAATTCATAACAGTAGAAAAATTACTGTTATGAAGTAGTAATGAAATAATTTTATGATTGGGGCTGAACATGAAGAAGGGTTGAAACATGAGAAAGGTTGAGAACTATTGACCTACGAATGTCTCATGTATCACAGGCTGGACTAGAACTTTCTATGTAGCTGAGGGTGACCTTGAACTTCTACTCCCCCTGTTTCTATCTCCTAAAGTGCTCAGACTATAGGTGTGTGCCACCATGGTGGTTCATGGGGATGGAACCCGAGCATCTATCACCTGGACTTCATCCTTAGCTTTTCAGCAAGGATCCTTTCAAAACATTTTTAGCCATGCAAAGAGTTTTTGACTTTATATAAAGTCCTTCTATCGGCGAACATTTCTGAGGCAAGTCACAGTTGCTGAGGTTTTAGTGGAGGTTTTTTATACACCCCAAAGGTGACTGTGGAGTGAACTGCTTTAATGATCAGAGTTTCACAAAATAGTCACCCTAGAGCAGGTAAAATCAGTGTGGTTTCTTTTACAGGGGGTTTCACTTTGACTTTCAACACTGGATCTGAGGGTTTGGTGAACCGGAAATGCAAAGTGAAACTTGGGAGTGTGCATATGTACCAAGTCAAGCTGACTTCTATGAATAGAAACTGAGTTCATTTCTTATCAGGGTACACATGAGCTAGAGGTAGTTCTCCATGCTTCATAAAAAAATAATGGGCCTTTGTCTTTGGGAATATATATTTAAAATAAGATATGTTGTTCAACTGCCAAGTGATGTGGCAGAGGCTGCTCCTCCTCCTCCTTTCCCCACGCCCATACTTCTCCTTCTTGAGATACAGTGTCATATATCTCAGACTGTCTTCAAACCCACTAGGGAGCCAAACATGACCTTAAACTTCTGATCCTCGAGTCTCCACCCCATAAATGTTACTACAGACATGTGCCACCGTGACCAGTTTGTAGTTCTCAGGGTGGAACCCAGGGCACTGTGAATGCTAAACAAATACTCTATTGACTGAGCTGCAGGCACACCCTGGCATGGCATTTTCTAACTTTTCTCAAAGTTCCATGTTTATGTGAACTAAGGGAGCCATGATTTTACATGTGAAGAGGATACTACCTTTTAAGAATAGGTTACTAGACTTTTGATCTCTGTTTTCTACAAGGTTGGAAAGAGGGGAGGGATGCAAGGTAAAGCTCTTTGGATACGGCCTCTCATATTATCTCCTAGAGAGGAGACAGTCCTGTTAAGGGGATTAGCAGCAGTAGAGCCCATAGCGGTCAACCCTCCCTCATGGTTGACTTTGGACACTACTTCCAACAGAAGACAAATTAATCATTTATTTCTGGAATTTTCCTTGTTGGAAGAGGTATGTCACTGAGGAAGGGCTTTGAGGTTTCAAAAGCCACAGAGTTCCCAGTTAGCTCTCACTTTCTCTGCCTCATGGTTGTCTCAAGATGTAAAGCTCTCAGCTACTGCTCCAGTGCCATGATTTCTGGCTTGCTGTCATGGACAATCATAGACTCTAACTTCCAAACTAAGAGCTTTTGTAAGTTGCCTTGGTCATAGTATCTCTTCACAGCAATAGAACACTAAGTAAGAGACTTGCTGTGTTCACTCAGGCACTGTGAGAGTGAGGGTTTTATGGCCAATTTGACAAAATCTATAGTCACCTATAGATTTTTATAGATAATTATATTAATTATCTTAACTGAAAAGGGAAAACTTGCCTTAATTATTGGCCAAATCACTTCCTGAGCATGAGATCCTGGACTGTGTATGTGGAGACAGGGGCCTGAGCAGCAGCAGGCAAGCATTCTTTGCTCTCTTCTGACTATGGAAGTGATGTGAGCAGATGCTTTAAGCTCTTGATCCTTGAATCCCTGATATAATGGATGGTGACTTGAAATTCTGAACCCAAATACCCTCTTTGCCCTTAGAAGCTGCTTTTGTCAGAGTGTTTTGTCACAGAAATCACAAAAGATACAAAGACAGGGCCGTTTTGGTGTACTGTCATGGGGCCATGACAGGTATATGGTCACAGTCTCACAGTACTTCAGTTCAGGTGACTCTGATGTCATCAACAGAGACCCCCCCCCCCCCAGAGGAAAGTTATCAAATAGAACAGAGAGAAGCTGTAAAGTGCTTCCTTCAGGATCCTGGCTTCATAAGTGAAGAAAAAGATCGTATGCTGAGGTGGCTAGATCCTACAGCAAGGATGAATTCCCTCTCTACCTGTGAAACTGCAAGGAGAAAGAGATCAGCTACTTTGGCTGTCATACTTCAAGCTGAGAAAATTACATCTGCAAGTGCTTAATAAGTGCTTCAGAGGGAAGGGACGTTAACTTGGTAGAGGAAGGCATGAATAGAAAATGCTTTCTGATTGACAGCGATGTGTTATTCCAGAAAGTGTCAAGTGTACATGAAGATTTGAGGAAGGGCCTTTGAAGTGCGTGGCATTATGGTTCTTACTACATAGGGGGTGATTACACAGATTCAGGAATGAGTTTGGCCAAAAATATATAAGCTCACTAGAGAGGGCTGCAGGTATAGCTTTGCCTGCCCTCAGGTTCCATCCTCAGCACCAGATAAACAGGCCATGGTTGTACATGCCTGTCATTCCAGCACCCTGGTGTGGAGGCAGGAGGATCAGGACTTCAAGGTCATTCCAGGTATATAGGGAGTTCAAAACCAGCGTAGGCTATATGAGATTTTGTATTTCTTCCCTCTCCCTCCTCTCTCTCCCTCTCCCTCTCCCTCTCCCCTCCCCCTCCCCTCCCTCCCCCCCCCTCCCTCCCCTCTCCCCCTCCCCTCCCTCTCCCTCTCCCCCTCCCCCTCCCCCTCCCCCTCCCCCTCCCCCTCCCCTCTTCCTCCCCTCCCCCTCCCCCTCCCCTCTCTCTCCCCTCCCCCTCCCCTCCCCCTCCCCCTCCCCCTCCCATTTCTCCCTGTGTGGTGTGTGTGTGTGCGCGCGCGCGCGCGCGCGCGCGCACGCAGGCGCGCATGACTACCTATCTATCTATATCACTGGAGAACAGTATCTGTTCATGAAGACGCCGTTGTCTTGTCGTACCGCCAGCCAGGCTGAAGAAGCTGATGACGAGAGAGGAGACCATCTCAAGCAAGTCTTTAACTGCAACTAAACTAGAGTCTCCTAGAAAGAGTCCAGTAGAATCTGATTCACTGAAGTGCACAGGAGGAACCGAGGCAAAAACAAGGGAAGGACAGACCAACTTGAGCTCCATGTGGTAGAATTGAAGTAATGCCACACAGAGCAAAGAACCCATGAGGTCTCAGAAACAAAACTAAAAGTTAATGTTGGGCCTTGTGGCGTATGTCTGTCATCCCAGCACTTGAATGATAGAAGCACTCGGCTCAGGGACTTCAAGGTCATCTTCGAATACACAGGGAATTCAAGACCAGCCCAGACTATATGACCCTAGATTCCAAATATAATCACAACAGCAAGAAGTTAGGCACAGAAGGATGTTGACAGGAGGGTGGAGGGAGATGAGAGATGAGTGATAGGAACCAGAATGTATTCTATGCGGTGTATTGCCGTGCTTGCCTAACCCACAGACTTTCTTGTTTATTGGTACCATGCACCATTTCAGGCATCCCTGTGGAGGATCCTTGGAATACTATCCATGGATAAAGCAGAGCATCACAGAAAACCCACCCAGGACTCAAGTGCTTTCCTCATCCCAGCTTCTGTGAGGTTTGTGCAAAAGTGGAAAATGTACATTAGAATCTCTTATTTTCATAATATTTTAGACAGATTAATGTTTAAGATGAATTCTGGGTAGTTGCCCATGCAATCGATGTGAGCCTTTGGTCCTTAAGTTCCTTGGGTCTGGGTGTCTTATCTGAAAGGGACTATTTGAACAATTTAGCTTCCTTGACTGCCTGCTTATGTTTGCTAAAATTAAGCTGAAAAAGGATTAAAATTGGAGATGGAATGGCAAGGTACTACTGTCCTGGTCCTAAGAGGGAGCTTACACACACTCTCAGCATTAGACATGACTGACAGGTGTGTGTGTGTGTGTGTGTGTGTGTGTGTGTGTCTAACTCAAATGCCTTGTTCTGTTTCCCAGTCACAAAGAACCCTTTGAAATCCAAGAAGGGATTGAGAAAGGAATCAGGCAGTAAATGGCCGTGAGCATTTTTTAATGGTTTAAAGCTTTAATTGATGTGGAGTACAGGAGGGGTTTAAGGTATTCCAAGTAAGCTTTTCAACCTGCCTTCTAACTTCAGCTGCCTGAAGAGTGACACTAATCTTTGTAGGTATTCTGTTTCCCCCTTAATCCTCTGATTTGACTTTGACTATTAGTTAAAAATTTTGAAATACATTTATATAATACATATATATGTATTTTGTAAAAATATATTTTATATTATTGGATGATATTAAAGGAAGCTGACTATAATCAAAGTTGTCTCCTATTGTCTATATCTCTTTTTTCCTACACTTTGTATGTGTGTGTGTATATACAGGCATGCCACAGTGCACTATGCTGAAATTCGAGGACAATTTACATGTATTGGTTCTCTCTTTCCACCATGTGATTCTGGGAATTAAACTCAGGTCTTCAAAACTTGGCAGCAAGCCCCCTAACATGCTGAGCCATCTTATTGGCCCTTTGGATCTCCTTTCCTTACACATGAACTTTGAATAGAATCTTGTGGGTGTTGGCTATTCTATGAAGCAAAGACTTTACACAGCTTGCAGAGATGGTTGTGCAAACATTCAGAGTAGCGAGCCCCTGGAACAGGGTGACGTTGGGGTAGGTTGCTGGGGATGGGAGGCTCTGACAGGGAAGGACCAGGTGGGCCTAAGCAGGGATGAGTGCTTTCTTGGCAGGGAGCCCATTCTTACAGTGAAAGCTGGAAAAGCTTTGTGGATAGTAATCCAAAGATACCAACGGATTATGCAGGCGTACATCCAGCAAACTGTGAACTGCAACTCCAAGTGGTCATAAAGTGATCGTAATTAAAATAAGAGGAGAAGCCCTGGGGTGGGGGTGGGAGGAAGGAAGCACCGGGTGTTTCAAAATGATATTTTATGCATAGGAACCGAGCCTGCCGACCATCCGTCACTCTGGGCAGTGTTAGCAGAAGGCTAATACTACTCTAAAAGCAAGCAGCAACCTCTTCCACCTTGAACCTGGGAGGACTCTAACGCCAGCCATTATATATTCCTCGCCTCTACTGGGGCAGTCACTTAATTTCTCTCTGATTAGCTAGCTGTTACTGACACTAATTAAAACCTGCCTTGCCCTTAGATGTATGAAGCCATTTATAAAGTGCTAAGAAGGCAAATTCTTCCAAGAACTATTAATTGTGGTAAGGGCTGTGTCAGCTCCAGCTATCAGGCTCATAAATGCAAACCCAACCTGGTCAATAGTCCCTTGGGATGGTAACAATGGAATAGCCAGCTTTCAAGAAACGTGTGTGGAAGAGCATGAAGAGATTGTTGGAAATGCCTGGGTAGGAAAAACAGATAGTAACTGGAGCTGTGAAGCACAAGAGTGGGAAGGAGAGGGGGAGGGGGAGGGAAGGGGATAGCAGAACAAAGGGGTTATTAATGAGCATCAGGTACGTACGTACATTTCACACAGGACTGATTCAGGCTGTACTGGTGCAGTATTTGGGAGGAGGGTTTTAAAAAATATGAAGAGTGTATAAAGCACCATAGAGTTGATCAGACAAGTTCCCTGCAATGTCCGCTCCGAGATTGCTTTTCTATGTCCCTTGGGAAATGAAAGACTGGTGGCTCTTCTGACTATCACTTTGTTGGGTTCTGGGCAGTCTTTTTCTCTGTCATGCATCTGCAGGTACAAGTGTATGCACATGCATGCACACATGCTACGGGGGCTTGCCAGCGGTGAACCTCAGATATCATTTCTCAGGCACTACCTGCTTTGTATTTTGAGACAGGAACTCTCACTGGCACCTGGACCTCATGAAGTCAGCTAGGCTGTCTGGCAAGCAAATCCCAGGCATCCTTCTATCAACTTCATCTTCCCACCGCTGTGACTAAAAGCTTCATACACTTTAAAATAAGTGCTGGGAATCTGAACTTGATCCTTATGCTTATAGAGCAAGCACGTTTCTCATGGAACCATGGCTGGAGCTCTGGACTTTTACCCTAAGACTCCTCCAGAATATTACTCTACACATTATATGTTGTATATGCACACTATATTTAACCTGCCAAATAGATTAAAGAAGCACACTCACTAGCATGCCTGGCTTTTCACATGATAAAGAAGTCTGGTTTCATGAGTAAGTATAGATCCAGTGTGTCTCTTATTTGAATATGTGTGTGCAGGTGTGTGCTCACTGGCTGATATCACAAGTCTTCCTTAATTGCTTTTCTACACTGAGATTCTGAGACATGGGTTCTTACTGAAACCAGAACTTATCAATTCAGTTAGACCGGCTAACCAGTGAGCCCCAGGACCTCCAGGAGCTCTGCTGCACATAATCCAGTGCTGGGTTTATGGGTGCAAACCACTGAATCCAGACTTTCATGTGGCTACTGAGAATCTGAACTCAGGTCATCAGGCCTGTGTGCGGCGAGCACTTACCAATCGAGCCATCTCCTATCCCTCGTTACTTCTTCACTGAACATCTAGTAAGTGCACGTGCTTGCTGATGCTTTACGGGATAGGAGAGCAAGGCTTACAGACTCAGTGAGACTGTTTTAGTGTGAAAGGCATACAGTAAACAAGCAGAAGTGTGTACTGTGGAGGCAACATGAAGCTACAGAGACAACTAAATGAGGCAAGCTGATAGGAATGGACAGCACAAGAGAATAACTTCATAGGCAATGCTAAAGTGCCAGGCAGTGTAATGTTGTGGTCTTAAAACTCAATTTCAACAGTGGGATCTATATTTTAAAGTTGAAAACACATCTCCTATGTACAGCTTCAATATATGAAGGAACTAAAAACATATCTGTGGAGCTGTGTGTGTGTATGTGTGTGATGGTAGAGCCTCCACCAACAATTTAGGTTAGTAATAACACATTGATTATATCCCTTTAGTATATAAAGTACACAAAAAAGAATAAAAAATAAACCTTAAAAAAGAGAAATAAATAGAATAATAAAACATTAAGTGACTGGGGTTTGGCAGGGTGGCTCATTGGCTAAAGGTGCTTGCTTCCAAGCCTGACCACCTGAGATCAATTCCATGGCTCCACATGGTGAAAGAAGAGAACTGACTCCCTGAAATTGTCCTCTGATTTCCAAGCACATGGCGTGTGTGTGTGTGTTGTGTGTGTGTACACATGTGTGTACATGTGTATGCATACACACAAGCCCGAATGTCCCCACATACACACACAAGATAATATAAAACTTTAAAGTGCTAATTGTCTCATTACTCCCAAGACTGAGCCTGGCTCCTGTGATCTCTTCCAACCACCTCCTTGAGTCACATATCTGCATCACCAAATTCTCTCTCTGTTTCTTTCCCTCTTTTGAGTATGTTTTCTTTTCCTATTATTTCATTAGAAAGTCACGCTGGGGACTGAGCCCAGATAGTCTGTGAGGGCAACAAGTGCTCTTAACCTCTGACGTTTGAGTCATCTTCTTTACTCCATTTTTCAGAATTTTTTTTTAGCTGTTTACACATGGATTAATCTCTCTCTCTCTCTCTCTCTGTGTGTGTGTGTGTGTGCGCGCGCGCGCGCGCGCGCATGTGTGCATGTGTTTAGTGTAGGTTTGTGTACATGTTCATGTGTATATGTGTGGGGAGCATGTTTGGAGGCCAGAGGTTGACAGTGGGTATCTTTGTCAGTATTTGTCAACATTATTTTGTGGCCAGGGTCTCTTACTAAACCTGGAGCTCACTAATTTGTGGAGCTCACTGGTTTGAATAGACTCTGAGTTCCAGAGATCTGCTTGTCTGTCTCTAGCCTCAGCCCTAGGGTCACATATACACGGCACCATTCTTACAGTTTGTATACGGGTGCCAAGGATCTGCCTTGCACAGCAAGCCCTTTCCCAACTGAACCATCTCCCTAGCCACAACACGTGACTCAAAGCAATCCCTTTATCTTTTCCTTCAGTTGACCACTCAGGTACAGGCTGTGCAAACTGCTATCTCCATGAGATATGGCAATGCAGCAACCTTTTGAAACTACACACACGGTCATGAAGAAATTACTTTTTATCTCATGTCTTATTTCAAAACCTCCTTCCTTGTGAAGAACCTGAAAACGTACCATTTGTTCCTGGTTTCACCACTTCTTGTGTGGTGGTGGGTGCTGTGCCCATCATGACCCAGTACTCTTCTGGGAATGGGAAATGAATCCCACTTCTCTTGTAAGTTTTCATATGTGTTCCTGGAAGACATCTGTTCTTGCTTCATTTCTGTTTCTGTGACAAAATGCTGGGACCAAAGGTAACACAGGATAGGAAAGGGTTTATCTCAGCTCACAGATTATAAGTTATCATCGGGGGAAGTCAGGGCAGGAATTCAAGTAGAAATTGTGAAGGAACGCCATTGACTCACAGGGTGGCTTAAATTCAGCTAGCTTTCTTATATAGCTGAGGACCACCTGCTAAGGGAATGGTGTCACTCACAGTGGGCTGGGCCCTCCTACATCAAGGAATGATCAAGACAGCCCTCACAGACATTCTCACAAGGCAATCTGATCTGAGCAGTTCCTCAGGTGAGACTCCTTCTCAGGTGATGCTAGACAATGTCAAGTTGACAAAAGTTACTAGGACAGCAGTGTTCACAGTCATAGCAGCCTTTGGAGATGCTTTGGCTGGAGATGACAATTCTCCTTCCCTGGGATGAGCCCTTTATAGGGTCCTCCCAGCTTCAGAATGTTTCTGCAGAGAAACATTCTATTCTTGTTTTCTCTCTGTTCCAAAGATGTTGATTCAAAACAAGCCTGGGGCTAGTGGGATAGCTCAGTACAATGGTAAGAATGTGAGGACCTGAGAGGAGCCTCAGCACTCCTATAAGAAACTGAGCATAGTAACAAGTAGTAGCAGTAACTAGCACTGGGGAGCAGGAGTCAGAGAGATCTCTCAGACTGGCCAGCCAGCTTAGCTCACTTGTTGAGTTCAGGTCCATGAAAGACATTGTCTCCACAAACAAGTTAGATAGATGGCACCTAAGGAATGACATCTGGCTTCTACACATACACACAACCTAAAAAAGCATTTTATATATTGTTTTAACATATCTTTTGTGATAAAACACCATGACCAAAAGCAGCTTTGGGAGGAAAGAGTTTCTTTCCATTTATAGCTTGTAATTTGTCATTCAGGGAAGTCAGGATAGGAACCTAGAAAAAGAAATTTCTTTTAGTCTAGTGAAATTTCTTTCTACAGTTTAGAGACTATAGAAAGGTGCAATTACTGGCTTGCTCTTCATGGCTTACTTAGCCTGCTTTCTTATACCATCCAGGACCACCAGCCTAGTGGTAGCACAACTTACAATGGACTGGACCCTCCCTCCCCAATCATCAATCAAGAAAATGTACCATAAGCTCACCTGTGGGCCAATCTAGTGGGGGTATTTTCTCAATTGAGGTTCCTTCTTCCCAATGACCCTAGTGCCATTGATCCCTTCTCAACCCTACACACAAACATAGCATTATTCAGCAACAACCTCTCCTTTTTTATTTGTCCCCAAGATGACATGTTAATATTAATAGCACACAATAAATATTCCAACTTTAAAAATACCAGTCTTTAAAAACTCAAACGCTTTAAAAATTCAGCCACTTTAAAACATTCCAAGTCTCATTCTAAGAAGAAATTCAGCATCTCTGGAGTTACTCCAGTTGTGATGAAACAGCCACTAGGCAAGAATTGCCTCTTTTCATCTACAGACAAATTACTGTTCAAAAAAGGACACAGTTTTGGAATAGTCGACTGACTATATCTGCCAAGACAGAGTAATCAGCCCTTAATAATTCTGCATCACTAGGTTTGTCAGATGATCCTGGGCCAGAAGGCTGAAGATCAGATGCTCCAACGTTATGTAGTATAGGGACTGTCCAGGTGTTCAGCGGTCTCTATAAATGGGCTAAGTTTTAGAAGCTATGCTTTGTGCTTCCCATAATTTCAGTTAATTCAGTCATTTTGGATTTCTGACGGGGTTGAAGACTTATAGTGTCATAGCCAATCCTGGCTATTTACTTTAAGAGAAAAGACTTGAGAAGATGATTTTCAGCTGACATTCATTCTAAAGCCAAGAAAAAAGCCAGGTTCAGAACTAAGTCTTTTAGTTAGGAGAAATGACAGAGGTTCTGGTTACTCAACAAAATGATGGACTGGGTATTAGGTCTATCTTGTACCTTACTGATACAAATTGGTATAGTTATTTTGAGAGAAAAGTTTTATCTTAACAGGAAGGGTGATATGTTGGAGGAGTTAAGGTGAGAGGAGTAAGGAGAGGAAGAGGAGGAGTAAGGAAAGGAGGAGGAGAAGGAGAGGAGGAGCTAGGAGATGAGAGAGAGAGAAAGAGAGAGAGAGGGGGGAGGGACATGGAGGTGGATGTTCGAGTGTCTCCGCCAGTCAAAGATAGTTGGTATATCTAGGTTGGGTATTGGGTTTTACTTCTGATTGTATGGGCATCTTGTTATTGAGCATTATCAAACTTATAAAGCCTTTGATTAACATTTTTAAAAAGTTACTATTAAAAACTAAAATAAAATAAAAAACATTCCAAGTCTCTTTCTTTATAAATTTTTTTTTTTGAGACAGGGTTTCTCTGTGTAGCCCTGGCTATCCTGGAACTCACTCTGTAGACCAGGCTAGCCTCGAACTCAGAAATCCACCTGCCTCTGCCTCCCAAGTGCTGGGATTAAAGGCGTGCGCCACCACCGCCCGGTCCAAGTCTCTTTCAAAGTTCAAAACTAATCTAAAATATTCAAAGTCTCTCTAAAAATTCCTGAGTCACTGTAAAATTCCTAAGTTTTTTTCTGTGGTCTCCTTAAAATGAAAATTAAGTTACATACTTTTTTTACTCCAGGAAGGAACAACCAGGATACAGCTACAATCAAATCAAATAAAAAGAAAAAAACAAAGACAAACCCAAAGTCTGACCATGTAGAGCCCAGATCTTCCTGTCTGTGACCTGTTCACAATCCTCTGGGCTCCAAAGGGCCTTACATGCTGATTCTCTGGCTCTGCCATCCACAGCTCATGCAGCTTATCTCTTAGGCTCAGGCAAGCTCCACTCCACAGCTGCTGCTGGCCTTGGCAGTCATTCCATAATACAGGTATCTCCAAAATGCTCCTGTCTCCACTGCAGCTGAGGTGCACCTTCACTGGGAGTGTCTTGTGGGCTCTCTTAAGGGACTCCGACTCTGTCCTACAGCAAGCTTCAACCTCTCTCCATGATCCTTTAGTCCTGAGCCTTCCATGTCAACTGAGGCTGCACAGTCACCAATGGCCTCTCCTGACCTCTCATGGTGCTTACCCTGAGCTGCTCTCTATGACCCCTCATGCCTTCAAAACCAGTACCACCTAAAAAACTTAAATATTACCAAGTTCAGCTGCTATCCCAAGGTACAACTTCGGGCCTCTTTGGACCCCAAGTATTGTGTGCAGACCCTGAGGAAACCCTTCCCAGAAGATTTTGCCTCAGTGATGCTGGTCTCTTCTTGATGATACCTAATATTCTGCTAACATTTATTGATGATATCTTCTAACCTCTTCCCTCTGCCTTCCCTTTCTCTCTTTAGTGGGTGTTGATCTCAAGCTTAAACATCCTGTGTCTCAACTGCATCATGAAAGACTGCATTGTGGGAAGTCTTTGAAAGCAGAAGCAAGAGCAAAAGGCATGTTGTTGACAGGCTGTTGGTCCCTTTGAGGGTTGCTGTGAGCAGGTTGATATGGAGAGGTTCTCCTAAAGGAGCTGGAAATGCCTGCTGCAATTCACACAGAGATGGAAGCTTGTTAAAACCGACGCCAGTGAACTTCATCATTTTACAGGAGAGCTTGAAAATGAAATGTTTGGCAATTGAAAACCACTTTCATTTACAGCGTGGATTTTCAGTAATAAGCACTCAGTCAATTATATTTTTATTAAAAAAAAAAGGAGCCTTGTAGGTAGTGGTTGATGGTTGTCCAACTTTGCAAACAGCATACCTGAGAACCATATGCATAATACTGGTTAAAAAAAAAAAAAAACCCGTCATTTATATGTTGTGGAAATTTTAAAAATCAATAAGGTAGTAGAACAAAACAATTGGCTGTATTCTATAAGTGATAATGCAAGCATATGCACATGGAATGAGTATTTATCACAGCAAAGCTTTTTAAAAAGCTTTATTTTTAACAGACTTGAAAAAGGGGGACTGGAAGTACTGGAAAGATGGCTCAGCACTTAAGAGCACTGGTTGTTCTATCAGAGGACGCAGATTCAATTCCTAGCACTCACACGGCAGCTCACAACTGTCTGTAACTCCAGTTTTGGGGGATCTGACACCCTCACAGAGACAGACATATGTGCAGGTGAAACAACAATGCACATAAAATGAAAATAAATAAATTATGTCTAAGAAAGCAAGCAAGAAAGAAAGAGGGACAGGAGATTTGGCTCAGTTGCAGGAGATTTGGCTCAGTTGCAGGAGGTTTGGCTCAATCGGCAGAGTGCTTGCCCAATCCTGGGTTAGACCTCCAGCACTGCATAAACTGGGCATGGTGGCACATACCTGTAATCCTAGGACTCCGGTCATCTTATGTGATACCACCTGTGATGGTTTGTATATGCTTGGGCTAGGAAGTGACACTATTTGGAGGTGTGGCCTTGCTGGAGTAGGTGTGTCACTGTGGGCATGGGCTTAAGACCCTCAGGCTAGCTGGTTGGAAGCTAGTCTTCTGCTAGCAGTCTTCAAATGAAGATGTAGAACTCTCAGCTCTGCCTGACCCTGTCTGCCTAGATGGTACCATGCTCCCACCTTGAAGATAATGGACTAAACCTCTGAACCTGTAAGCAGCTCCAATTAAATGTTGTCCTTATAAGAGATAACTTGGTCATGGTGTCTGCTCACAGCAGTAAAACCTTAACTAAATAAGACACCACCTTTCTCCCGTCACTGACAATACACAACAGACAGTTCTATGATAAAGGAATCTTTTTTCTAGAACTTCTGCTTTCTTCCCAAACACAATCCTTTCATTATGTGGTAGCTAGTTCCATGAGCTTCTTGGCTACAGATGACATCCACCTACTCTAGATGCCTCTATAGCTGTTTTCTCCATTTCCTTTAGCAACAAACAGCTTTGTGTTGGGAAGCAGTTTTCATGTTCCTACTTGTCCTGGGAAATCTTTATTGTCCTACCAGGGAGGTCATTGTACTTTGAAAATGACATTGATCCTTTCACGGCTTCCTTCTGTTTCAACAAAAAAAAACCAACCAAACCAAACAAACAAAAAAACATTTTACAACAAGTATCACCCCAGAGTTTGAGGGAAACCTGTTACTCATCCAATACAATCCAGTTGTATTGGATCCAATTCATTTCATATTGAATCCAATACAATTCATATTATTCAGCTCAACTTAACAGTCCTGCATCGAGAGAGTCCATCTGCTTATAGCTATTCTCTTACTGTTAGTCTATGCTGCTTCGTCTCCCTCATTAACTTTGGAGTCTGTCCTCTCTTTGCAGTTTACATATTATCCTGAGGTGTGGCATTTACATATCGTGTTTATTGCTACCATTTTGGAACCACTGTCATGTTTTTGTAAATTAGGCCTATTTACAATATCAACTACTAAAACTACAAATTAAATAAATGAAAACAATACTTTATATTCACTGGTACAAAACAAAACCTACACTTGGTAACTGAGTGTTATTATAAGTAAGCCATCCCTGGTGGGGGTAGGGGGCAGGGCCCCATTTTAAGCATATTTCTTTTCTGCCTCCGCTTTCTAGCTTTCTTCTTGATCCTAGGTGGGCTCTTTCTTATATTACTTCTCCTTTTTTCTTTATTTTTTAAAGATCTATTTTTATTATGTGTACATGTGTACAAGTATGTGCACTTAGATGCAGGTGATTTTGGATGGGTGCGGGGAACCGGACTAGGGTCCTTTGAAACACAAGCAAGCGTTTCTGACTGCTGAGCCATTTCCCCAGGCCCATCTTTCCCCCTTTCCCATGAGTTTCTTTCCTTTATTGAGAATTGGGAAACTTGGGAATGGAAACAGATCTGTCTGTCTACTGCGGTCATTGTGCAGATGTGGAATCTGAAGCCTACAGAATTGTACGACTTGGGCAGTGAGGTTCAGTTGGCAGAGTCCTTGCCTATTGTATAATAAATTCTGTTTCGTCCAGAGCTTCATTAAAGAGAGAATGGCTACACATACCTATAATCCCAGCACTGGGAAGGAAGCGGAGACAGGAAAATCCCTGGGGCTTGTTGGTCAGCCAGTTCATCAAATTGGCCATCTCTGCCTTCTTTTTTTTATTTTTTATTTATTTTTTTTTTATTTTCAGCAAATCAAAAAAATTTAAAAAGCATTCAAACAGAATAAAATGAAAAGAAACAAACAAGCAAAATACCAAGGGTCAGATATACTTATACAAGAATTCTATAGAGCCTTCAAACAAGCAATACTTTTTGAGTTATGTTTAAAAAAATTCAGAACCACAATAAGCTCCTTCACAAAGCAAATAATATTGAAATAGTGAAATCAAGTGTAAACCCAACAAAAATATATAAGTTATAGTCCAGTATCCCTCATGAATATACATACAAAAATTCTCAATGAAGTAGTTGCAAACTGAATACAAGAGATATAAAAAAAAAATAATATTCCATGAATAACTGAACAACTGTTTTTTTTGTTTTTGTTTGTTTGTTTTTTTTTTTTTTAGAAGATCATACTCCATATACAGGCTGCATGTTTTGGGATAGCCCCACTCCAGATGTTTGAGACCTACATGAAAACCAAGCTGCACATTTACAACATATGTGCAGGGAGGCCTAGGTTCAGCCCATGGAGTTAGATCTGTGTAGACTAGGTATGCTCCACGGTTGGTGATTCAGTCTCTGAGAGCTCCAAGGTTTCAGGTTGGTTTACTCTGTTGATCTTCCTGTGCAGTTCCTATCTCCTTAGGGCCCGCAATCCTTCCACCTATTCTTCTTTAAGAGTCCTCAAGCTCCATCCACTGTTTGGCTCTGGATGTCTGTATCTGTCTGAGTCAGCTGCTGGTTAGAGCCTCTCAGAGGACAGCTTGCCCCTGTCTGTTCTCAGGCTGGAGGTTTAGATCCTGGGAGCTCTGGTTGAATCTTTTGATACTCGCTCTAAAAAGGACAAAAGCACCCTCACTTTGGTCTTCCTCCTTCTTCTTGAGTTTCATGAGGTTTATGCGTTGCATCTTAGGTATTGTGTGTTTTGGGGCTAATATCCACTTATCAGTGAGTGCATACCATGTGTGTTCTTTTGGGATTGGGTCATCTCACTCAGGATGATATTTTCTAGCTCCATCCATTTGTCTAAGAATTTCATGAGCTCATTATTTTTAATGGCTGAGTAGTACTCCATTGTGTAAATGTACCACATTTTCTGTATCCATTCTTCTGTTGAAGGACATCTGGGTTCTTTCCAGCTTCTGGCTATTATGAATAAGGCCGCTATAAACATAGTGGAGCATGTGGCCCTGTTGCATGTTGAAATATCTTCTGGGTATATACCCAGGAGGGGTATAGCTGGGTCCTCAGGTAACACCATGTTCAATTTTCTGAGGTATCGCCAGACTGCTTTCCATAGTGGTTGTACCAGCTTGCAATCCCAACAAATGGAGGAGTGTTCCTCTTTCTCCACATCCTCGCCAACATCTGCTGTCACCTGTGTTTTGGATCTTAGCCAATCTGACTGGTGTGAGGTGGAATCTCAGTGTTGTTTTCATTTGCATTTCCCTGATGACTAGGGATGCTGAGCACTTCTTTAGATGTTTCTCAATCATTCGAGTTTCCTCAGTTGAGAGTTCTTTGTTCAACTCTCTACCCCATTTTTTAATAGGGTTATTTGATGGTCTGGAATCTAGTTTCTTCAGTTCTTTGTATACCTTGGATATTAGCCCTCTATCAGATGTAAGGTTGGTGAAGATCTTTTCCCAGTCTGTTGGTTCCCGCTTTGTCCTGTTGACCGTATCCTTTGCTTTACAGAAGCTTTGCAGTTTTATGAGATCCCATTTGTCAATTCTTGATCTTAGAGCATACGCCATTGGTGTTCTGTTCAGGAACTTTTCCCCTGTGCCCATGTGATCAAGGCTTTTCCCTATTTTCTCTTCTATTAGTTTCAGTGTAGCTGGTTTTATGTGGAGGTCCTTGATCCACTTGGAATTGAGCTTTGTACAAGGAGATAAGTATGGATCAATTTGCATTCTTCTACAAGTTGACCTCCAGTTGGACCAGCACCATTGTGTTGAAAATGCTGTCTTTTTTCCACTGGATAGTTTGAGCTCCTTTGTCGAAGATCAAGTGACCATAGGTATGGGGGTTCATTTCTTGGTCTTCTATTCTATTCCATTGATCCTCCTGACTGTCTCTGTTCCAATACCATGCCGTTTTTATCACATGGATTGGATTGGATTTTATCACATGTTTTGTAGTACAGCTTGAAATCGGGGATGGAGATTCCCCAGAAGTTCTTTTATTGTTGAGTGTAGTTTTCGCTATCCTGGGTTTTTTGTTATTCCAAATGAATTTTAAGATTGCTCTTTCTATCTCTGTAAAGAATTGAGTGGGAATTTTGATAGGGATTGCATTAAATCTGTAGATTGCTTTCGGCAAGATAGCCATTTTTACTATATTAATCCTTCCAATCCATGAGCATGGGAGATCTTTCCATCTTCTGAGATCTCCTTCGATTTCTTTCTTCAGGGTGTTGAAGTTCTTGTCATACAGGTCTTTCACTTGTTTGGTTAGATTCACACCAAGATATTTTATACTATTTGTGACTATTGTGAATGGTGTCGTTTCCATAATTTCTTTCTCAGCCAGTTTATCCTTTGTGTAGAGGAAGGCTACTGATTTGTTTGAGTTAATTTTATACCCAGCCACTTTGCTAAAGTTGTTTATCAAGTTTAGGAGCTCTCTGGTGGAAGTTTTGGGGTCACTTAAGTATACTAACATGTCATCTGCAAATAGTGAAACTTTGACTTCTTCCTTTCCAATTTGTATCCCTTTGATCTCCTTCTGTTGCCTAATTGCTCTGGCTAGGACTTCCAGAACTATATTGAACAGGTAGGGGGAGAGTGGGCAGCCTTGTCTAGTCCCTGATTTTAATGGGATTGCTTCAAGTTTCTCTCCATTTAGTTTGATGTTGGCTACTGGCTTGCTGTATATTGCTTTTACTATGTTTAGGTATGGACCTTGAATTCCTGATCTTTCCAAGACTTTTATCATGAAGGGGTGTTGAATTTTGTCAAATGCTTTCTCAGCATCAAGAGATATGATCATGTGGTTTTTTTCTTTGAGTTTATTTATGTAGTGGATTACGTTGATGGATTTCCGTATATTGAACCAACCCTGCATTCCTGGGATAAAGCCTACTTGATCATGGTGGATAAGTGTTTTGATGTGTTCTTGGATTCGGTTCGAGAGAATTTTATTCAGTATTTTTGCATCGATATTCATAAGGGAGATTGGTCTGAAGTTCTCTTTTCTTGTTGGATCTTTGTGTGGTTTAGGTATAAGCGTAATTGTGGCTTCATAGAATGAATTAGGTAGTGTTCCTTCCGTTTCTATTTTGTGGAATAGTTTGAAGAGAATTGGTATTAGATCTTCCTTGAAGGTTTGATAGAATTCTGCACTAAAACCATCTGGACCTGGACTTTTTTTGGTGGGGAGACTTTTAATGACTGCTTCTATTTCTTTCGCAGTTATGGGACTGTTAAGATGGTTTATCTGATCCTGATTTAACATTGGTAACTGATACTTGTCTAGAAAATTGTCCATTTCATCCAGATTTTCCAATTTTGTTGAGTACAGGCTTTTGTAGTAGGATCTGATGATTTGTTGAATTTCCTTGGTTTCTGTTGTTATGTCACCCTTTTCAGTTTGGATTTTATTGATTTGGATACTGTCTCTCTGCCCTCTGATTAGTCTGGCTAAGGGTTTATCTATTTTGTTGATTTTCTCAAAGAACCAGCTCCTGGTTTTATTGATTCTTTGTATAGTTCTCTTTGTTTCTATTTGGTTGATTTCAGCCCTGAGTTTAATTATTTCCTGCCGTCTACTCCTCTTGGGTGTTTTTGCTTCTTTTTGTTCTAGGGCTTTCAGGTGTGTTGTCAAGCTGTTAGTGTGTTCTCTCTCCAGTTTCTTTTTGTATGCACTTAGAGCTATGAGCTTTCCTCTTAGCACTGCCTTCAGTGTGTCCCATAGGTTTTGGTATGATGTGTCTTCATTTTCATTAAATTCTAAAAAGTCTTTAATTTCTTTCTTTATTTCTTCCCTGACCCCATTATCAATGAGTAGAGTATTGTTCAGTTTCCATGTGAGTGTGGGCTTTCCATTGTCTTTGTTGTTATTGAAGACCAGCTTTAGACCATGGTGATCTGATAGGATGCATGGGATTATTTCGATTTTTTTATATCTGTTGAGGCCTGTCTTGTGACCAATAATATGGTCTATTTTGGAGAAGGTACCATGTGGTGCAGAGAAAAAGGTATATTCTTTTGTTTTTGGGTGAAATGTTCTATAGATATCTGTTAAGTCCATTTGGTTTAAAACTTCTGTTAGTTTCACTGTGCTTCTGTCTAGTTTCCGTTTCCCTGATCTGTCCAGTGCTGAGAGTAGGGTATTGAAGTCTCCCACAATTATTGTGTGAGGTGCAATATGTGCTTTGAGTTTTAGTAAGGCTTCTTTTATGAAAGTGGGTGCTCTTGCATTTGGTGCATAGATGTTCAGAATTGAGAGTTCATGTTGGTTGACTTTTCCTTTGACAAATATGAAATGCCTTCCTTATCCTTTTTTATATCTTTAAGTTGAAAGTCAATTTTATTCGATATTAGAATGGCTACTCCAGCTTGTTTCCTAGGACCATTTGCTTGAAAATTGTTTTCCAGCCTTTTACTCTAAGGTAGTGTCTGTCCTTGTCACTGAGGTGGGTTTCCTGTATGCAGCAAAAAGTTGGATCCTGTTTGCGTATCCAGTCTGTTAGTCTATGTCTTTTTATTGGGGAATTGAGTCCATTGACATTAAGAGATATTAAGGAGAGGAGACTGTTGCTTCCTGTTATTTTTGCTAAAAGGGGAGGCATTGTTTGTGTGGCTATCTTCTTTTGGGTTTGTTGGAAGTGGATTACTTTCTTGCTCTTTCTAGGGTATGATTGCTCTCCTTGTAATGGGTCTTTCCTGCTATTATTCTTTGTAGTGCTGGGTTTGTGGAAAGATATTGTGTAAATTTGGCTTTGTCATGGAATATCTTGGTTTCTCCATCTATGGTAATAGAGAGTTTTGCTGGGTTATAGTAGCCTGGGCTGGCATTTGTGTTCTCTTAGTGTCTGCATGACATCTGACCAGGATCTTCTGGCTTTCATAGTCTCTGGTGAGAAGTCTGGTGTAATTCTGATAGGTCTGCCTTTATATGTTACTTGGCCTTTTTCTCTTACTGCTTTTAAAATTCTTTCTTTGTTTTGTGCATTTTGTGTTTTGATTATTATGTGACGGGAGGTATTTCTTTTCTGGTCTAGTCTATTTGGTGTTCTGTAGGCTTCTTGAATGATTATGGGCATCTCGTTCCTTAGGTTAGGGAAGTTTTCTTCTATGATTTTGTTGAAGATATTTACTGGCCCTTTAAGTTGTGAATCTTCACTCTCTTCTATACCTATTATCCTTAGGTTTGGTCTTCTCATTGTGTCCTGGATTTCCTGGATGTTTTGTGTTAAGAGTTTTTTGCATTTTTCGTTTTCCTTGACAGTTGTGTCAATATTTTCTATGGTATCTTCTGCACCTGAGATTCTCTCTTCTATCTCTTGTATTCTGTTGGTAATGCTTGTGTCTGTGACTCCTGATTTCTTTCTTAGGTTTTCTATCTCCAGAGTAGTCTCCCTTTGTGATTTCTTTATTGTTTCTATTTCCATTTTTATGTCCTGGATGGTTTTGTATAAATCCTTCACCTGTTTGGTTGTGTTCTCTTGTGATTCTTTAAGGGCTTTTACCTGTTTACCTGTGTTCTCCTCGGATTCTTTGAGAATGTTATTTATGTCCTTCTTAAAGTCCTCCATCATCATCATTAAAAGTGATTTTAGGTCTGACTCTTGCTTTCCTGGTGATATGGGGAGTTCAGGACTTAATGTGGGAGAACTAGGTTCTGATGATGACATGTGTTCTGGGTTGCTGGTCCTTGTATTCTTGGGCTTGCCTTTTGCCATCTGGTTCTCCTTGGTGCTGCCTGTGCTGTCTCTGGTTGGAACCTGTCTTTCCTGTTTTTCATGTTGGTTGTGTTCAGGGCTGTTTCAGGCTTGGGGGATCGTGCTGGAGATTAGAGTCTAGGGGCCCCCGGATCTGTGCTCAGCGCTTCTTGGTCGCGGGGACCGGAAAAGGGAATCAGTGCTTGGGCCAGGAGTGAGTACCTGGGTCCCGGTGGGTCCCAGTTACTCCCGGTTTGGGGCAAGTGTTGCTGCCTCCTTGTGTAGGAAGCTGCTCTGGTTAGAGCTCCTGGGAGCCCTGCTTCCCCTGGGTTCTGTGGGATTGGTTGCTAGAGTCCGCCTGGGATCTGCTGGGAGCTCCGACCCAGACCGGAAGGAGCCGGTGCTCCGGGCCAGGAGTAAATCCCTGGGTCTCAGTGGGTCCCGGTGGGTCCCAGTTACTCCCTGTTTGGGGTGGGTGTTGCTGTCTCCTTACCAGAGATACTGCCTGGGTCAGAGCTGCTGGGTGCCCCACTTCTGCCGGGTTTTGTGAGGTTCAGTGCAGAGCTGCCGCCAGGGATCTGCTGCTGGGCCCAGACCGGAAGCGGAAGTGACATCTCTGCTTCTTAAAAGAAGGGATTTAGGTGGGCCTCTGTCCTCTACACAGAGACACATACAAGCACACTTATCCCTCCATATTCCCCCAAAGAAGAAGGAAATAAATTCCTGTATGTTCACTAGTGCTGAACACCAATGGATGGAATCTAGGATCCTCTGGAGACAGCTGGTGAGGGATCGTCTTGGTCACCTTAGTGGAGGCCAAAGGCCCACTTGCTATGGATAGATCCTTTCCCCTGTTGGAAACCTGGACTGTAAAAGTAGAAAAAGGAGGTGCATAGCAGAAAGCCATCCCTGTTCTCTTTTCTGATTGACAAGCTGCTTCAAGGCCCTGCAGCCTGCACTTTCCTGCCATGGACTCTGTGAACTGTGAGCCAAGGTGAACCTTTGCTTTCTCAAGTATTTTATCACAGCAACAGGAAAATAAACAAACAAAAAAAACTGACCCACCCTACCAGACACTCACATTCCTTCCCAGTGCCCAAAAGTCAGTTCGAGCCCAGCACTTATCAGTCTGGCCTCTGTTTGATCCTTCGCAGGCTCACACAGGGGCCTCTTCTCAGTTCCCTGAGGCTCTGAAGATTTTCTCCTCCAGAACTTTCTCAGAGTTGCCTTTTAGTTTAAAGTGTTCCCACTTCCTCTTATGTCCTGGGTTGCTTCTTTCTCAGGATTTGGCTGAAATGTCATTTCTTTAGCTGACACGATTATTTTGTTTGTCTGAAAGTGGAAAAAAAAGAACGAAAAGAAACCAAAACTCCCATTTGAAATACCCTAACTATTAAAGGAACCCATTGGCTGGCTGCTGCCTTATGAGTCTAGAAGTAGTCCTGGCTTCCAGAAAGTTTTGACCCATATCTCTGAGGACCCTGTTAGCCCCTTTCTCTCATCTTCTATAGCTCTGAGTCTCTTCTCATGACAATAAAACCACTACTACATTTCAGGCTGCATTCCTTCTGCATCACTGTGGAGGGACAAAGAGACAGTGACTTCTGAAGTCTAGGCAATCACTCTTTCCCTGGCTGTTGGTGTGAGTGTACTTGTTCATGTGTGTTTGGATGCACACATGCTTTGGTTACATGTGCAAGTGTGTACGTGCAGAAGCCAGAGATAAATCCTGGGCGTCATTTTTCAGGAGCTGTTTTGTTTAAGGCAGAGTCTCTCATTGGCCAGTAGCTAAAAAATGCTTTAGTTCCCAGGACCCATGTCAGCCAGCTCATAACTGCTTGTGACTCCCAGGGATCCTCCTGTCTCCATCTTCCCAGTGTTCAGATTACAAGTGTGTGCCACCTTGCCTGGCTTTAGAATCATCACCACCACCATCACTACTGCCACCGCCACCGCCACCACCACTAGACAAGCACATGGATGGTTCTGGGACTAGAACTCAGGTCCTCATGTGCTCATAGGACTGTTTCCTAGGCCTCTCATTAGCCTAAATTTTATCGCATACTCACATATTAACTAATTCCTTTGGAAGCAAGATAAATGCAAGATGGTGGGTATTGGTTTCTTCAGCCAATCAGAACTCCCTTCTCAGCTGATGCTGTGCTTGCCTGTAACAACTAGACTTAGTGTAGGAGAAGACTTAATTCCCAAATGATAGAGGGTTCTTCTGGAAGCTGAAGCTGCAATTTGTTTGTTAGAGCACTTGCACAAAGCCCTGGATTCCAATCCCAGCTCTTCATAAACTAGGGCATGCTTGTAATCCAAGTCTTCGGAAGGTGATGCAGAAGTTCTGTATCATTTAGGTCAGTGTTAGCTGCATATTGAGTTTGAGGCTAGCCTAGGTTATATAAAACCATATATATATGTATGTGTATGTGTGTGTGTGTGTGTATGCATATATGAAACTATGTGTGTGTATGGTTGCATGTATACACACACATATGGTTTGTATATAAATATATACTATATGGTATATATAACTTTTGGCAGAAAAACTGGAACGTGAACATCTGGAATGTGAAACAGTTTTATGTGTCCCAGGCACTTTCCCAGAGGTCCAGTCACTGGCCGCCACTGCATCTCAGGAAGTACCCTGTGAACCTATGACGGAACTCCACTCCCTTCCTTTAACACTGTTGAATGGTTGTGAATATCCATTTTGTTCAGTGATTGATTGATTTATGGTTCAACTATCCCATTGGGCTCTTAATTTATGAAAGCAGATGTGCTTTTTCATTCAGTGCTGGAATATACTAGAAAAATTAGTATATGTTTTCTTAATGGAAGAGAAAAATGAACAACTCTCTCTCTTTTTAAACTTCAGCCTGGCTTTTCCTAAGATAGGAGAGGACAAAGGTTGGGAAGGAATTTGATGAGTGAGTACAGTGTAAATTTGGTTTTTCTTTGTCTAGAGCAGCTGTTCTTAACCTGTGGGTCTCAATCCCTCTGGTGGTTGGAACAACCCTTTCACAGTGGTGACCTAAGACCACTGGAAAGCATAGACATTTGCATCACAGTTCATAACACTAGCAAAATTGCAGCTATGAAGTACTAACAAAAATAATTTCATGGTTGGGGGTCACCACAACCTAAAGAACTGCAGCGTAAGGAAGGCTAAGAGCTGCTGATCTAGAGGCTTGGTTCTCAATTCCTCCCTGTAACTGTTCCCTAATTCCTGTGATCTACCTCCCTTCTGACTAACACATCTGCTCCTGCCATTTTGGGAATATGCTGGTTTTGGTTTGGTTCCCCCACCCCCTTCCTTCACATCACATTTGACTCAATAAAATTCTCAATTTGGGATCTTGGAGATATCTGAGCAGTAAAGCACTTGCCTACAAGCGTGGGGACCTTTGATCCCCAGAACCATGTAAAAACACTGGACATGGTGGCACGTGTTTTCACTCCTATAGCCAAGCAAGTAGAGACAAGTAGATCCCTGGGGCTTGCTAGCCAGTCACACTAGTCCATGAGGAAGCTCTGGGTTGAGGCGAGATGATGCTCTATCAAAATGCAAGGTGGATGGCCCACATTTGAGGTTGCCCTCTAGGCTCTGCATGCACATGCACATGCACTTCCTCACATATGAACAGACATTGAAGCATGCACACACACACACACACACACACACACACACACACAAACACGAATTTTCAGTGATCTTTCCCTTTCTGTCCCCTAAGTGCTGGCATCATAGGTAGGCATAGATAGGAGCCACAGTATACTTGGTTTGTGCAGTACTGGGGATGGAACCCAGGGCTTCATGTGTGCTAGGCATCATATATGTATATGTGTATATATGTATATATAATATATTTTTATATATAGTCTTTGTAAGGGTATATATACGTGTATGCAGCCCCTTTCCGAGGTCAGAGGATCAGATGCTCTGGAGCTGGAGTCACAGGAAGTTGTGAGTTGCCTGACGTGGGTGATGGCTCTCTGGTAGAGCAAGTGTTCTTTACTGCTGAGTCATCGCTCCATTTCCCCTGAGTTTTAAGACAGAGTTACTCATCCTTTTCTAGAGAATCTAGGTAGGAAGCCTCTGCACTCTCGAAGCTGCCATGAATTCACTCACTTTACTGAAAACTAGACTGAAGTTAAAGTCAGAGGCGGGTGGAGAGAGAGAGAGAGAGGAGAGAGCGCACAGCTAGAGCCAGCGAAGAAGATGAGTAAGGACCAGAACAAAATGAAGACTGCAAATATCAAAGGGGACGGATGTCTTAGGGTGTGAGGTACTCAGCTCACAAGGATGCTTGTGGTTATGAACTTGGGAGGGAAGAGTAAGGAACTGTTGGAAAGGAGCTGGAGGAGACTTCTTTTTTCTTACCCCGGTTCATTTGTTTGTCAACTCCTGTTGGTCATTTTCCATGTGGCAGGGGGTTGAAGATAATGAGGTGACCAAAATCTGTGGGTCTGTGCCCTGGTCAGTGTTCATGTTCTAGTCCAGTAAGGTACATATAAGCAAATAAATCGATACAGGATGGGGAGGGCTGGATGCAGATGTCAGACTGAAATCACACATCTGCTTTTGCTCTCTGTGAAACTTGACGCCTCACATAGTTCCAATTACGGGTGTGTGTGTTGTGTGTGTGTGTGAGCACGCATGTGTATGTGCTGTGTATATATGTGCATGTGTTTGAATGCCTCACATAGGTGCAAATGTGTATATGTGTGTTCACACTTGGCATGCGTGTATGTGGAGGGCAGAAGACAACCTCAGACATTCCTCAGGAGCCATTGCTATCTGCCTTTTTTTCCAGACAGTTTCTCTCACTGGCTTGGAACTAGTGTAAGCTAAGCTGGCTATTTGGTGGCATCAGGGATTCTCCTGCCTCCACTTCCCTAACACTGGAATTAAAAGTGTGTACCGTCACATCTAACTTTTTTCTCTTTAAACAAAAAAAAAAAAAAAAAAAAGGATTCTGGGATTCTGTTTCAAAACAAAACCCAATAAGCAAATAAACAAAGCAACAATTAAAACATTGAAGGTGGCTGGGCAGCCAAGGTTTATCTCTGCCCTCTCGTGTATATTTCTACAGATAAGTATGCTTACACTGCTTCCTACAGAGAAGAGGTCTGTTTAGTTTGGCTATCTAGACTGGGCATTACTGGGCATTCTTTGGTGAGGGCATCAAGAGCAGCTAACTCTATATACAAAGGGCCATGGAAATAAACTATGCTGGATTGCTCCCTACTTTTTCAAGAAAGATGGCAGCCAGGCCCTGGTCCTTCAGCAGAGGATTGGAGAAGTCTTTTCTGGAGAGTCCAACCATCACTAGAAAGACAGTTCTAAAGGCATTAACACTGGGGTTTTCCAAACAAATGGTTCAGGGCCATCACACCGTGGAGTGAAACTCTCCAGTTACGAAGCCCACCTGTTGTGTGTGCAGGGCTGATGCTCGGCAGTTAGTTCCCCATTCCTCAGAAGAACAGATGGCCAAGGATCATCAGACATCTGGGGAAGGTTTCTAACAGGAAAGGCCAAACAAAAACTAAGTAAACAGGAAAAAAAAAAAAAAAAAAGAGTTTGGAAGAAACAGATCAGACGGGGAGAAGAAAATGCACAGAACAGAGGAAAGAACAGTCTAATATCCAGAGGCACAGAAGATAACTGTAACTAGGAAATGAGAATGGGATACTAAAAAATAATATATAGAAAACAAAAAGGAGCTATATTAAAAATCACTACCAGGAGCTGAAGGTTTTGGTAGCGGAGCATTTGCCTAACATATGCAGGCCCTGATTTCAGTCCCTAGCTCTGAAGAGTAAAAAATAGAAAGAGAGAAAATACAGTCTTAGAATGGGCAACTTGAAGAAACCTCCCCCAAAAGAGAGTAAAAAGACAGGCCAGTGTGGGCTGCAGGACATTTTGTCTTAAAAAAAAAAAAAAAAAAAAACCCAAAAATGAGGCTACAGATGCAACTCAGCCAATGCTAGCCTAGCCTACCCCTGATCCCGAGTTTGATCCCCATCACCATGTAAACTAACTGTGCAGCCTGATGCCCAACACTCAGGAGGTGGAGGTAGGAGAATCAGGAGTTCTGGATCATCCTTGGCTACATAGCTAGTTCAAAACCAGCCTGAACTGACAGGGGTTCCTGTGTTTAATGGATGGGCCATGGAGATGGAGCCTGCCATCGAACCTGAAGACTTGATTTCAATCCCCAGGACTCACATGACAGAAATCGAGAACTGATTTCTGCAAGCTGTCTTCTGACCTCCATACCTGGCAGTGGCATGCACCTCCTCCTTTAGAAATAAACAAACAAAAACATACTAAATTAAAAAGGACAAAACCCAAGGACCCCTGAACATAAAAAGACAGAGACAGATTCATCTTTAGTAAAGATGCTAAAATCACGGAAACACTCTGGAGATCTAAATAATCTGGATTTCAGAGAGAAAGAAGAGATGGGGAAAGGTCAGGTGTTGTTAAGGAAATAATTCAAAGAACAATTCCCACAGTAGGAAAACATAAGCTCTAGACTGTAAAGGGCTCCAGCTGCCCATCATCATAGCACGGTGGCTGAAAACAGCCCTCCACCCACAGTGTCACGGACGTTCTCAACACTCAGCCAAAGAAAGAGTGAAAACCACACTGCTTAGAATGAATCGTTCGTTAGAGTGAGTGCAGGTCTCACTTGAAATTCGGAGAGCTGCAGCCCAGTGGAATACCGCTCAGAATTGTGACATGGGATTCAACTTCCAGCCAAGTTATTGGGTGAGCTCAGAGCTGTCTGAAAAGAAACACACCTTCTACGCATTCTTTCTCGGGAAGCTGTTAAAAAGCATGTTTGGAGCAAACCAAGGAAAACATAGTCACTGTTTTTTGAGACTTTCAGGACATTTCAGGATGTTGGCAATAACCCAATACCTATGCCAATCATTCCAGACTGGACCATGTCAGATGTCTCCCTGAGTTCTTCACTGTTTTCTGAGACAGGGTCCCTCGCTTAACTTCGAGCTCAGCCGTTAATCAGGCCAGGCTGGATGATCTCTACTTTGGTCTCTATTGCCCTGGTGCTGGGATTTCAGATGCTCACCGCTATGTTCCACTTCTTACGAGGGTGGGGGAGATCAAACGCGGGTCTTTGTGCTTGCGCATAAACATTCTACTGATCGCCATCCTTCCAGCCCTAGCCTTGTTGCCACAGAACTTACTGTATGTGTGTTACGGTTTTCATTTGTGGAGTACTGTCTAGATGGTGCTTTCTGACCTGGATGGGAGTAAGGAGGTGCGTGAGTAAAATGCTTGTGGTGAGGCAGGAGTGTGAATGTCCTTAAAGGAGGATGGGGTAGGGACAACCCTGGGAGCCACCGAGAACAGCTTTCATTCAGTTGCTGCTGATTGCTACCATGCTGGACTGTGGGCCTAATTTGTTAGATCAGATAAGCAGTTAAGTTCGTTCTCGTTCTCTTCTCTCTCTCTCTCTCTCTCTCTCTCTCTCTTCTCTCTGTCTCTCTCCCCTCCCTCACTCCCTCCCTTCCCCTGTTACCAATTTGGCTCTTCTGGACTGCCAGCAAGTCCAAGAACGCATCTATCACTTCCTTTCCAGTACTGAGATTACAAACATGCATCACAATCTCTCTCTCTCTCTCTCTCTCTCTCTCTCTCTCTCTCTCCTCTCTCTCTCTCCCTCTCTGTATGTGTGTGTGTATGGGAGTGCATGTATGTGTGTATATATGTGTATATGTGTGTATGTATTTGTATACATGTGTGTATGTATGTGTGTGTGTGTATGTGTATGTGTATGTGTATGTGTATGTGTATGTGTATGTGTATGTGTATGTGTATGTGTATGTGTATGTGTATGTGTGTGTTTTCAGATTTTACTCTGGTCCTTGTGCTTGTAAGGCATACACTTTACCAACTGAGCCATCTCCTCAACCCCTAGAAGTCTGGGCAATTTAATAAGTGAACTTTGCGTACTGGGAAGCAGTAACAGAATCCCCAAAAAACCATTCTTGAGTCGTTTCACTGGGAGGTTACTGGGCAAAATTCAGGGTGGCTACCCTGGAGCATCCTTTGAGCTCTTTGGCCATTCTCATAGACCTCTATAAGTGCCAGGGCATGGTGGTACACACTTTAATCCCAGCACTTGGGAGGCAGTGGCAGGCAGCTCTCCAAGTTCGAGGCTAGCCTGGTCTACAGAGTGAGTTCCAGGATGGCCAGGGCTTTAGGGAGAAACCCTATCTCAAACAAACAACCCCAAAACAAAACACAACCAGCAACACCCTGATAAGTGATCACCAGGTTACTTATCAGAGACTTCATTAGAGATCTGGAAGCCATGCTGCATGTAAAGTCAAACCCTGCCTTGTTCACTTAAGCTCTGCAACTGAGTGGCCCATATACCAAGTGTCACCATAGTCGTTAGAAGAGGGATCAAGACCAAATATAGCCGTGTACCACCAGGGCTCTGCTCCCTTCCCTGGCAGCCCCACACCAGCACTCAGAAGCCTGTCATTTACTTGGTTACAGATCACAGCCTCTCATAAATGGAGCTGCTTTCTCTGCATGCATTACTGGCTTTGCAATGATGAGTGAGGACAGAAGCCATCTTCATCCCCTTTGCATGAGTGTGATTGATGCTGCGGCAGGCTTAGATTCAACTTGGCATGCAATGGTTCGCCAATTATAAAGGGCTGAAAATGGCCTCCAACAGATGACATGTGCCTGGTGAGAACCAAGGAAATGGAGCATGAATGAACCAGGGACCATGACCTGCGGGGTGAGAGTGAGGTCTGGCACTAGGAAGGTGGTCTCCCTATCTCCTACCCCATCTCCTAAACAACTGCGCTCCACAGGAAGGGAAGTGATTTACATAGGAGTCTGTTGGGTGACGCCTGAGGCTTGAAAGTGACTAGGAAGGTGTTTTATTCTTCAAGATTACAAGCTCAGCAAGCTCCCAGCAGATGCTGAAGGAAGGACAGATGGATGGAAGGAGCTTCCAGCTCTATAGACTCATCCCGGGTCTCAAGGCCAGCTGGAAAGTCAGATCTCTTTTTTAGTGAAGGCAGCAGCCTGTACTGTTGCCTATGGCTTCTAACATCCAAGCCTCCCTTTCCCTAGCTTGGGAAGCAATGCGACTGATCTAACCCTTCCTTTTCCTGCAGAGAAAGGCACACAACCAGCACCATCTGATCAGAGCTGGGCTTCCCTAGCCTCTGAGGTCAGCTTGGAGTGGGCACGTGGCCTCATCTCACATAACCAGAGTGATTTCTGGTACCTGAGCTACCGACAAAGAGAATAAAGCACTGCTTTGCTTTTTCATGCTATAGGGTGTGAGCTCATACAGCCTGAGCCTATGGAAGGCTGCATTCCTTTAACCGCTCTTGATACCTTTGCTGAAGCCTTGCGATACAGTTCAGCTTGAAGTCTACCTCTGAACTGTCAGTTTATGTGTGCCGTTTCATTCTTCTCTTTCTTCTCCTTTTATCTTAAGCTGGTTTAACCTCAGTTTCTGTCATTTGCAAGAGTCCTGGTTAATATGTCACTTTGTAACACACACACACACACACACCCCACACACACACCCTTCTTTGTGTAAGTAGTGCTAAGGAGGCTAATGCTGCTACATATTAAATATATTAACATTAAGTTGATTATTGTATAGATATAAGATTAGCTTATTCAACTAATGTCAAACTATGCTAGAGACTAGAGATCAGATTGAAAGCAAAATAGATAAGCTAGTTTGGTCTATCCCACATTGGTTTTTATGTTAAGTGTGGACTTGAACTTTTGTAGCTGAGGCCAACTTTGAACTTCTGATCCTCCTGTCTTCATTTCTGCAGTGCTGCCCTTACAGATCTGTGCTACTACTTCACCTGGTTTTTGCAGTTCTGGGAATCAAACTAGTACTTCGAACATGGTGGGGAAGTATTCACCTAACTGAGCCAGATCCCCAACCTGGCCTTTACTGATAGGAAATCAAATATCACATGACTAGAACATTCAAATTGTTCAGCTCAGCATTGCCTACGATACAACAGGGCAGGGCTATGATAAACAGCAAACGGGATATATGGTTGGTTCCTTCTTGAAATGTAACACTCTGCCTCAGTTTCCTTGCCTGTAAAATGAGCACTCTTTTTTTTTTTTTTTTTCCTTTTTTGAGACTAGGTTTCACATGGCCCTCCTTTGACTCCGGAGTCCTGGGATTATCAACGTGCACCCCTACACCTGATCTGTGTGGTGCTGAAGGCCAAACCCAGGGCTTTATATATGCTACACAAGCACCCCAACCAACTCTTGAGCCCAAAGTCTCAGACCCTTGACAATTTTCTAAGAGAAGCAGTTCAGATTTTGGATTCTTTTAAAAAAATACTTACACACACATAATGAACTATCTTGGAGATAGGACCCACAACTAAAGCAGAAAATTACTTTCTGTTTTGCATGTACATATACACCAGTGTTCAAGTATCATCTCTGTTGCCGTGATAAAACACTCTGACCAAAAGCAACTTAGGAGCCGGGCAGCAGTGGCGCAGCTTTCTAGTTGCAGTGCTTGGGACTCAGAAGTAGGCAGGTGGATTTCTGAGTTCGAGGCCAGCCTGGTCCAGAAACCGGAAAAAACAAAAAACAAAACAACAACAACAACAAAAAAAAAAACAACTTTGGGCTGGAGAGATGGCTAAGTGGTTAAGAGCACTGACTGCTCTTCCAAAGGTCCTGAGTTCAATTCCCAGCAACCACATGGTGGCTTCACAACCATCTATAATGGGATCTGATGCCCTCTTCTGGTGTGTCTGAAGACAGCTACAGTGTACTCATATAAATAAAAAAAAATTAAAAAAAAAAAGCAACTTAGGGAGAAAAGGATTTATTTCGGCTTCTAGACCGTCATTGAAGGCAGACAGGGCAGGAGCTCAAGCAATGGAGGGGTGGTGCTTTCTGGTTTACCCAAAGTCATGCTAGCTCGATTATATGGCCCAACGGCCACTCAGCAAAGAGCGCCACCCATAGTGGGCTGGGCCCCTCTGCATCAGTAATCAAGGCAACCCCTACAGACACGGCCACGACCAATCTAGGCAATCCCTCTATTGAGACTCCCTTGTCAGGTGACTGTAGGCTGTGCTAGGTTGACAGTTAAAGCTAAAACAGTAATCCCACTAGACTTTCGCTGCTACCACCTCTCTAGTATGGAGATTTCGATCCTCCCTCTCCACACCTGGCCTCCGTGTGAAGATGTTTCAAATTAAATCCTAGTTAAACTAATTCGAGCTTTCTTCCTCACCTGACAGTCTGCTCAGACATGGATCATTCTGTCCTCCTGGGCATCCTGGGTCATCTCACTGTCCCTGACTGCATCCTGGGTCATCTCACTGTCCCTGACTGCTGTGTACTTGTGTGGGCCAGTGGCCCCTGTGTGAGAAGTTGCAGATATGGACAGTAGCAGGCAGGGGGATGATTTTGTATTTAGTGTTGCAGTGGGTAGTCATGAGTTCCCCACAGTGGAGAAGTAGGAGCAATGCAAGAGGACCCCGGTTAAGGCTGCCCTTGCCTAACGTGGTAACTTTGCAGAAGAGGTAAAGTGTATTACATAATTCCTGTTGCCAAGATGAGAACGAGGGAGACAAAGATGAAGTATCATCATCAGGGTAGCACTTCTTGGAGAAACATCCCTGCACTGGGCTTTGCCCACCGTGCCAACAAAGGACCAATGGCAACTGTCCAAATTACAGAGCAAATACACTGAGATGGGGATGGGGTGGCCACAGAGCAAGGTGGGAAGGCAGCCAGCCTGGGTCAGAGAGTAAAGAGCATGCATTAGGGGTACAGAGGAATTAAAGTATATGCAAGGGGTGTACCACAATCTCTCTCTCTCTCTCTCTCTCTCTCTCTCTCTCTCTCTCTCTCTCTCTCTCTCTCTCTGTGTGTGTGTGTGTGTGTGTGTGTGTGTTTGTGAGAGAGAGAGAGAGGAGAGAGAGAGAGAGAGAGAGAGAGAGAATGTCTAGGTATGTTCTCAAGTATGGAATCATGCAGTCAGAGGACAGCCTCAAGTTCAAGTGTCCTTCCTCAGGGGCCATGCATCTTGTTTGTTTTCCTCAGATGGCTTTCCTCACTGTCTTGGAACTAGCTAAGTAGACTAGACTGCTCACCTGCCCACTGAATCATAGTGATCTATCTACCTGTCTGCACAGTTCAGCTCTAGGATTCTAAATTATGGCCTACCATGCTTGGCATTTGCATGGATTCTGGGGATGCAACTCGGGTACTCAATGTGTGCAAGGCAAGCCCGTATTGACTTCACTGTGTCTCTATACCTGACTTTTAATATGAGCATCTCTTAGCTGAATCTGACCTGGAGTCAGAGGCACAGGCCATATGGTTTCCCTGACCCGTAAAAGTCACTGAGAGGGAAGTGATTTATTATTGGAGATCACTGTCCACACAGGCATGTCCTGGATGGCTCGCCTCGTTGTTTCCTTAATAAGGGAAAGGAGGGGAGCAGGGCTGGGCGTGGGTGCAGAAGAAGAGCAAAGGGCTTACATTTACTTGTTCTAACAGACTCGCCTTGTTTGGAAAGAGAAAGAAAACGGGGAAAGGTTTTCAGTTCTCAGGGGGGTTTTCCTGGCCTGCAGCTCAGCAAGTTGGGAGGGAGGGAGAGCTGGGAACTTGAAGAGGAAGAAAAGGGTCATGAACTTCAAATGCCTAACTTGGCATTTGCACAGACTGTTTAAAGAGAGAACAGTTCATAAATGGTAAATCATCCTAGAGCCTGGGGAAAGGGGGCCCGGCATGTTTGCATGAATGAGTGACATGAAAGAGAGGGACCGGTTCCTCAGTACTGAGAAATAGCAAAAAACCGATAGCAGTTGACAATGGCTTCAACAGGAGCTGGAATCCAGATAGGGATTCCTTTGCTGAGGAGCTGCCCTGTGTTAACAGTGAGTGTCACAGGAAGGCCGTAAGGCTAAGCTGGGAAGTCCCTGCAGCCAGTCACCCTTGCAAGTTTGCTGGTCAGTGGACAGTCTGTCTTCTTCTCTGTGGCCCCAGGTTCCCCAGCAACAGCAATTTCGGCAGATTGCAAGCAGAGTTGCTTACCTCTGTATTATCTGGAGATGTTATCTGGAAGGATTTACAATCAGAACATTGCCCCAACAGCTTTCTGATCTGCTTCTGTTTGTAGAATAAAAATGTGTGTGGTGTTAAGAATAGTTGGTATTTGCTATGGTCATCAGGTTCTGTGAAAGCAGACACCCGGATATCTAAAAGCCTCCCTTAAAGAGTTCTGGACTACCTCCTGGTAATGGTAATCTACAGGGTCCCGTCCGGCCTCTGCTAGGTAGGACTGTAAGAAGCTAAGTCAGGGGTTGGAGATGTAGCCCAGTTGGTAGAGGGCTTGCCTAACATGCACAAGGTTCTAGGTTCAGTCCCTAGCACTGCACAAACTGGGTGTGATGGTGTACTTCTGAAATTCAAGCCCTTGGGAGGTGGAGGTAAGAGAATCAGAAGTTCAAACTCATCCTTAGCTACATAGCAAGTTTAAGGATAGCTTGAGTACTTAAGACCCAATTAAAAACAAAACAAAACAAAACAAAAAAACCTCATGCTAAAATGTGTTGGAACAATGACCAAGGCTTCATTGCCTTCAGAACCAATTATTTAGAAGACCTATCTCTTCTCCTAGGTGGAGTCACAATAGTCCTTAACATTGAGTCTTTCTTGTGTCAGATAATTAAAAGATAACATACCCTCTGAAAGTTTGGGTTCTAGAAGGTGATCTCTGGCCATACCCTTATAAGACAGTCATTGATCCTTGAATGGTAGTCGGAGGAAGGAAGGAGTTACATGGAGGAACTCAGGAGTGAGGGGTGTATGCTTGCTTTAGTGCCCTTTGCCATGTGTCTGCCTCAGCACTCACTATCATAGATTGGTAAGGAGAGTAGAGAGTAAAGGCTTCAACAAAAACATATGGGATGAAGCCAGTTAGCAGGAAATCTGGAAATCCCTCCACACCAGGGCTGCATGTAAGGATCAAAGCAATTTGTAATTGGGACTTGGGATACTGTAAATGGAATTATAAATTCTAGGTGGCCTGTATAAAAGACACACAATCCAGGTATTTTATTTACAAGCTGTAAGCCTAAATTGGGCAGATTTTGGAGCTATTCAAATTTACACCCAGCCATATTAGATCCCTTGTCACTTGCTGTTTCTCCTGGTCACATGCTCATGGTCCCTCTCTTCCCATGGCTGCTTCCTCTTGTCACTGTGTTCTTTCTTCCTCTTCTCTCTCTCCCTGTGGCCTTAGCCAAACAACTGCAAACCTGCCTGCCTCTAGCTATTGCCCAATCACAGGTGTAAGCCTTTTATTGACCAATTAATTTGGGGAACAAAGTTACATAGCCTCTCTTGATGTATGTGAGGATCTTCTCATTGGAGGCAACTGATGGAAGGCTCCTCTTGGAGTTCAATACTTAACATTTGAATATAAGTAGCACCAGACTACCCTCCTGTATTTCTCCCTTTAAAGAGATATATAAGAACAACAAGGATGTGTAACAAACCCCAAATAATATTTACCACAACTAAATGTATCTCAAATGGTAAAGTACTTGACTACCTGCTCTTTATGAGGGCCTGTATTCACCCTAGCCCTGCATAAACTGGGCATGGTGGCACATGTCAGCAATCCTAGCAGTCTGAATGTGGAGGTGGGAGGACTAGAGGTTCAAAGTCATCGTGAGCTACCTAGAGAGTGCAGGCTAATCTGTATACACGAAACTGTTGGGAACAGTTTTAAGGAGGAAGAAAAACTAGAAAAAAAAGGGAAGAAAAGAGGGCTTAGGAGTCGGCTCAGTGAGTAAAGGTGCATGCTATCTGTCTTAGGGATTTACTGCTGTGAACAGACACCATGACCAAGGCAACTCTTATAAGGACAACATTTCATTGGGGCTGGCTTACAGGTTCAGAGGTTCAGTCCATTATCACCAAGGTGGGAAACATGGTGGCATCCAGACAGACATGGTGCAGGAGGAGCTGGGAGTTCTACATCTTCATCTGAAGGCTGCTAGCAGAATACTGACTTCCAGGCAGCCAGGATGAAGGGACACACTTACTCCAACAAGGCCACACCCTCTAATAGTGCACTCCCTGGGCGGAGCATATACAAGCCATCACACTATCCAAGTGTGAGAATCAGAGTTGAGATTCTAGAAATCACATTTGTAATCCTAGCACCACTACAGTGAGGTGAGATGCAGAGACAGGAGAATCCCAACAAAGTCCTGGGGCAGCTAGCTTGGAATATGCAGTGGCCAATAACAAGAGACCTTGCCTCAAACAAGAAGATAGACAAGGACCGATAGCTGAGGCTGTCCTCTGACTCCCCATGAACACATACGCAAACACATATCGATCAAACATATATACAGAGAGGATAGAGCTATTTCTATCTGAAAGAAAGGAAAGAAAACCCCACTCTCCAGGTTTGGGAAAAGACAGGCCCAATAAAAATGGCTTATGAAAGGTCATGAAGCTGGGGGCTGGGGTTCTTGAGCCTTTAACCTTTCCCAGCTCTCCAGCTTGCTTCCATTTTCAGGAGTTGCGATGGTTTAAATGACTCCCATAGGCTCATATATATGATTGCTTGGTCCCTAGATGGTGGAATTGTTTGGGAAGGATTAAGAGGTGTGGCCTTGCTGAGGAGGTATATCACTGGAAGTAGGCTTTGAGGTTTCGAAAGTCCAAGCCAAGCCCAGTCTTCCTCTCTCTCTCTCTCTGCTTCCTGTTGTTCAGAACGTAAGCTCTCAGCTATGCTCCAGCACCATGCCTGCTTCCAGCAACGTTGTTATGAATTAACCCTCTAAAACTGTAAGCAAGCCCACAATTAAATGCCTCCTTTAGTAAGTTTCTTTGGTCATGATATTTTTTTTTTCACTGCAATAGAACAGTAACTAAGGCAGGAGTGCTTTTCCTTGTCCTAATATGCTGTGTCTGTTTCTACTACTAATCAATCATGTATCTCTAGTCCAATTCTTTGTTCAGGGACATAGAAAGCTGAAAGTCTCACCAGCTGCCCTCTGGACTCTGATCCAGCCTATAAAAGAGGCCTGTCACCTTCCTGATAAAGTTATTTCATCCTATAAAAATACCAGGGGCTATGGAGTTAGGTGGCCTGGGTTTAAATTCTAATTAATTTAACTATTTAGCTGTGTGAGTCCTGTCAGCTTCTTATCCTTTCTCAGTCTTCATCTTTTTTTCTTATTTAGAAGAATAGAAATGTCTTGCAAGCCCATGTCTAAATGATTAGGTGGCAACTCTCTGTCTTCTTAGTGTAGTTTGTCACACTAACTGTCCTTCCCTGGGTCCCAGCTCTGATGTTATTCATCCAGTGTTATTTCTTAGTTATCTATGACTTGCCTTTTGGGTTCTGCATGTCCAAAAAAATTCTTTCTTTCTTGATGGTTCTATGCATCCCAAGCTGCTTTGAGTCCACTATGTAGTCCAGGATGACCTTGGATTTCTGAACTCATCTGGAAGAGTATGAAGATATTCTACAAGGAAAATATTAATCCCAGGGCTGCTTGCTTAGGGAGTCTCTTGAGAATTCTATTCATTCCGGTGGTTGTTTATTGTCCCTTTTTGTCCTGAGAGCAAAGTTGATAGGACTGAGGAGCCTGTAAAAGATCTTTCTAGTTGCTCACCCAACAAGGCATAATGGTCCTCTATTCTGGCAAAGTTGATAGGACTGAGGAGCCTGTAAAAGATCTTTCTAGTTGCTCACCCAACAAGGCATAATGGGCCTCTATTCTGTCTTTTTGATTTGTTCCTTCAAGCTGATGCTGTGTGCATGGAGCATTGAACCCGTGGAAACAATTTTGTGTCTGTGTAAGAACAACCTGAGGACCAGCCACCATTCAGAAGCTGCAAAACCAGAAAAGTGCTCAGGACTAGAGCCCTTGATGCCATTAACAAACAAACTGGTGTGTGTGTGTGTGTGGGGTGTGTGTGTGTGTGTGTGTGTGTGTGTTTGTGTACATACTCCATAGAGTACAAGTGGAAGACAGATGACACCTTCAGGTGTTATTTCTCATCTTCTACCTTGTCTGAGACAGGGTCTCTTGTTGCTGGCTGCTGTGTACACCATCCAGCTTCTGGGAATCCTCCTGTCTCCTAAGCACTGGAATTACCAATGTGTGCTACTTTGTCTTGCGTTTGATGCCATTTTGGAGGCACTAAAAACAATCTTGTACTTTTTGCCTTGTGGTCTTTTACAGGCAGTAATGTCTATTAGACTACTTTAAATGGAATATTCTGTTCTTAGAAACTGAAAGCATTGTGATGAACAGAGGCTTTATCCAGACCTGGGATGCAATGGGGGCAGGGGCATTGTACTGGGAGGCCAACACTTCCAACAAACAGAAAAACAGGATGTATTGTCCTAGCATATCCATTTACCTCGATGATAGCTTAAAAGCACTTTCATATGAAATAGGACATGGATATTGGCATTGAAAGTAAAATTCAGAAGATAAAATGGGATGGCTTTCAGGCAAGGAAATGAGGGACTCAGGATGGGTCTCATTATAGGATGCAAGCAAATAGTATTTCTCCATGGAACACAGATATAAGACAACTCAAATTAAATCAAGATAGACACATGAAAAGACTGTGTTTGTTGGGATTATTGAAGGGATACTAAACTGAAAAAGATACAGGAAAATGGAATGCCAGGGGTTTGGAAATGTTAGAGGGACGGGTATTCGAGGCCAGCAAGATGGCCCAGCTAGTAGTGGGCTTGCCATGCAAACCTGAAAATTTGGATCCCCAGAAACCACATAAAGGTAGGAGAGAGCCAACTTCACAAAGTTGTTTTCTGACCTCCACAATTGCACTGTACTGTGTACATAGGTATACACATACACACAAACATGCACACACATGTATATACACACTCACATATATACACACACAAATAGACAAATTTTAAAAATGAACACAACAGAGATGGGTATTCAAGAAGCCTGGCCTTGTTACTCCTCCTTCTCCTCCTCCTCCTCCTCTTCTTCCCTCCCTCCCTCCATCCCTCTTTCCCTTTCTCTTACTTTTAGATAGGTTCTCAGGTAGCCCAGGCTGGTCTTGAATTCTCTGTAAAGCACAGGTTATATCCTTGGCCTTTTAATCCTCCTAAGATTACAGGTGAGTGCCACTGCATTTTTTTCTAAAGTTAAAAAAAAAAAAAGTGTAATTTACATAATTTCCCTCTTCCCTTTCCTCCCTCTCAAATTCACGACCTTTAAAAAAATTGTTACCGTTGGCTCTGGCTCAGTGGCTAGACCACTGGCTGACCTTGCAGAGGAGTTGGGTTCCCAGCCCTCACACTCTGGTCCACACCCATCTGTAACTCCAGTTCCAGGAGAGCTGATGTCTTCTTCTGGCTTCCATGGGTACCAGCACACACATGAAGTACATATACAAATAAAGGCAGAACACTCATATACATCATTTAAAATTTTTAAAATCTGTTACTGTTACATATATAGTAATACACTCTAAGCACACTTGCCGAGTCTGATTAGTGTTGCTTGTATGTTTACCATTTTAGCGTTGACCTCTTAGCTTTGGAAGACCAATTAAGGACTCATCCTTGGGAAAAGTGGTCCTCCCACTTTCAGTATCCTTTAGTTGCCTGTAGCTCTTTGTCTAGGGACAGGAACCCATGTTAGGCTTTCAGGTTAGAGCCAGCTCAGATCCTCCAAGTACTGCTATACAAAGTTTTATGTTGTGCAGGGGATTGAACCCTGGACTTTGTGTAATGTAGGCAAGTGCTCTATCAGTTGAGCTGTAACCCCAGCCCCTGCAGGGGTGTGGAGACAGTTAATCTGAGCTGATTTTTCCAGCCTTCTGGGTCCTATCCCATCCATGTTTTGCTGCTCTTGGTGTCGTATTGTACTTGGTAAGAATAATGATTTCTCCTCTTTGGATAATGAACACATTCTAGACCCGCCATGTTTCTTGGGTGATTTAGCTTTTGTTTTAATTCAGTATGATGCTGGAGTCTCCAATATGAATGGAAGCAGGAGAGTGCCAGAAGTCAGCCAAATGTTGAGACAGACTGTAAATACCTGCAGGGGACATATTTTAGCATTTCTGATAGAAAGGATACTGTAAGCCCAATGCGGGCTTTGCATCAAAGCCATTCACTTTCTTCCCACTTCTTAGGCAAGGTCAGCACAAAGGATCCTCTGTTCCCAGCGGGCGTTCACGTCACCACTTTATCTTGTTATTCCTGACGTCTTGCCAATCACACTGAGTATTTCTCGAGGGGACTGAACAAGAATAACCAAACCGGCTTTGCCTCCTCAACAGCAAAGAATAAAAAGAAAAGGCCATCTCCCCAAGACAGGCTTTTCTGTTCCTTCTTTATTTTCACTGGATGCTTTAACTTGACACTCTGTCTTTGGACAACCCCAGGAGTCCAGGCTGATGAAGAGCAGAGTTAATTTTCTCTTCCATGGCTCAACCTCACGTTAAGTCTTTTCTCTTCTTAAAAGGAGGGATTTTGGAAAGGCGCGGGGCTAGGGAATAGTGCTGGGAGAGTTCTTTATGGGGGTGGCAAGGCTATAGGTCAGTTGGGGGAGTGATTGCCTAGATTGTATGAAGCCTTAAGTTCCATTCCCAGACCAGCATAAACTAGACTCGGTGATGCAAGCCCATGTTCCCAGCACTTGGAAGATGGAAGTAGATGGATCAGGAGTTCAAGGCCATTCATAGTGGGTTTGAGGATAGCCTGAGTTATGTAAGACCTTGTTTCTTAAATCTAAAAAAAGTCTTCTTTATGAGGTTACAAACCCATACTCTATGCTAATAGACTGAGTTTTGATCCTGCCTGTGAGAGATGGTGAAATGTTGACAGTTGGAGGATGGAAAGAAGGGTGGACAAGTCTCAGGGCATCTGTGCCTCACGATCATTGGCTGCCCCTTTGAAAAGATACTTTCTTGTTCTAGCTCACCCTTCCCAGTGGTTCTGTTTCAGCCTCCCAAGATGCAGAGTAAGTCCTTGCTTCCTTATCTATTTATTAAGCCTCCCCATAAACTCATTTGGACCTTGACTTTGCTGTAACAGCTAACATTCAACAAGGCCTTTTCATGGCAGAGGAGATGGTTGCAGTGGTGTAGTTAGCACTTTTGGCACTGAACTAAGAACATCCTACCAGCTCTTCATGAAGCATACAATAAGCTCAGGCCAGTACCTGGAAGAACAGAAGAAGCTGTGGACGGCCACTGGTGGACTCACTTGGTGGTGGTGTCATTATTGGTTTGGGTGGTCTGGAGTTTCAATATGGCTGCCCTACCCATGGTTCTTCTCTTCTAACCTTTATCTTTCTTTGCTGCCTGAGTGAGTCACTAGGTTTGGGCATCTAACACTTGTCTGGAGGTTTGTACTGTGTTTAGTACTGAGGCGACACTGGACCATGTGTGCCACAGAGTTACTCTTTTTGTTGTCCTGACCAAATATTTGACAAAGGCCACTTAAGAAAGAAAGGATTTATTTGGATCAGAGTTGAAATGTATAGTCCATCACTGTGGGAGGGCACAGCAGCAGGAGTACCAGGCAGCTGGTCATATAGCATCTGCAGTGAGGAGGCAGAGAGAGATGGATGCTGGTGCACAGCTCACTTCTCCTATTTAGTCCAGACCCCCAGCCAGTGGAACGCTACAGCTCACACTCAGGGTGAGCCTTCCCTGCTCAGTTAACCCAACTGGGAAAAACTCCCTCATGAGCCTGACCAGAACCTTCTCTCTTGGGTGACTCTAGATCCTGCTAGGTTGGTAATATTAACTGTCATAGGTTATTGCAGTGTTTATTGCCTGATGGGAACTAAACACTAATGTACCATAACCCAGGCAGAAAGTGATATGTGCTGACAGTGGAGTTGAGCTGGTTGGTTTGGTAAGAATGGGAGAACATGGATGTTGAAAGGAGGTCTACGGAGAGGACTCAGTGGATAAGATTGTTTGCTCTAGGACTGAGGACCTCAGTTCAAATCCTCGGCACTAACTAAAGACTTTGCCATAACCCTATGCACCTCTAATCCCAGAGTTGGGGTGGGGTGCAGACAGGAGGGTTACTGAGGCTTGATGGCTATCAGCTCAGTGGCAGATGGTGTCTCTAAGGAATGTGATAGAGAGTGACACCTGATATCCTTTCTGGTTTTTTGTATGTGCATGGATTTCTGCATCTGTGTCATGTTCCTATCTCTCACATACATATGTGAGCAGACACTATATACCATACATGTACACATCACACACACACACACACACACACACACACACACACACACACACTACACCACACCACACAAAGGGAAAACATGCCATACTTCTATACCATGCCCCTTAGAAACACATACGTAATGGAAACAAAAGTTTCATGCAACAATATTAACCCTGACTACATGAAATTCCCTGTTGTGTGTTTTCTTAAAAATGTGGTTCTAACCCATTATGCTGACTTCCTGACCCCCTAATGGCTCAGTATGAAAATCCCTGGACTAGCTGCTCCCTAGGGGACTTTCAGCCTGAACTTTCTGTAATTTTAGAGCTACAGGGTCTGAACGGGCTTAAAGAGAGGATAATTAATCTCCTGGGGTAATGACTGATGATAGCTCAGCAAGATTAAATAACAATTAAAACCCATATATGTGATTGGCTCCTATACCAGAGTTCTGGACCTCAGGAGCATGGTTATGGTGGACCTGAAGAGGCTCAATGTTGGGATTCACTCACTGGTAAAGAGGTTGTGCATCTCAGTCCTAACAGGGTTTTCATTTGCAGGAAGAGAAAAGAGAATCTTGTCACTGAAGGTCAGTCCCGAGTATTGGAGTTCTGGAAAGAGTCCATGTTACTCAAAAGGAAAAAAAAAGTCAAGCCAACAAAACCCCACAGCCCAGCTTGTTTGAATCTCTAAGCAGATGGAGTCCTGTGAATGAGGGGCCTGGAAGCAGGCACTTCTCCAGCTATGTAAATGTTTGTTTTTTCCTAATGTGTTGCTCTCTTTGCTTGAATGCACAAGAGATAGTGATCTAGAAACACAAACCCCAGGAGAAACTTAAAACAAGGAGAGCAAACAGAGCCCACCCACCCCCAAGCAAAACACTAGCCCTGACCAGGTCCCCAGTGTATCTTCCAGTTTACATGAGGTAGAGGAGCCCCACTGGCCCCACTGAATCAATTGGAGCACCTCTCTCTCTACCTCCGACTTCTTTCTTACTCTTTGTACCCTAAGGAAATGTCTGGAATTCTCCAAGACTCTCCGAGACAGCTCTTGAAGTTCAAGTCTTTCAAAAACTGATGCTAGGCTCCTCCTCTCCCCGGCTAAGTGGAAGGAGACAGCCCTCAGGGAAAATGTCAGGCGGAAGGAACACAGCTGCAGCTTTAAGTCAAGGCTGCTTTTCTTTTCTTTCTCTTCTATTGTTTGCCTTTGATTTTTGGATTAAAAACACAGAGTTCAAGGTCCCTGAGCTGGGCACTTTCTGAGCCACTTATGCCTTAATAGAAACAAAGGGACAGGCATGGTAGTAGATGTCTATAATCCCAGCACTTAGAAGCTAGAGGCAGGAGGACCAGGAATTCAAGACCAGCTTGGGCTACAAGAGTGAGCTGGAGGCCAGCCTGGGCTACATGTGAGCTTGCCTTAAAGAACAAAAGCAGCAAACATACAGGAGTAAATTAATTACACATAGCGTACATAAAGTCCAGGGAAACTTGCAGTGAGCAGCAAACAAAGTAAACAGCCGTGTTAGTGTTTATGTAGTCACTACCCTGGAAGAAGGCTGAGGACGATTAAAATGGAAAGAATGGGGCTAAGGAAGATGTGATCCCCTAAAACCCGGAGGAATGAACCAACGTGGAGACCAGCACACATTCTTGCTATGCAGAGCAACGCAGGAGAGAGGTAGTTAAACATTCTTCCTTTAAAAAGGGGGTGGGGTGGGGGTGGGGGTGGGGTGGGGGTGGGGGTGGGGTGGGGGTGGGGGTGGGGTAAGACCTTGGGATGGAGGTGCCACCCTGCTGGGTAGTGAAGGGTTAAACAGATCAGTAGGAAAGCCTTTGGGTGTGACCTGGGGCCTGTGGAAGGTGTGGCTATATGGCCTTTCTTCTCTGACCACAACTAGACCCTCCTCAAGGCTTTGCTCTCTGATTCCAGAGCTTTTCTCAAGGTAAGGAAATGGCAGTTTGCTAGAATACAATGGTCTTTTTAAGGCAGCACAGATGTTTATCTTATCCCAATATTTACCCTATTGAGCAGGACTTAGGTGTATTTCTGTTCCTTTGGGGAGTGAAGTTTCACTGTGTTAAGTTGAATATCAACTTTTAAATGAAAATGGAGGGGGGAGAATCATCCTTTGACCCAGAGGAGGAAAATGTGCTGGTAAAATCTGGCCTGGAGTCGTCTGCCCATAACCCTGGGGTTAGAGAACACCAAGAGAGAGAGTTGTAGAGGTAGGACCAATAGAACATGTTCTAGGATCTGACTTGCTCTTAGCCCAGAGCAGCTGTTGATGGAACCAGTGTTCTGCTGTTCAGGCCCCAGGGGGTTCTGGGTCTGGCCAACCTTTCTATCTGAGACTAGATTAAACCCTAACACCATTTATGTTTTTCCAGTTGGTTTTAATTAGCCCCAGGAAATAGGCTTTAAGATTACAGCAGGTGGTAATAGGAAGGACAATGGACAGTTGGCTCTGGGGATGAAGGTATTGGGCTATATTGTATCTTGCCTCAGGCTGGCAGACTTAATTTATGGCATCCCCTCAGGCTCCCAACCTAAAGTTGTCTTTTAGATAAGACAAAGACTACAAGTGTGTATTCAAAATATCCAAAGTCTTCAAGGCTCTTTGTTAGTTGTGATGTCAAACCCTGGCTCTGTATTTCTTTACTCAAGGGACCCTTTCATCATGCCTTCAAGATAGTTTTGCAGATGGGAAAACTGAGGTGTGGTGAAGTCAAGCGTAGGCAGAGCTGGGGTTGCGGGTGAGTTGGGTCCACTCTAAAGCCTGTATTCTCAGCTGTGCTAATCTTAGTGCAGGTCTTGGAAGTTAAGTTGAGGGTTTCATCCTGTCAATAAACTGCTTGTCAAGTTCAGAGTAGGTAATGAATCAGGTGAAATGAGAGAACAAAGGTTTGTTCTCTTAAGTTTTGACCTTTGGTTTGAGCATGGGAGCTTTGTGTGGAAACTCTAAACCCTTTGGATGTCTAAGATTCTCTATCTCTCTGTCTCTCTGTGTCTGTCTGTCTGTCTGTCTGTCTGTCTCTCTCTCTCTCTCTCACACACACACACACACACACACACACAGACACACACACACACACACACACACACACAGAGAGAGAGAGAGAGAGAGAGAGAGAGAGAGAGAGAGAGAGAGAGAGAGAGAGAGAGACTGGGTCTCTCTGGAACCTAGAACTGTCCAAGTAGGCTAGACTAGGCTGGAAGGCCAATGAGCCCACCTCTACCTGTCTCAGCCGCTCCAGCCTGGGATTACAGAATGCACACAATCACGCCTGGCTTTTGTGTGGGTGCTGGGATGGAACTCTGGTCCTTGAGTCTATGTAGCAGCACTTTACCAACTGAGCCTCATTCTCAGTCTCAAAGGCAATTTCATTATTAACTGGGAGCTGTGTGGGCAGAAGGAAAAAGCCTGAACTTGTGCCAGATACAGGCATCTTTCTTCTCCACATCTTTCTCGGAGGCTGAAGCTCTGGGAAAGATAGTCCCCGCTTAAGAACTCATGAGAATGAACGTCTCACAGAGTACTTGCCTTGTGTGTAGCAGGTTCTGAATTTGATAGGGCTTGAGGGATGGCTCAGTTAATTCAGTGCTTGTCTCATAGGCACAGGACCTGAGCTCAAGCCTGAGAATTCCCATTAAAAATGACAAAGTATAAAAAGCCAGGTGTGGGACATTCTTATAACCCCAGCACTGGTGGGAAGGAAACAGGCAGATTCCTGGGGCTTACTAGTTTCAGGACAGTGAGACAGCCTATCTCAAAATAAAAAATAAAATAAAATAAAAAAATAAAAAAAAATAGGATGGTCAGGTTCCCAGGGGATTTTTCTTTGAGATATATGTATATGATATATCATAACATACATTGTACACCCCACATAACACACACACCACACACAATTAAGCAGGTTCAGATGTAATGCTAGCAAGGTTCTCTTCCTCCTTCTAACATCTACTTTTAAAAATGAGAATCTCTCCAATCATATTCAGAATCCAACTGTTTACATGGGTTTGCTGATTAATTTAGTTCACTCAAAGGAGCCCATTGAGAAACTTCTTTGCAGTTAGCACGATGCTGTGAGGGTAAGATATAAGAACAGGAAAGTGGATAGACCTGGTAGTATAATTAAAAGCAGCAATACAAGCAGCAGCAACTGTGCTATGGTAAATGTCACCAAAAGCATTAAAATTAAGAGAATAGAAGAAAACGATCTCATTATATATGCCAGCAGATGGAGTATCGCATATAAAATATAAAGAGCAAACTGATAATCAGATATATATATATTATATATATATATATTATATATATATAAAGCCAGCTCCCTACCTCCAGTGGAAACTGGGCAAAAATAGGAGATGACAGTTTAGTTATTAACTTGAAGATGGGGGTCGGGTAGAAGCTGGCGAGGTTAAGAATACTGACTGCTCTTCCAGAGATCCTGAGTTCAATTCCCAGCATCCATATGGTGGCTCAGAACCATCTGTAACAGGATCCGATGCCCTCTTCTGGAGGGGTCTGAAGACAGTGATCGTGTACTCATATCCATAAAAATAAATAAATAAATAAATAAATTTTTAGAAAGTTGAGGACTGGATTCAGCTCTTTATATATACATGTAAATGCTGAATGGGCATAGCAGTCTGCCTGTGCTTCCAGCCTCAGAGAGTAGGTAGGAAATGACAGTCGTTAACAGGTGCTGCAAGCTCACACAGGCAAAGGGTCTTCCAGTGTGTCGACATCTGAAGTCCTATGGTAGCAAACAGCGACCGAGGCAAAAGTCTCTCTCAACGAGTCCCTTCTGTGTCCCAGGAATGTCATGCAGTCAGCCTCCTTGCCTGAGTTTCACAATTGGGAATTCGGCCAGTGTGGCTTAATAATTAGATAAAAATGATGTCAGGGCTTAATGAAATAAAAATCACGCCTTTACTAAACATGTTTAGCATATGGAACAACAGGGCATAACCTTACAGGTGTGTGAAGAGGTGGTTCTGGGGTTAAGAGCGCTTGTAGCTCTCAAGAGGGCCAGGGTTTGGTTCTCAGCACCCACATTGGATGGTTCACAGCTGCCAGTAACTCCAGCTCCAGGAAATCACATGTCCTCTTCTGGCTTCTGCAGGCACAGTAAATATATGCGCAATCCTTTCCTCCCACTTCCGCATGTACCTATATTAAAGTTAAAAAAAAAATTTAAAAAAGAGAACATTTTCCAGGTTGTGTTCCTTGTGTTTGATTTATGAACCATGCATATCTGATTGTCTCTGGGAAGGTATAAAGAACCATTTTAAAGAAGAAACTATTTTACTTTTCTTTCTTTTTCTTTTGGAGACAAGATATTCTAGCTAGTCTTAATTGTCTCAGTTGAAGAGTTGCTTTGATCAGATTGGCCTGTGGGCATGTCTGTGGGGCATTGCCTTGATTGTTAATTGATATAGGAGAGTCCAGGCCACTGTGGGCAGCACCATTCCCTAGGCAGGTGGTTCCCAACCCTGTAAAAAGCAGGGTGAGCATAAGCCTGGGAGTGAACCAGCAAACAACATTGCTTCAGGGTTTGGGTTTCTACTTACTTCAGCCACCTTCCCTGACTTCCTCCATGACGGACAGTGACCTGGAAAAGGAAGCTGGAATGACCTTTTCTCTCCTAAGTTGCTTTTGGTCATGGTTTTGTCACAGCATGAGAATGAAAGTAGGACACAGGCTTTTATGTATCCTATACTGGCCTTGAGTTCTTTATCCTTCTACTTCTGCCTTACAGTGTTGGCATTACAAGTGAATGCCTCCACACCCATTTTATATGATGTGGGCATGGAAATCAGGGCTTTACTTGTGGTAGGCAAGCATTCTACCAACTGAGCTGCATCTCTAGCCCACATTGTACCTTTTTGGAAATGGTTCTAATGCATTCACCCATCATCCTCAAAGAAATCACTTACCCATAAGCAGCCATTCCCCAGCCTCCTACCTTGCTAGTCTTCCATTCCTGGAAGCCATCAATGGTTTGTTGATTCTATGGACATTCTAAATGGGATCACAATTGTGTCTGTCCTCTTCCATTTATTAAAATGCTTTCAAGGTTCACTCCATATTGTAGCATATATAGCACTCCATTCATCTTCATAACTGAATAATAGTCCATTTTAATGAACGTAACACATTTTGTTTACTCATCCATCAGCTGACAGACAGTTGGGTTTTTCATGACTTTTTAAAAAGACATACTTTTGTATTGTATATTGCTTCTAGCCACCAGACAAAGTTCTTTCTGTCATGAGGTAGAACTTAGGTAATTAAAATTTGCCTACAGGTGTATGTAAGGATATGCCATCGCAATATTCATGGAATTGATGGATTCATAATTTGGAGATAAAAGCAGTGGAGAAACTGTATCTGTGGAAAAGGTTCAATGGTCACCTTTTCCTATGTGTAGCAGGTCATAAAGATTCTATGGGAGGGGTGCTCCCCTCCTGCCAGGGCAGGAAAATAACCCTTATCACCAGAGACTGGTAATTGGGGCTGCAATGGGCCTGAATAAATAAACCCACACGTCAATCTTATCTTCTGTCCAATTCACATCTCTTCGTATATCTTGATGAGTCGCTGAGAATTTATATCCCTGGCCACAGATCCCTCTGTCCTGCCGACTTGTTAGAAATTTACTCCCTCTTTCACTATAAACAGTATAAGAAACCATTTCTCTTTGATCTCTATACTATAGACTTTACTCTCTGTGACAATCTTATCTGTAAGACTTAAAAATTGTATGCTCTCTCTTACTGTTTTGTCTCTTGTTGCCTTGTTAGATTCAACCAAGGAGCTAAGAGAGTAGGGAGGGATGGGTCTCCCTGTCTGTCTCTCTTTCTTTCACACACACACACACACACACACACACACACACACACACACACACGCACACTTAGTTACACACACATTATCAGCAGTCTGTACAATAATAAAAGTAAAAAATAGTATCTTTTTTTCCCTAGTGTAGGTTTTTGAGATGGCCTTATATAGCCCAAGCTGGCCTCAAGCTTGACATGGGGCAGAGGAGGACCTTGAACTCTTGATCCTCTTGCTTCTACCTCTCAGGTGCTGGAATTACAGGTTTGCATCAGCCCATTTTATGCAGCGCTGAGGGTAGAACTCAGGGCTTCATGCATGCCAGGCACTCTTTCTGCCAACAGAACAACATCCCTGGCATAATTTTGAGTTCTGATGATAGCACGTGGTTTCTGGTGATTTGAGAAAGTACTGATTCATCAGATGAAACTGGTTCTAGGCCCCTCCTGTGTTCCTACATTCCCACTAGGATCCTGTGATGAAGCCCACTTGTCTCAGCCGTCAACAGCTCAACTTGATCCCAGGCTCAGCAGCATCAAGGACTCTTTCTTAGGAAACAGGAATAAGAAAGGAGAGGGATAAGACTCTCCCTCCAGCAGTCTGTTTCACTCATTAAAAACGGTGGATGGGTTTCAATGAAAATGAGCTCATGGGCTGTTGGAAGCTTGGGCTGCATGGAGGAGAGTGAGTCACTGGTGCGCCTGCGAATGCCCAAGGCTGTTGTTTTGTAGCAGGCTCTGGGCTCTGTTTGCATCTGGGAGGGGGTCTGAGAGTGGGCAGCAGGAGGTGTCATTGAAAATGAATGTTCTCTGTGTGTGATCCAAGATCATTCTCCCGCTTCCACCCTCCCCCACGCCTGGACTCACAGAAAAGAACCTTTTGGGAACAATGGAGGGAAAGTCTCCAGATTTGAGTTGGTAGTGTTCTTGGAGGCCTCAGCTCTGTGAGGCTTCTTGAACTAGCCCCCTGGGGTGGGACAGGAGGATGAGATCAAAGACAGACAGTCAGTCAGACAGACCGACAGACAGTGTCTGTATGGTCTGTGCTCTTAGACTAGCCTCACTGCCTGGTCAATAGTTTTGGCACACAGCTGGGGCTGAGCTGGTCAGGAGAGGTTCCGTCAGACTGTTCTTGGCTGCCAGGAATAGTTGCCTTACTGTCTCTGGAACATTCAAAGTGGAGGCAGGATGCTGGTCTCACCTCTGGGGAAAAAAAAAAGCCCAATTGAACAGTAGTGTCTGAAATCAACTTAAGATCTGTAAGACTGAGTCAAGTCTCCTGGCCTTCTAGGGTGGCACTGTGACCATGTAATCCTCTGGCAGGCTTGCTCACAGTTCTAACATGGGATGCAGAATTTGAGGCTGATGGATTTAGACCATGTGTATAGTAGGACAGTGCTGGACTCTGATGGGCTTGGGACAGTCCTGCTGGGTTGGAGACCTGCCAAGTGCCCACAACCTGCTCAGTGGTACCCTGGTTGCTTGGATTGGAACCCTCTGGCAAATATGAAGATATTCTAAACAGATACCTGTCCTGCTCCCTTTGGCTATCTGATTGCCAAAGCAATGGATCCCAAGGAATTGGAATTTCCCCAGGAGTCTCATACCGAGTAAAGAGGCCAAAAGCCTAGTGCCAGCCAATCAGGAGCTAGTCTCCTAAGAAGATTTTATACAGTTCTGACAAGTCGTCAGACCACCTTGCAGGAGACACTGGAGCCCAGACAATGATGGATCAGTGATGGATGGGACCACATCTTGGCCAGGACTACTTAGTTATGCATACTTCTTGCCCTCTATTTAAATATAAACCTGACATCAGGACCCTGAATACAGATTTGTGGGCAGATTCACTGGGTCTTATTATTCTTCCTCCTTCCAATGTGGCTGCATTAAATACATCTTTTTCTGCTTTTTTGTTTTTATTTGTGTCTTTAATTGGCATATTTGAACAGAGGATCCCAAGTCTAGCTTGCTGGTGTTCCCAAGGCCCAGGCTGTTAGCATTCTGTCTAAATTTCACCCCACCCCACTGTTACCTGGCAACAGCTAGGTATTCTCCTCCCCACAGTTACCTGGCAATAGCCAGGTAGACCTGGCCCACTATAAAAGAGACTGCTTGCCCCCTCTCTCTCTCTTGATCTCCTACTCTCTTGCCTCTTGCTTCTCTGTTGCTGCTTCCCCTTCCCTTCCCCCCACTCTCTCCACATGGTCATGGCTGACCTCTAATTCTCTACTCCTCTCCTTCTCCCTCTCCCTCTTCCTCTTCCTCTCCCTCTCCCTCTCCCTCTCCCTCTCCCTCTCCCTCTCCCTCTCCCTCTCCCTCTCCCTCTCCCTCTCCTCTCCCTCTCCCTCCCCTCTCCCTCTCCCTCTCCCTCTCCCTCTCCTCTCCCTCTCCCTCTCCCTCTCCCTCTCCCTTCTCCCTCCCCACCTCCTCCCCCTCTCCCTCCCCCTTTCCCTCTCCTTCTCCTCCCCCTCTCTTTCTCTGCCTCTTCCTCTCCCTCCCCTCTCTTTCTCTGCCTCTCTTTCTCTGCCTCTATTACCCTCTTAACTCCCCTCCCAAGCCCTGAATGAGTAAACTCTATTCTATACTATACTGTCATGTGGCTGGTCCTTCAGGGGGAAGGGATGCCTTGGCATGGGCCCACTGAGACATCCCCTTCCCCATACCTCACCACACACCCATAAAACATATCCTATATCTCTTTATCTTTTTATAAACACATCACAGGCTGTGACTGACAACTTGGGAAACAGGATTTCTAACCCAATGGGGAGATGTCAGAACTTGGGTTCCTTAGAGCTTCTTTGAGCTACAAATGATGTTTTGGAGCTCATGGAAAGCACAGCGAGTGGAGTAGAGACCATTAGACTTAGCTCAGGTTCACATTCCAGAGGATCTGAGGTAAATGCCTAATGGTCAGGCCTGAGGCTGAAGGTCAAGTTCACAGAGCCTAGATTTGGAGGGCAGTAGTTAGGTATGGGAGAGATGGAGGGAGAGAAGAAAGAGGGAAAGGTGAGACAAGGGACGTATTCAGAGACATTCAAACACAGAGAAAAGAGAGACAGAGTGGAAAGACCCATACACATATGCAGAGACACAGTAAGGGGAGAGAGAGAGGAGACACACAGAATGAAAACACTCATGTGTGTGTGTGTGTGTGTGTGTGTGTGTGTCTGTGTGTCTGTGTGCATGAATGTGTGTAAGCATGTGACCCGACCTGCGGGTCTTAGTTATTCGTGGTTGTCAAGGTGGACTGTCACCTGAAAAATAACACGGGTGGGAGAGAAAACGGAGACCAAGCAGGAAGTTTTGTCAAGGTCTCTCTTTAATGGGGGAGCAGTTTACAGATATACTCCCAGGCAAGGGAGGAGAGGAAACAAGGAAAGGGGTGGGGGTCCCTTGCCAGGGCCATCCCACCGTCGCAACCAGCCTCTAGAAATGCCAGATGTTCTTTAAGTTCTTGAGACCTGAGAACATCTTTTCTCAACCTGGTACTGACTAGGCCTCCCAAAACAGCAGGCAATTTCCTGAGCCTGGCTCTCCCAGAACATCAGGCAGCCTCCTGGGCTTGGCTCCTGACAAGCATGTATGTGTATCTGTATATATGTAGGACTATCTGTGTGCATCTGTGTTTACACATGTTTATGTGAGCGTCTGTGCTAGGTATATTTAGACGTTTGAAGCCAAAGTGTAGAGAATCAGGTCCTTCCACTTGAGCCCTTGCTTTGGTGTATATGCTTAAAGGCTGATAGGTGTAAAGTTGCTCTGGCTTTGTTGGGCTGTTTGTAAAGTTGCACCTGCTGACTGGTCCAGCTGACTCTCTTTCTCCCTTTCCTCCTTGGAGCTGCTGTTCTTCAAGGACTAGGAATGGAGCCTCTAAGGTTGCATTCTGAACTTTCAAAGGCACTAAAATTAATGGAGCAGAGAAATCTACCGAGAGATGTAAGAAGAATTACCAAGACCTTAATAATAAATGTGTGTCAACAGCACTCAGGAAAAAATTTCTCCTTCAAGCCTTTGACTTTCTAGTTCCTAGTTCTAGCCCCCAAGAGCAGATACCTTTAATAGACTGTAAATTCAAAGGCAGCTTGAAGGATTAGCTGCATTGTCAGCTGTCAGTGGACTCTGGTAGAATTTGAGAGGAGGTAGAGCGCAATGGGGTCACTTTGTGGAGTGAGAGCCCCTCGAAGCCAAGATGAACTTGAGTTTAGAGTCAGGGGTGCTGAATCAGGAATGGACTCTGATGAATGACTAGGACAGATAGATGTCATTGGTCCTCAGTTGTTCACATGTGTTCCTCGATGTGTATTCTTCAAGCTCCTCATGTGAGAATAGCAAAGGCTGGGGACTCAATTGGTAGAACATCTGCTTAGCATGCAGGAAGCCCTTCAGTCAATCTTCAGCACCCCAGCAGGGTGCAGCATGCCTGTAACATCAGAATACAGGAGGTGGAGGCAGAAGAATCAGAAGTCCAAGGTCATAATCAGCTATAAACACAGGCTGGGGCTAGCCTGTGCTACAGGAAATGTGCAAACAAATGTAAGAACAGTGGCATTTATGAGTGGCCAGCTTGGGACTGCAGGGGACTGGCCACCTGTGTTTCTGAGTGACAGGGAAGGTTTCTAGTAGCATAATGACTCAATGTCCCTAAGGGACAAGGTTCTTTATTTTCCAACCAATGCTGTCATGTGAAGGTGGTGTTCTTAGGCTGAGACAGAAATTAAATCCATCTACATCTTCAGTACCCTGAATGTCCTCTGACATGCCTTCCTTTCCCATGTTGATCCTTTCTGTGCTGTTAGTTTTATTCAACCCACTTAAAGGCATGTGAGTGTGGTGGTTTGAATATGCTTGGTCTAGGGAGTGACACTATTAGGAGGTGTGGCCTTGTTGAAGTGGGTGTGGCCTTGTTGGAGTGGGTGTGGCCTTGTTGGAGTAGGTGTGGCCTTGTTGAAGTAGGTATGGCCTTGTTGGAGTAGGAAATGTGTCACTGTTGGGGGAAGGCTTAGAAACTCTTCTCCTCATTGCCTGGAAGCCAGTCTTCTTCATTTTGCCTTTGGAACAAGATGTAGAACTCTCAGCTCTTCCAGCGCCATGCCTTCCTGGAAGTTGCCATGCTTCCCGCCATGATGATACTGGACTGAATCTCTGAACCTGTAAGGCAGCCCTAATTAAATGTTGTCCTCAAAAGTGTGCCTTGGCCATGGTGTCTGTTTGCAGCAGCAAAGCCCTAACAGTGAGGTCATCCTTTTTCTCAAGAATGAGGAACAGAGACTGAGCACCTGAAACCTGTGTTCTCCCCTGCGTGTTTGACTGCATGCTCCACTGCATGTTTGACTGCATGCTCCACTGCGTGTTTGACTGTGTGCTCCACTGCATGTTTGACTGCGTGCCCACTGCATGCTCCACTGCTAAACTCTCACCTTTTTGATGCCTAAGGCAATCACTTCTATATCTAAATCAACTCTATTCAGTTGAATAGAATTCAGAATCTAATCAATTCTTTGATGAGAAAGTATGTAGGATCTTGAGGGAGAAGGGATTTCTCAATAGATTCCCAGTTGGGAAACATCACAAGAGCTGGTTGGGTTGTGGCTGATTTAGTAGAATACTTGTCTAGCTAGCTTGGAGCCATGGGTTCCATCCTTAGCCCTGCATGAAAGGGGATGCAATGGCTCGTGACTGTAATCCTAGCACTCTGGAGATGGAGGCAGGGGGATCGGTTCAAGGTTATCTTTGGCTAAGTTTGAGAATTTAAGGCCACCCTAAACTACGTGAAACTCAGTCTCAGGAACAAAACAACACAGCATAAACAAACAAACAAACAAACAAACAAAAAACCTCATAAGACTAGGCAGCTCTTCTCATCTAACCTGGGGTCATCTTCCTGGAGCTAGTGACATGACCTCTCAGACAGGGGTCTTGGGCAGAGTTCAGGTCAAGAGGATCTTGGAGTTTCATGGCCTTCTGGCTGTATTAACACATGGCTATCAGGTTCCAGAGGCCTTGACCTTTTGACATACTTATTAATAAACTATTATTATTAATTTTTAATCTCTGTGTGTTCATGTGCATAGGAAAAAATTGCATACCATAGTCTATGTGTGGCAGTTGAAGGACAGCCTCAAATGTTTGATCCTCACCTAACACCATGTGAAGGTGAGTTCTCTTCTTGTTCTCCACCCACCGCAGGCCAGCTGGTCTGCAAGCTTCTGAGGATTCTCCTCTCTTGGCTTCCATCCTATCATAAGATTATTGGGACCACAGACTCAAGCTACTGCAGCTGGTTACAGTCAGGTTCTTGGGTCTGAACTTGAGTCCTCATGATTGTATGGCAAGTACTTTTATTCACTGACTAAGCCTCTCCCCTAATTAATTAGTCTAAAATTTTCCATTCATTTATTTAGTTATCGGGTGGCACACATGAGGACAACTTGTAGGTTGAGTCTCTCTTTCCACCATGTGGGGGGTGGGGAGTATCGAACTAAGGTCACTAGACTTGGCTGCAAGTACCTTTATCTTTACAGAGTCATTTCCTTGGCTCTTATTAATGAATTAATGAAATATTAAGTATGACATTTATAGACATATTTAAGAATAATCTTCACGTCCACAGAAAAGAGTCACACCCCTCAAAAATCCTATCCTCCACCCCCTGTCCCTGTCCCCACCCCACCCTCCAGCCTTGCAGCAAAGTTGTGTTGCTGCAGAATAGGCTGAGGCATCCTGTTCCAGCCTTGGCTCTTTGTTTTGTCCTCAACACAACCTAATTTTCCCAGGGTTGCACAGCCCCTGTTCACTATGGACACAACATTTCCCTGCAAAATATTTTCTGAAACCACCAACGGCCTTTTAGTCTTTGGGAACCTTATTTAAACAAATTTGCATTAATAGCTCGTGGGGCCCCTCATTTACATATGTGTTTGAAAGGGCAGTAGTTTGGGGAATGTGATTTAAAAAAATAAAAGAAAACAAAACTGGTATGCCTTGGTGTGGCTTGCTTTGTGGACATGCCTGGGACTGTTAAAAAGTAGAAATTTAACTTTCAGTCATGCGCTGTTCACGTGCAGCTGTGGAGGAGTCTGAGAAAGGGACATAGGCTGTGATTTTTTTCCCCTTATATCTTTGCAGCTACAGTACAGAATGTTGCTATTGACTTAAGATTGATCTAGAAGAGAATGAGGCCTTTATTATTGGGGGGAGGAAGGAAGACATAGGGTGTTAATTAAGACAATGTAATGAAATGTGTTCTAAGAAGCACTCTGAGGCTCCTACTAGATCCATTTCAGTGATGGGATTGTACAGGCAAGATTGCTTGAGCTTGTGATCCTGAAAAAAAACAGGCTCATGGATCCAAGTACAGTTTTTGAAAGAACAAAGATTGGGCTGTTGGGCTGTGGAGACGGTTCACTCGGTAAGTTCAAGCTTGAGCATCTGAGTCCAGGTTCCCAGAATTTATACAAAAGCTGGAGGCCAAGACAAGAGGGTCCCGGAAAGCTTGCAGAACAGCTAGCCTGATGTGGATGGGGGCGGGGGGGGGGAAGAAGCCCCATCTCCTGTTAGGTGTAAGATAAGGACCGACACACCAGGTTATCGTCTGACCTCCACATGCCACGAGTGTGCCTGCGTTCACACACGGATCACATACATCTCTCTTACATGTGCAAAGAATGAACCTCCAGTGATGCTTTATATTATTTAGATAGCAGGTTGGGTCTGCAGCACTTGTAAGTCTTACTGAATATGAATGTACTCTCTGTTTCATGTCATAGATTCTGGGGTAATTATTGAATAAGTATAACTCATCCCAAGTAACTATTAATTACTGTTGTTTCATATGTATATTGTTATTGAGAGAGACCAAGAGTGAGAGTATGTGTACATGCTGTGTGTGTATGTGTGGTGTGTATGTATGTGTGTGTGTGTGTGTGTGTGTGTGGTGTGTAGGTCAGAAGACAGCCTTTGGGAGTTGGGTCTCTCCTTTTTCCTTGTTTTGAGGTAGGGCCTCTCTTGTTTCTGTCATGCTGCGTATACAGGCTGAGTGGGAAAGGTGCTGGGTTTGATTACAGAGTTGTCCTTTGACTACTACATGTGTGCTGAAGCTCATGTCCATCCACATGGAAAATAAATAAGTATATGTGAAAAAAAAAAAAAGGACAAAGTTTGGTCTATCCCAATGATACTCACAGCTATTCTTCATAGGGATTAATCATCTTTAAAACCTTTTATTTTAGTTTGTGTGTATGTGTGTGTATGTGAGATGTGAGTATGTATGTGTGTGTGATATATGAGTGTGTGTGTGTATGATGTGTGTGTGTGTGTGTGTGTGTGTGTGTGTGTACAGTCCCCTTGGAGGCCAGAAGAGGGCATCAGATCCCCTGGAACTGGAGTTACAGGTGATTGTGAGCCACTTGAAATGGGTGCTAGGAACTGAACTTGGGTCCTCTGGAAGATCAGTAAGCACTTTTAACCACAGAAACATCTCTCTGGCTCCGGATTAACTCTCTTGAATTGTGACCAAGAGGGACCTTGGAAGGTTTTCGCTGTGAGGTTCCCTAGTGCACTATATCTAAACCAGCCAGTGAGAGTGGTATGTGAGCTTGAGGGTGGGGCCCTGCCATTCGAAGTGCCAGAGTGCGTTTAATATCTTTCACATTAGCTTGAATTATTCTGACTTAGATGAGAATACTTTCCTCCTATTTTATAAGCATTGTTTATATCAGAGTAAAAATGTATACTGTAGTTTCAATTCCTTTCTGGTACACTGTTGTATTTTCCCTATAAATCATGATTATTTTGTGTGGACATGTATATATGTTCATAACATATCCCTAAAATATCCATCAGAGTTATATAACATCCCTCAACACCTCTGAAACAGTCAGGTAACTTATCAGTCATCCACACACACCCCTTTTCATAAAGAGCTTTTTTTTTTTTCTCTAGAACTTTATATGCCTGTATTTAGCTTCTTCTGGGCTGTCCTGAAATTTCAGCACCATCTTTGGAATTCTGAACCTGTTTTCCCAAAGATCTTGTCTCTGTTGGTTTGAGGTGCTAAAATAAAATGCCATAGGCTGAGTAATTTCTAAAAAACACAGGCTGGAGGTCCAAGATCAAATCCAGTTGAAGCATCATCAGAGTCTGATCCATGGCCTAAGCCTTGGATCTTGGCATCTTCACATAAAAAAGAAACCAAACCCCATCAGAAGCTCTTCACAAAGCCACATCCTGTGTGTCTCCTGTGAAGTGTCAGCCTGCACAGTGCTTGAGCAGACGGAGACATGAAGCAGGCTTTTAGATTCGGGTAAATTTAATTTTAATCATCAGTCGGCAATGAATTATTTAATTTCTGTGCTCTTCAGGTTGATTTCCCAGAGCTGAAGGCAAGTCACCCGTGGAGAGATGTGGAAAGAGAGCAGTCTATAATCTGGTTACAGGAAAGTCATCTCCCTCCCACCCCACCCCCCTTTCCTCGACTTACATTCTAAATAGTCCATTTTTATCTTTTCTTTTTCCATTCTTCATTTGTATATTGTGCATCGTGTGTATATGTATGACTTGCAACATATGTGTGGATACATGTGCATGTATGTACATATGTGCATATATGTGGAGGACTAAGGTTGACGTTAGGGAATCGTTCCTGATGGCTCTTCCACCTTATGCACAGGGGTGGGGTCTCTCACACAAAGCCAGAGCTTGTCAGTGTGGCTAGTTTTCTGCCAGCTTGCTCTGGGGATCTGTCCCCTTCTCCACCTTCCTGTTCAGGAATGGCAGGCTGGCTGCCATGCTCACCTGGCATTTACATACACGGGTTTTGGGGGGATCCAAACTCTGGTCCTCACATTTGTGCAGCAGGCCCTTCAATTGCTAAGCTATTCCCCAAGTTCTAATTTTCATCTTAAAATTGTAAAATTTCACGAACAATTACATTCTTCCCATTAGTACCCAGTGTCACAGTTAAGTGATTCCATCTTGCTGGCAAGGAACATTTTAACACTTAGGTCAGACAACAGCTTTTCAATGATGAAACTTAAATAGTCTCTTTCCAGGTACTTTGCACATTTGTTCTTTGGCCAAATTAATGGCAACGGTAATGACTGAGATTTATTGGGCATTTGCCATGTGCCTGGTCCTGTTCTAAGTACTTAACAAGTATTAATTCATTTAATCCTGTACAACCTGATGAGGAGGGCAGTATTATTATTCCCAGCTACAGTTGAAATAGAGGGTCTGAATGGCCCAGGGTTCTGTAGCCAGGGACGATGACATTGGGCCTTAAACCATTGTATCAGTTACTCGTCCAGTGACTGTGATCAGATATCTGATAAAAGTATCTTTGAAAAGGAAGGCTTGCTTTAACTCTGGGAAGGAAATCTTAGGAGCAGGAGTGAGGCGCTGCCACGTTGCATCCACAGTCGAGCAGAGAGGGAGGTGAATTCTGGTGCTCAGCTCACTTTATCCCCCTCACTCTGTAATGTGTGTGTGGTTTACACATGCACCCATGTGACTGTGTAGGCTAGAGGTGATGTCAGGTGTCTTCCCATTTGCTCTCTGCCTTTCCTTTTTGAGGCAGGTCCTTTCTGCACTGAACCTGGAGCTCCTGTTTTTGATAGCCTGGCTGGCCAGTGAACCTTCGGGCTTTTGCTTTTCTCTGTTCTCCAAGTGCTGAGGTTACAGATTCACTCGGCTGCTTTTACAGGGCTGCTGAGGGTGTAAACTCGTTTCTTTACGTGTGTGCAGCAAGCACTTTGCCCAGCGAGTCATCATCCGAGCCCCTTGCTTTATTATCCTTTGTATTTAGTCCAGGACAGCAGCTGCATAGAACGGTGCTACCCACATCTAGTTTGGGTCTTTCCACTGCAGTTAACTTAATCTAGAAACCCTCCTCACAGAAGTGCCCAGAGTCTTATCTTCAAGGTGGTTCTGGATTCTGTCAAGTTGACAATATTAAACACCACAGCCCAGAAGTTAAGCAGGGTTTGTCTGCTGACATGAAATCTTATTGAGTTGGCTTCCTTGGGGAAGCCTGAGGCTGAGGCAGGCCCCCCCAAGTGGAGAAGTTAAACATCCTGGAAACCTAGTGTGGAACAGGGCAAGAAGAAGTCTGGGGTGGAATAGGCCTGCACTGGAGCTCTGATCCCTGGGGAGGGGGGAGGGGGAGGGGGACTCCTGGAGACAGTACAATCTTTTCAGTTCTCCCTAAGAGCAGCCCAGACAGGCCTGGTGGAAAGTGAGTATTCTCCTGTGCAAGCCATCTCAACACAACCCATTGCTTCACCACAGTGGCCATGCTGGGCTCCCAGCAGGCCGCATTTAAACAGGCTGGCTTGGAGTAGCTGGGGCTGGCTCAGTGGATTGTGGGGGCAGCCAAGGATGCTGGGGGGCAGGTGTCCACTTCCGAGTGTGCAGTCAAGTGGATCCAAGGACCCAGACTGATATGAATGGAAAGCCCAGCGTTCACTTCCAATAAAGCCAACTGTCAATTACTGGAACATCGCTGACTGGCTGTCCCAGACTCATCAATTCAAATGAGCAGAGGGAGGAAGGGCAGGGTGTGAATCCCAGTCAGAGCTGGCTCTCTTTGAGCAGGCAGAGTCAGGGAAAGGCTTGGGAAAAGCAGACACTTTCTGAGGAGTGGCCCTTCTAGGAACTGGCCAGGATACAGTAGGTTTTGGGGGAAGGAGGTAGGAGACAGGAACCATAATAACTGACACTAGGTTCTTGGAGATCACATTCTACTGCCCCTTGTTTCAGTCACAGAGGAGTTAGTTGAAAGCCAGAGATGTTAAGGGACTTATCCAAGGGCAGATAGTGTCTCTGTCTACACTGCTCCTCCAGATCTAAGTTCACCTTCTCCTTTTGTTTGTTTGCATTGTTTTGTTTTGTTTTTCCCCACTGCCTGGCTGTTTCTCTAGTTCACTGCTTTGAGATTCATGTTACACATGAGTCTGCCTACAAGATGTCTCCAAGAGCCATGAAGGTAAACCACTCACACAACCTTGGTGTCCTGTGAAGAAGCTAAAGGTTTTTCTGAAGCCCAGGAAGGGGGAAGCTGATACGGGCTGTGGCACAGATAGTAGGCCATTCTTACGAGGACAGAGTGACAGGTCAGGAATTATCACTTTCATCTTACCCTCTGCTCCTAGGAACTGTTTAAGGGTCTTTAGCTTGGATATTTACTGATACTGAAACCCTCTTCTGGGACTGTGGATGTGGCTCCGTTGGCAGATATGTGCCTAGCATTCATGACACCTTGACTTCTGTCCCTAGCACATGAACTGACTATAGTAACACACATGACAACCTAGCCCCTGGGAGGTGGAAGCAGGGGGATCAGAACTTGAAGACCGTCATCAGCTACAGAGTGAGTTTGGGATCAGCCTGGGCTATTTAAAGCCTTGTCTCAAAATAAGCAAATAAAATTAAAAAAAGGAAAGCATCTCCATCTCCCCCGAAACCCACTCAACTTCTTCTGGGCTTTTTGTTAGCACCAACAGGAGGTGACTCTGGGTGATAAAGAGCAAAACTTGAGGTCCCTTCTCACGCTGTGCAGCAAGCCCCCTCAGCCACTGAGTCATCCCAATAGCGATAGCCTCTGCCGGTTAGTTTGAGTTTAGCGGATCACAACCAATTCTGCAAGATCACCATTCCATTTTCCGTTCTGTTCTGAAGTAGAATCAAGGACTCTAAGATGATGCAGAGGAATCTTCAAACCTTTTCTTTACACCTCAGATGTGAAGGCTGTCTGGTCTTCCAGCTGAGGAAGCTGAGGTAGAAGACGTGTGACTTGCTCAAGGTCAGCTCACCTTCCTAGATTTGTAAAGTAAGGAGGTAGAAAGAACCATTCTGAAATCGTTCACCAGCCCTTTGCACCATGGACATGCTGACTGAGTAAATGCTGAACCCCCATGGCAAGATTTGTGGCTCTCAGTGGCCCTCCTTAGACAATGCTCAGGGAGATTTTAATGACCTGCCTAACAGACAGGTCTGAAGCATTCATTTACTAGAAGGCCAAGGTGCTCAGACTATAACTCTGAAGCCAATGTCTCCCGTGACTCTGGCAGCAATCGAGATCCAACAAGGGGAACAAAGAGGGTGGTGCTGGCCTTTGATTGCTGGCCTTTTGACCCCCATGCTTCAGAAAGATGGACTTGGGAAGACTTTTAACACCTGCTTCAAAATGTTATTCCAGAAGGGGAGTGAGGGCGCTTGCCATAGGCCAGTGCGTATAGCTGCAGAATCACTCCCTGGAGTTCCTGTGCTCTCGACCCTGAGGTCTGCCTCCTGCTGAGAAGTAACTAGGTGTAACCCAGAGCTGCAGGTGGAAGTGTGGGTGGGCATCACCCTAGCTTTGAGCTGTGTCCAAGGTCACGAGGAAGCTGAAGGATTAGGGAGGCGGACACAAGCCAGGATGATGGGCAAAGGAAGTAGTGATGAGAACAGGAGGTGAAAAGCATCGGAAGCAAATCAATGTTTTGTTCCTGTTTAATGGGATTAGGAATATACAGTGAAAACAATGATTTACCGGGGTGGGCTGGTGAACCCTGTCTTGTGATACATCAGGAAACGACTTTGTTCAGGAAGAGCAGAGTGGTCAGGGAGGAAATTGAACTTAATGCTTATCTCCCTGAGTTTTAGTTGCTTAACTGCTTAGCACACACCTGGAAAACCAGAAAGAGAAAAGTCTGAGGCTTAAAATATTGTTTACCAAGTAACTTGAGCTATGAATGTCTTCAGTGTGTGACTCGCCTTTATTAAGGACCTAATTCTTTTTCTCTAACATTTATGGTGACCATAATGTGTGGGTGAATCCAATGGTGCTGTGACTGCTTAAAAGCCACCCTTCAGTCAAGTAGAAGAATGGCTTTCCTTCTTCCTTCTGCTTAGTTCAGAGTTTTGTTTCTCCCTCCCCACAGGACCCAGGATATGTACACCCCTGTTGCTCTGTGACAAAACACCCAAGAAAATCAGTGTGAGAGAGGAAAGCCTTGTTTTGACCCACACTTTCAGAGATTTCGTGCTCAGTTGATAGGTTCATACTTCTAGGCCAGTGGTGAAGCAGAGCATCCTGGGAGAAGGGGCCCAGGAAAGAAAGCTGCTCACCTCAGGAGAGGCAGGAAGGAACATAGTGGAGAAGAGATTGATGAATCCATTAGTAAAGTTAATGAGAGAGACAGAGATGGCATCACACACACACACACACACACACACACCACTACACACACCGGGGGAGAGAGGGAGGGAGGAGGGAGGAGAGAGAGAGAGAGAGAGAGAGAGAGAGAGAGAGAGAGAAAGGTTAGTGACATTAATGCTTGTATGAGCCAGTTATTTCTCAAGAACACCATCAGCTGTCAAGAAGACTTTGACACTCTTCATACTCAAACTATTAAAATAAGCATAGTTTATCCCTACTATAAACACAAAATAAATCCTCCTTCCCTGGATCCCGTAGAGTGATTCATTTTTACTACTCATCATGTACTGTGACATATGTAGTTGAACACTGGAGTGGGTGTGAGATTTCAGAATGACCTAATGATGGGGACTTGGCAGAGAGTAATAACTATGACTACAGTAATAACTGTGTGCAAGTATTTTAATGAGACACTCCTCTCCATCTTTGGCAAGACACTTGGCCACTCAGCTGGCCTGTGGGTTTCCAGACTCTCTTGCAGCTAGGTGGTTGATGATGGAATGTGGTAGAGTGCTTGTGAAAAGAAGTCTATAATCATTCTTAAAGGAAAGTTTCTGGGTGGGGAAGAAAGCACAGGTAGTAGAGTGTTTGCTGTTTAAGTATAAGTTCCTGAGTTTTGAGCCCCAGAACCTACATAAAAAAAAGCTGGATGTGGTAGCATGAACTTGTAATTCTAATACTGAAGAGATAGAGACAGGAAGATCCTTGGGGTTCCCTGGACTGCTATCCTAGCTTATTTGGCTAGTCCTAGTTTATTGAGAGACCAGGTCTCAACAAAACTAAGCAGACAGGACCTGGGGAACTACATCTGTCCCCATTCTCGGCACCCTTCTTCTTCTTCTTCTTCTTCTTCTTCTTCTTCTTCTTCTTCTTCTTCTTCTTCTTCCTTCTTTGAGAAAGAGAGAGAGAGAGAGAGAGAGAGAGATGGACACTAGAAGAGGCCTAGGGTTCTGCATTAACTGTAGACTAGAGTCAACTTTTCTCCCCATTTGTTCACCTCTCTCTTAATGGTTGGTAAGAGGAATTTTATGTCATTATTTGCATATGTATATATGTGTGAGTGTGCATGCATATGAGTGTGAATGTGTATATCAGGTGATAAAGACAACCTTAGTTGTTCCTCCAGTGTTGTCCAGTTTGTGCTTTTTTGAGACACGGTCTCCTCCTGGCTTGGAGCTCACCAGTCAGGCTAGGCTTGTCTGCCCAGGGAACCCCAGGAACTGTCTCTGCTTCCTCAGCACTGAGATTACAGACACACACCACCACCTCTAGGTTATAACTGTTATTGTTAGTGTATACTCAGGGAGATTGAATTAAGGTCCTCCTCCTCATCTTATACTGAAGAGAACTTTACTGACTGAGATAAATATTTATATTTCAGTTTCAGCCTTGTGATCTTGGTATAATTGTAGTCGCTCATCTGACATCTAAACCTGTAAACAAGGGAAACACCAGTACTTCGTCCCTTTCTCTTGCTGATGTGAAGATGTCCCTAACCTCCAGTGAGGGTATGAGGTTCTGTCCTCACCTCCCAGAGAAGCGGGTCTCCCACCCTCTTTTGATCTCTGGATCAATTTATCATGAGAGAACATGAGAAGAGGGTGTGAGGAGGGACTGGAGGTTCATCAGTATTAAAAAGATATGGGGATTTGGAGAATGAGAAGGAAGGAAGCACAGGGCTGCTACAGCTGGCTGCAACTTAGCCTGGGACAGTCCGATGAGGGTGAGGGTCTGTTATCCAAGTAGATTAGTCTGAATGGAGCTGACAGAATCAGAAACAGGAAGTGTTCCACAAGCACATCGTGAACTGGGTCACACATTTGAGAATCGAGCCACTACTGTCAGGGCCTCGATGGAAATGACCCGCTTGCAGCCCACCGTCAAAGTCATATCTATCCACACTCTTAAGATTTCTTGAGACAATGTCATGTAGACCAGAGTGACCTCCAATTCTTTAGGCAGCTAAGGATGCCCTTGAAGTCCTGATCTTCCTGCCTCCACCTCTCTAATGCTGAGATCACAGGTGTGTACCATTATACTCTGTTATGCAGTACTGGGAATGTAACCCAGGCTGCATGCATGCTAGGCAAGCACATCCCCAGTCCTGGACTCTCATCTCTAAGGATGCTGATCCGATTGATTTATCTCATCACCTCCCAACAGCCCCATCTTCTTTTGGTTTTCCTTTTAATTAAAAAAAATATTCGCTGACAGTTTCATATATGTATGTGATGAAGGTTGGTCATTGCCAATGTCTAGACCCTCTCTTATCTGTTTCTCCTTCCTTCCAGAACTTTCTTCTTTTTAGCTTTTCCCCCTCCTGTTTTCATTTTTTTTTTTGAATGGTCCATTGAGTTTATGATTGATTGCATGAACATGGATACGGGGATATTACTGGGACACAGGCAACTTACCAGTGTCTACACCACAGAAGAAAAATGATTCTTTATTAATGGTTAATAGCTCCTGAGTAAACCCTTAGCCCCTTTCTCAGCCATGATAGAATGTTGATGCATCTCAACCTTCTAATACTACCTCTTTGGTGATTCCGTTCTAACATCGAATTTTGGGGTGACTCAGACATTCAGACTCTAGTGAAGATGCAAATTTATGTAAGCAAGTGGAGTCCCAGAGCCATCAAGGCATAAGGGTGAAGGTCTCCCCTCCCCCATCTCCCCACATGGCTCAGGTAACATTCACTCTAAACTCTCCCAGATGTCCCTGCCTCTGGCTATGTTCTCCCTTTTATCTACAATAAACCTTTTTTCCACCATACCTAGAAGCAGTCATGTGTTTTCCTTTATATTTATTTTTTCATTCACCTACATTCCTGCTGCCATGCCTTCCCCGCCATGATAGCCGTACCCTCAAACTGTAAACTCAAACACATCCTTCTGTAAGCGTTATTTAAAATCAAGTATCTTGTTGCAGCAATGAACAAAGTAATTAATACATGTACAAAACTTCAGCCTGGGTTTTGGTGGATGAGAACACTCTCTGGAAAGTGATCCTGTCCCACTGGTGACGTATCTGCCCTCATGAGTTCATCTCTCAGGCCTCTATCTCCTACTACCATCACATTAAGGGACAGAACTGGGACTGGGCAGAGTTGACAGAGCTGACAGCTCAGTTCTCACTTCTCTCTAGGGAAAAAGACTGTGTCTTCAGCTTCAGCCTGGCCCGGAGATCACTCGACACATCTGTGTGTGGCCCACAGACAAATACAGGAAGACCTCATAGCTTCCTCCCGGCATGGCAGGTGGGGTCTTGCTGCTCATTGATGGAACTGAAAGGCCTTAAAGCTTCCTCAAATTAGTGGTGGTCCACAGGAAGTGGCTATCGCTGCTTCTAGAAATCCAGACCAAAAGCCACTGAGATGAAAACAAACAAGTTCCTGTGCTCTGTCTCTTCTTTCTTTGTGCTGTGTGGGTACATCTCTGTTTGGATGTGTGCACCTGTTTGTACCTGCGTGTCAGTAGATGTGCATGAAAGGGCTGGGATATAGCCTGTAGCAAAGTGCTTACCTACCGGAGGTTAGATCCCTAGCAGTATCACCGAAGTGGGGAAGGAGGAAAAAAAGACAAGAGTTGATCAGGGAAGAGGATTGCTATTGATTAGTGATGTCTGCTGTGGATGCAAGAAAAGGAATAATGGTTTGTGTTTCAGAATGTCAGCTTGCCTTAGAAATAAATGCAAAGACAAGACAGGGAACTTCCTTTTTATTCTCTTACATTAAAGCCAATAAATTCTGAGACTAAAACCTGTGTGTGGAGAGCACACAAAGTTGACATTGGGTGTCTTCCTTGATTGCTCTTTAGTTTAATTACTGAGACAAGCTCTGTCAATTGGACTCAGAGATAGTCAATTTAGCTAGTCTATCTAGCCAGTTTGATCTAGGGATCCCCATTCCTACCCTGAGTTGTGGTATTACAGATAGGCCTCCATGCTTATCTGACTTCTATTTTGGTTTTGGGAATCCAAACTCCGGTCTTTTTGCTCATCCAGTAAACACATTATCCAATGAGTCACCTCCCTAGAACAACTTAAAAACTTTTTAAAAATTAAAACAATTTTAGTATATGCTTATGTGTGTGGGATCGTGTAATATACATTTGAGTGCAGATGCCATCAGAGAACAGATGTGAGATCCCCTGTTGCTGGAGTTATAGGCACTTGTGAGCTGTCTGATGTGGGTCCACTGGAAAAGCAGTATATGTCCTTAACTGCTGAACCATTTCCCAAGCTCTTCCCACAACATTTTTCCAATTAAAAAGTTAGCATAAAAGTAATGTTTTTCATTATGGTGTTTTCATACTTACGTTGTTTGCATTGCTCTTTCCCAGTCTTCTCTCTCATCCTCCTGCCTGCCTCCTGCTCATCACCACGTCCTTCACCCCAATTGTCCCTGTTCTCCTTTCACAGCACAGATGTCATGACTTCAATGATACCTTATTAAATATTTTGCCAAGTACTAGTCTCTCCTGGCACCAACTTTTTCCCATTGCTTTCGAGCAGCAGCTAGGAGCCGGGTTCATGACGCTGCTCTGTGGCCCAAGGAGAAGCCCTTAGAGAAGATCGAAGACTCTGCGGAGGCGGAGCAAGGAGAGGAAATTCCACCCCTGGAAACTTTCTAATGCTCAAACGAGCAGTTGTTACTTAAGATGTGACACCCTTCTATTGCTTCAGGTCCCCAAGCCTATCTCACTATCCAGGCAGTAAGTGCCTTGGGGCCAGGGCCTGTGCTGTGCCTTGCCTTGGGGACCTGCTATTCACATCTCTCTGGGCGTTCTCTTGTGGACACTGTATCCTTCAGAGAGGCAGAGGCCTGTAGGACATCATCCACATCCAAAGTGTCTCACAAGTCCTAAAATGACTCGGTTTGCGTTCAAGTGAAAATAGGAAGGGCCGACTGTGAAATTAACCTGAGGTCTTTGCGGCTGGTAGCAGAGCCGATTGCAGAATAGAACAATGTGCCATTCACCCTGCCTCTTTCCCTGGCTTGTTCTCAAAGCCCAGGCTTCCTTTTAGTTCACGGAACCCTCCCTGGTGGGTGGAGAAGAATTGTGTTTGAAGAAAAGGGAGGGGGTGACTGAATGGGGCACTTTCATAAACACTCTCCTGGAAGCCTGAAAACTGGCATTTTCCAGATTTCCACAAAGTGGTCTAACTGGTATTTTTCAAAGGATGGGTTTCTGAAAATTGGCTCATGGAGGAAATAGGCTCTGATCTTTTATCCATTTGAAAATCTGTGTGTTGTAGGATGATTGCATCACCATAGCAACAAGGACAAATTTTGGGTGGTGGGCTGCAGAGGTGGCTCAGTAAAGCTCATGCTTTGTCATAAGCATGAAGAACTGAGTTCTAACCCCAGAACTGACGTGAAGAGTCAGGATTAGAAATGTGTACTTGTAATCCCAGAGTTAGGAGGTGGGAAGCAGGGGTCCCAGGCTCCCCTGCCAGCCAGTCTACCTGAACAGGAGGATTCTGGGTCAGGCAGACACCCTTTCTTAAAAAACAAGGTCAACCATGCCTGATAACTGAGGTTGTCTTCTGACCTCTACATGCATGCACATACACATATGCCACGGTATACATGCATGTGTGCTCCTTATGGAGCTGAACACATGCATGCACACAGACATGCAACTGTACACATGTATGCACCTACACACACACACAACACACAGATATCTTCCCATCCATACATGTATATAAACATGCAGAAACACACACAGAAGTGGTACCATAGCATATGAGATGAGGAAGGCTCTCTGCAGTCTCAGATTTTACATTATGGCTGTTTTCTCGGGAGGTTAAAAAGAGGCCTAATGGGATTAACCTGGTCATCCAGGTAGGAATTTAGAATTACAAGGGGGAGCTATAGAATGAGTTAGCCCTCCTACTTTGAGTTAAGTAATGAGAGCAATTAAACCCAAATGGCTAACTGTGGACATGCTCTCCTTACTGGCCACACTTGTTCAGTGCTCGAAGCCTCCCTGCTTCTAGATCTGGGTACTGTCCACCCTGTCTGTGACCTTTTGATAAACAGAAACTCAGCTGGCCTCGATTAATCTGAGACGTCTGAGGGAGACCTTGCTGCTGTGCAGTGCAGTCAGTCCTGCTAAGGTTGAGTCCCCACAGCAGCCAGCCATCGCCAAGCATTAGGTGACTTGTGGGCCTGAGGAGAATGACGTCTTGGGGGAGGATGTGGCTAAAATAAACTGCCAGGAGTTCCCTGAAGTTCCCACAAACACTGTGGAGCTGGATAAGGGCGAGTGACAGAAGCAGAACATGGCCTTTAAGCAGGTCTCCCGACTTCTTTGTGCTCCAGTTTCCTCAAGGGGAAAGCAAGCAGCAGTAATGGTAAATAGTACTATCTTATGATTGTGTGAGTGTGTGTGTGTGTGTGTGTGTGTGTGTGTGTGTGTGAGAGAGAGAGAGAGAGAGAGAGAGAAGAGAGAGAGAGAGAGAGAACAACATATGATGCTGTTTCTCAGTTGTCCCTCCCCTCTTATCTATCTATCTATCTATCTATCTATCTATCTATCTATCTATCTATCTATCTATCCATCCATCCATCCATCCATCCATCCATCCATCCATCCATCCATCCATCATCATCTATCTATCTATCTATCTATCTATCTATCTATCTATCTATCTATCATCTATTTCTGAGACAGTGTTCTTCACTAGATTGATGATCAGTAAATAGGGTAGCTGGCTAGCCAGTGAACCCCAGAAATCTACTTGTTTCTGTCTCACCACTCTTATTGGGTCCTAGTAAGGACACACACACACACACACACACACACACACACACACACACACTTAGAGTTTTATAGCCCTTAGAAGGGCACTTAGCACATAGTAAATACACAAGACCCTCCCAATATTAAAGTAAGTACGATGTTACATAACTCGAGTCTCTGGCCTTGTGTTGCTTCATGTCCCCAAGTCTTATCTCTGTCAAGGTTGTACGTCCTTTGAGGTTTAAACTGTACTTTGCTTTATCTTGGGACTTGGAGATTCAGGAACTAAGTTAGCTATTATCTTCTTATTTACGCTCCGTTTTTCTTTCCAAATGGTTCTGGTTGCCTTTGGTCTGACTGTGATGTCATCTGTGGTGTTATTGAACAGCTATAGAGGACAAATGCCTTCTGCCTTTCCAAGGCTCAGGGCTGAGATGGATTCTACACTAGAGAGCTCAGATTTGCATGTGCCAGTCACAGCGGCATCTCATTAAAATGCAAATGGTAGATGGGGGCTCAGGGGTGGAATGGAAGGTAGGTTTCTTTTCTGGATGCTTCTGGACGCTGCTGGATGGTGCTGGACAGTGCTGGACACTTCTGGACGCTGCTTGGACTGGTTGCTGTGGGGGACAGTGCTGGACACTGCTGGATGCTGCTGGACACTGCTGGATGCTTCTGGACACTGCTGGATGCTTCTGGACACTGCTGGATGGTGCTGGACAGTGCTGGACAGCTGGATGCTGCTGGATGCTGCTGACCCAGCCATTCACTTCAGCAGAACACAATTGCTCACAGTGGGACTCAGTTCAATAGCACACAGTGTGTGTGTGTGTGTGTGTGTGGTGTGCAAGTGCGTGTATGTGCATATATGTGTGTGTGTACCTTCCTTGCTGAGCCATTTTACCAACCGTCATCTTGCTTTTTGACACATATTCCCTCCCTGAACCTGCAGTTTACCAATGACTAGGCTGGTCCACCAGCAAGCCTCGAGGATCCATCTGTGCCCTTTTGTCCAGTGCTAGGTTACAAGAGTATGGTACCGTGCCTAGCTTATTTTTTAGGTGGAGTCTGGGAATTGAACTCAGTTCGTTGTGTTTTTGTTGCAAGCACTTTACTGACTGAGCCTAAAACTTGATACACCATAGGTGTATCAAAAGCTAGAACTTTCACAAGCCCACTGCAGCATGAAACTGGTTAGTTTCAGGAAATGAGTTAACTAAGTCATTTCGAATGACTATTGTGTCACTGCTGAGAGCCATTGAAGGGCTTGGTTGTGTTTTGGAGACAAAGTCTCGTGCGTCTCAGGCTGGCCTTGGACTTTTTAGGTAGTGAAGGATGACCTTGAACTTCTGATCCTCCTGCTTCTACCTCCTGGGTGCTGAAATTATAGGTGTGTACCTCCAAAATTGGGTTACATGGTGTGGAGATCCAATCTAAGGCTTCAGGAATGCTATACCAATACTGTACCAGCGGGGCCACATCTCTAGCTCCATTCAAATGTGAGGGAGTTAACTTAGAGGGCTTCATGTGATCTCCCCGAAGTTGTTGTTGTTCAAATAGAAGGGTAGAGGGGGAGGTGTTATGGTGGAGAAGGCAGCCGCTCTTATTCCTGGTCTAAGATACCTCACTTCCTGGTGAGATCTGGCTCAAAAGATTTTGAGGGGTGAGAGTTGGGAGACACAGGCAGTGGGGGCTTTATTTCCAGGCTGGACTACTTTTCTCACAAAGTATAAGAATTCAAATATAATGGAGTACCCCTGGGACTCATCCATTCCTTTCCAAAGGCCCCCATCTGGCCAACAGGAGAAATCCATATTCTTCCTATTAAGGTGACCTTAACCCTATTTCCAGCAGATGAATAAGTCCAGCCTTATTATGCCAAGAGAGCACAGATCCTCTCTACCTGTGTTCCCTTCAGAGCAGCCAGCATTGACACCCTGGGTGGGGAGAACCCCAGCTCACTGTTGGTTTGAAATCCTCCAGCATGCTCCAGTTCACCCTTCAGTTGTCACCCACGTCTGGCCAGAGAGGTAGTTACTTATTCAAGCAGGTGCCTTCATCAACATTACTGTGTCGTTATTTTTATTCTCTCGGATGCCTGAAACAGTTAGTTAATTAACTGACTGGGAACATAGCAATGATGTAACTCAGGTCTCATTTCTTCCAGAACTTAGTCTTTCCATCAAAGTAGGCACCTAAAAGTGTTTGCTGAGTTAAACTGGCTCTCCAAAGAATGATAACTATTGAAGTTAAGTTGAAGTTTATTCAGGATGTTTTCCCTCTGTGTTTGGAGATCAAGCAGTTCGGCTTCCCCACTTAAACTCACTCTGTAAATGTGAATTAACTGGCCTCTCCTTAGCTCCCACTCCTTCAGGCTGGGAATAATAACAGTAATGTGTTTGCTATTCATTAAGCACTAAGCTCTGTTCTAAGAACTAAATATGTGATAATTGCTTATCATTGGCTTCTTAGAAGGTATGGGAAGATAAATACAAGGAAAACAGTCTCTGTGTTACTTTGTACAAGTATTCCCACTGATAACAATTGTAACGATGAACAGCACAGTTTTTGTCCAGGATTAATGTTTGGGGTTGTTGGGTATTGGGTTTTTTTTTCTTTTTTGTTTTTTTTTTCTTCTCTGTTTTCTGTTGAAATTTGAGACAACGTGTGGATGTCTTTGAGCCTCCAAACACCTCTTACGTTCCGACTACCCACGTCTGTTCCTCTGGGCTGATCTTCCCATCATCTCCTCTTGTCAGCTAGCCTGCATATTCAGCGATGAGTGACAAGAGTGGTCCTGTCTCAAATGAGGTGGACGATGAGAACACGCATCTGAGTTTCTCCTATGTATGCTGTGACCTGCATTCATCTGAACTTACACACATGAACAGATGTGAAAACACACAAAGACTAAGAAGATAAGAATTTATTACCTTTTATTCTCTGTCCCCCAAAACCATTCCCATCTCTTGGTTGTGGTGACAGAAAGGGATAGATATTCCAGGTTGCCTCCTGTCTTTAAAGTCTCACAGTGTACCCAACCTTCCAGCTGATGCTTTTCAAGTGTTCCGAGCTGGGGAGAGGGAGAGCACCTGTAATATATTACATTACCAAGGTGTTTTAGACTTTACAAAGATTGTTTTACTTACGCAGCTCCCACTTGTCACCCCTGGAACCCTTGGACTAGAACTGACTAGAAGTTTCAAAGCTAGTTTTGAAGGGAAGAATGAATGTTTTATTTTTGTTTACTTATTCATTCACTTATTTTATTTACTTATCTATTGACTTTTGTGTACATGTGTGTACCTATGCACATGGGTACCTGTATGTGTAGGTGGGGATACATATGTGTGTATGTATGCATGTGAAGGCCAGAGGAAAACTATCAGTTTTAGATGTTGTCTCTTTTAGTATTATTTTTTACATAGAGTCATCAAAAAGCCTGGAACTTACCAAGTAGGCCAGAATCGGCTGGTCAGTGAGCCCAAGGGGTCTACCTGCCTTCACCTCCCCAGTGCTGGAACTGCAAGCAGTTGCACAATGCCTGGCTTTATACACAAGTGCAGGGATTCAACTCTGGTCTTCAAGCTTGAAAGGCAAGCACTTTTACTGATTGAGACATCTTCCCAGCCCCTGTTTCAGACAGTCATTTGGTGATTTCCTAGTTTAAGCTCTATAATAGATCTAAAAGTCATTTCTGTGGGTAGGGAAGGTAGACTGGTCAGAATAGCAAGCCTTTTGAAGGAAGAGATGCACTTCTCTAGAATGTCCCTAGGGCTCAGGTCACTAAATATTCAATGAGCAAATAAATATACAGAGAGAAAGAACTTTAATATTCCATTATTTGAACAACCACAACAGAAGTGATTCATATTTTAAAAGTTTGAACTTGTTCAGTTCTTAGCAAGTGTCAACTGTAGTCATAAACAGTTGCAGATTTGAGGACATAAATCTCCCTCTTTAGGGACTCAAGTGTTTATGTTGGAGGGTGAAGCTTGGTTTTACAGGAGGGAAACTCTTGGCTGAGGTCTTTGAAAATGTGAGTATGCTTTTTGAACTGTATGTACAAAGGGTTTGGAAAGAGTCTTGACACAGAAACACTGGAGTGAGAGGGGTGAGTGAGGATAGAGATATATCAGTGAGCCTAGCATCCCTGCACACTTGTGCATGTGAAGGCAGAGGACAGGCAGGTCTTCTGGTTGTCTAACTACGAATTCACTGTCAATGCATGGTTTCACGGTTGACCTAGTTTCCAAGGACTGTCCTGTTGGTCCCTAAGTTGTTTGCATGGGAACAGCATGGGAAAGAAAGACGGTTCTAAGATCCAACCCTTTTGAAACTCTAATGGTTGTTTTGTTCCTGTATTTATAAAGACACTTCTGCCATTAGATGACCCAGTTAAGCGTCTCCTGTCTCTCTTCAGCACACTTGGCAGAAAAGACACAAATGTTCTTTGTTTATAACGCACACACACGTTGTTTGAAGCTTTGTCTTCCTTCTGAGAGCAATTATTATCCAGTGTCTGAGTCTGTCTTTGTGCTGTCCTTAGCTCTGCCCCTAGTAGGGAAGTTTGGAGGAGGCTGCGAAAAGAGGATCCTTTCACTCACTGGTTACCTGGGACCACCTAGTAACTGCTGTGTCCACAGCACTAAATATGCCTATTAGGTTGGTGACACTCCACAGACTTAAAGTAAGTGGAAGATAATCCTAGAGCTGGCTGTGACAGAGACAGGGCTCACTGGCCAGTCAGCCTACCGACTAGACCAGTCATAGGCCAGTGAGAGAACTTGTCTCAGCCAAAAACAGAACACGGGGAATGGTGCCTGAGGAACGGTACCCAAGATTGATCTCTAGTCTTTACATGCACGAACACACATGTGCATACTACCTTGCCAAAGCACACTCACATGTGTTGTGCACAGATACATGGCGTGAGGGAAGGGAAGGAGAGGGTGCACACAGGAAGAGTTTGCTGGGAAAATTTAGAAAGCTGCTTTGATGTTTTTGAGGAGCTCAGAGCCAAAGGGGGGGGAGGGTGAGAGACAAATTATATAATGACAGAAAGCCCATGATGTCTCTGTGTTCTGTCTCACACTGTCCTTGAAGGAAGTGATTAATCAAAGATACTTGAGATCAAATGAGTGGTCTCTTCTCCCGACCTTCACTTTAATTTAAAAAAGACATTGATTTTTGTTGTATGTATATGAGGCTTTCCTGTATGTATGTATGTATGTATGTATGTATGTTGGCATCACTTGTGTGCCTAGTGCCTGGGAAGGCCAAAAGAGGGCATTAGATCCCCTGGAAGTGGAGTTACAGATGGTTTGAGATGGCATGTGGGTGCTTGGAACTGAGTTCAGGTCCCTTGGGAGAGCAGTTAGCATTCTCAACTGCTGAGCCATCTTACAGCTCCTTCAGTTTCATTTGGCTGTATCAATTTACTAGTTTATTTGTTACTATCAGTTTCTGGGCTTTTGGATATTTTGGGTCAGGCTCACTGGGGCTTACTGGCCATCTAGCCTTGCCTACTTGGAGAGTTCCTGGTCAAGGACAGAACCTGTCTCCAAAGGAAAAGTAGTTTATGATGATGATGGTACCTGAGGAATGACGTCTAAGGTTGACTCTGACCTAACACACACAACACACACACACACACACACACACACACACACACACACACATAAGAGGGGAGGCTGCAAATGTACTCTTGGCTTCACTCTTCCTACTGATTTCCGTGACTGAGGTTCCAGACTCACAGGCAATCTGTATTTTTTTTCTTTTTAAACACAGAGTCTCGTGCAGTTAAGGCTGTCTGTCTGTCTGTCCTCAAACTCATTATGTAATACTCATTCTTTGTTCTCCTGTGTCCACCTTCCAAGTACTGGGATTAAAGGCATGAACTACTATTCTAAGTTTATGTGATGCTGGGGATTGAATCCATGGCCTCCTGCATGCTAGACAAACATCCTGCCAATTTAGCCACGCAGTCCTTAGCTGGCCATTTAAATTTCTACTTTGCTATTATTACACACGAAGGCACCGCATTTTAGGTCTTTGTTTTACAAGTATCACCTCAATACCTAAAATTGCTTCTGAAGTTTATTGAGACACCGAGGGTCAGAAATATGAGCTTGGCAGTTTGTCAGCTTGACCTATTGACCCTGGAGAGCAGCTGGTGTGGTTCTTACAGCTGCCCCCCAGCTCCCAGAGCCTTTTACCCAGAGGAGTTCCTTTGATGGGCTACTGTGGGAGGAGGGCTCCTCTGAATGGGTTTTCTCTGAAGCCCTGCACTAGCCCCTACCCTATGGGGAGAACAATGCCAGAGAAGGCGAACAGCATGGGAGGGTGGGTTCCCAAGAACAGAAGCAACAAACAGAAGGAGGAAAACTGCTTTGAACAGAGGCTGATGCTTATATTTTACTAATGACTCGTCCACATTTGGAGTAAAGCTTCTTAACCACAAGACGAAATCTTTTGGGGCGGTGGGAGTGACAGCTAGCCCATGGTGATGCTATAGCAGAGTGGAAGGTCTTGTGTGGGCACAGCCAACTGTGGGGTTAGGTCAGTATACCCCAGGGGATGCCAGCTAGCAGCTTGGAATCCTGCCCAACCCCTCTCAGCCTTAGTCAGATGTATACAATCACATTATGCTGAGCTAATCTGCTTCCCCAGGTTAGAGACCTCATCAAAGGTAAGCATTTGTAATTTTCTCCCCAAGATATGGTCTAATGTCAGACACCAATAAGCATGGTTAAAATGTTGCCACTGAGTCTGGTTCTGACAGCTATTATCCGGGTTCTCCTGTGGGGTGTTAATCTCTGCTTCTCTTTTTTTTTTTTTTTTTTTTTGTGAGCTTGCTGGGGGTGGAGGACTATAATATATATTTTCTTTTCTTCCTCCCCCACCCCTCCCATTCTTTCCTTTTGACAGGGTCGCTAGGTCAGGCTGACTTCAAACTCCCTATATAATAGTTGAGGATGACTGTACACTTATGATCCTCCTCCTCCTCCGTGTCTCTAGTGCTGAGATCGCAGACGTGTATCACCATGTCTGGTTTATGCAGTGCTCTCAATTAAATCTAGGGCTTTACGACTGTTAGACAAACACTCTATGAGCTATACCCCAGCTCCGGGGACTATTTCTTAACACCTTTAGTATTCCAGAAACTAGAGGAGTCCCGGGGCTCAGGAGACTGCTCAACAAGTATACTTGAGACACAGACTTAGCAGGGTGGTTGCTTGGCTTCTCTGAGCAGTCACCTCATCTCACTGGGGTTTGTATGACCACCTGCATACCAGGGAAGATTCTGAAAAAAGTTGGATACCCATTCTAGGGAGAACTGATGATTCATGTGAGTTCAAAGGTCTAGGTTCCTGTTTTCCACACTTGTGTGGCCTGGGAGACTGCCTGGAACTTGGTGATGACTCTTGCAGTATTTATTTCATGAAGTTTTGCTATTTGTATTAAAAAATATAGAAGTGGGCTGAGAATGTAGCTGAATTGACACAGTGTTGGCCTAGCTTGCACAGAAACATTATCTATCTATCTATCTATCTATCTATCTATCTGTCTGTCTGTCTGTCTTGTCTGTCTGTCTCGCCCTCAAAAACAAAGTAAAACAACAACAGCAAGTCCCCCAAGGTGAGGTTGACTGATTCTATCCAGAGGACTCTTTGCATAATGCCCTCTTTCAATGCCCCTGCTACCAGACTGGTTCTTGAAGTCTCACCTTTCTCTATGTTATGGAGTCTCGACTTTGCCCATGCTATGGTACAGATGTTTCTTTTCTTACTGTTCGCCTGACTCTCTGTCTAGAATTCTGAGGAAGGTGAGTTCACACGGATGGCCGGGAAGGCCAGCTCTCTGCCCCTCAGATTTCATCAGGAGGTCCTCTGCCTGATATCCCAAGGGCACCGTGTGTGTTTATTTATTTTTGGTTTCTAGGTTATCTTATTATTTCCTGTTGCCTTTCCTTGGCCTCACACTGACTCTGCTTCATGCCTTTACTTCCTGGGTCTGTTTTGATACACAGTATGGAGCTGGGAGTCCCACGATGTCTTGAAAACATTTGCTTGACCTCATTAGGGCATCCTTCTCTTTTATGGTGGAAAAGAGGCCTGCTGGAACACAGGAGGAGGGGCTTCTGGACCTCAGTGATGTTAAAGTGTAGATTTGAAATGCCAATCTAGATCCTGTTAAAGTTTCCTCCTTAACTAATTTCCTTCTTTCTTTCCTTCCTTCTTTCCTTTCTTCTTTTCTGTCTTCCTTCCTTCCTCCTTTCCTTTCTCCCTCCCTCTACCCTTTTTCCCTCCCTTGCTTCCTCCCTCTGTCCTCCCTTCCTCCCTCCTTGTTTTCTTCCTTCCTTCCTTCTTGGTGAGTCTAAGTGTTCATATGTGGGAGGGTGTATGTGCACATGTGTGCATGTGAAGGCCAGAAGACAACTCAGAAACTCTTCCTCAAGTCCTCCTTACTTTGGTTTTCGAGACAAGGTTTCTCACTGGGCTTGAAGCTTTCTGAGTTGAGCAGGACCTTCCTGTCTCTGCTTTCTCAGAGATTAGGGGCATGGACACCTCTGTGCTTCACTCTTTAGGTCTGTGCTGGGGGTCAAAATTCAGATCCTTGTGCCTGAGAGGCACGTACTTTACAAACTGTGTGTCCTCCCAGCTTGACAGTTTACACACTGAATGGACACGCAAATCCTTTTCCTGCTGTCCTGTTCCCCATGTTTGTGCGCTCTGAAAGGTTTTAGTGAAATCCCACAGCTACATGCTGCTATATGATACTATAATTCCCATAGTACCATGTACAAGGTCTGGCCTGGGTAGCAGGGTGACAAATGGAAGGGACCAGGATCAAGAAGAGATTATTAGGAGTTCAGTGTGCCTGACAGGGTGACAGCTTTGAGATCAGACACATGAAGGCTTGGCACTTAACCTATAACTGACATATCTCTTGAAAACCCTACTTTCTTTCTCCCTAAAATGGAATTGGTACAATTGAAATCTAGCAAGGTGAAGGGGCTCTGTGGTATGTGCGAGACATGCACGTTGGCAGACAGTGGGTGTAGGTGTGGTTTTGGTCTTCCATATCCTCCCTGGGGGATGCTGTGACTGTGGACCTTTTGGTCTGAAAGAGACAGCTGGCTATGTTGGAAGGGTTGAGGTAATAAGAATGAGGGAGAATGCGAGCCATGTAAGGGCTGAGTGTGGCCTTGCTTTCATCAACCGAGCTTCAGGGCTAATAATGCAGGAAATTCTCAGATGCAAGTACTTCCTGCTGCTCTGGGGCTGCAGATCCAAAGGTAAAGGAAACTCAAAAGGAAATAGTAAATCAGTGGAGCAGATGGGCAGTCTTGATTAAACATTCTATCTATCATCTATCACCTGTCATCCATCTATCTATCATTATCTATCTATCATCTATCTATTTATCTTTATCTATATCTATCATCTATCTATCTATTGCCTGTCATCTATCTATCATCTGTCTGTCTGTCTGTCTATCTGTCTATCTATCTATTTATCTATCACCTGTCATCTATCTATCATCTATCTATCAATCATCTATCACCTATCTATCTATAATCTATTAATCCATCCATCTTTTGTCTATCATCTGTCATGAAATATTTCTATGTATATATCCATAAAATAATAACAGAAGCTCTTGTACCAAAAACCATGTTTTAAAATTTTATTTATTATTCCTTTGTGTGTGTGTGTGTGTGTGTGTGTGTGTGTTTGTATGTGTGTATGTGTGTACACATGCATGGGTAAAAGGTCAGACACACATGTGGTAACTTTTGGGAGTTGGGTCTTGCTTTCATCTTGTTGAAACAGGATCTCTCTTGTGTCTGCTGCTGTGCTGTATTCTGACCTCTTTTTAGATGTGGGTTCCAGTTATTAAATTCAGATTGTCAGGCTGGTATGATAAGTGCTTTCACCTGCTGGACCCCAGAAAGATGTTATAATCATCTTTTATCAAGGAGAAAAAGTTATTCTTCATGTCCACTTCTCCATCTATCCATCCATCCAGAGTGAGTATGTGGTCACAGTAAGTACTTACTAAATAGAATACATTTGCATAACTGGTCCAGTAATGAAGGCAAAGACCTCTGGAGTTTACCCAGTATAAAATGGCAAACATGGCATGCTTGAAAATATCAGATGTACCTGTATGAGTGTGGCCATGTTCTGTGAACGTGTATGTGTTCATGTGCCTGCACATGTGTAATCAGATGGGATAATTACCCTCTATGCACCATGGTGATGAATTTTCTATTTACTAAGTTCCCTTCCTGACTAATTTTATAATATATAAAGCATCAGTAGATATATATTTCAGTCAGAAGCTTTATGTAGCTGTTAGTATTAGTAGATCCTTCGTTGTCCTAGTTGGTACCATTTTTGTAAAGATTAGCTCTTTGCACCTGGAATGCCAGCCATTTTGCTTTTCAACAATGTATTATACTTGCTTGTTAGTTGAGAATATCTCAGTGTCTTTATTTTTCAGATGTCCTTATTCAGATATCGTTATTCAAACTTCACTTCTTATAAAGTCATTTTACAAACCCTCTATATCCAGGCACATAAAGACGTTCAGGAGGGGACGATGCAGCTCAGCTGGTAGAGTGACTGCTTAGCATGCACAAAGGCCTGGTCGAGATCCCCAGCACTGCATAGGCATGGTGATACACGGCTTTGTCTGACCACTTAGCAGGTGGAGGCAGGAGGATTAGATGTTCAAGATAATCCTTGGCTACATGGGTAATCAAGGTCAGGGACAGACTGGGCTTTATGAGACTTTATCTTAGAAAACAGAGTGTGGGAGGGTACTAGAAAAAGCTTATATCTTATCTTGGTTATGATTGTTTTAGGAAGGAAGGGGGGCGTCCTTACTCTTTCGTTAAACTTTTTCCAATCATTCTTACCGAGTAGCTCTTCACACATCCTTTTTCTCAGGGGTCAGCGGGAAATTCTGGATGTACATGTAGGGGCAGATGTAATGGCATCTGGAAGGTCAGGAATGAGAAGTGATAAGGGAAAAGAAAACCACCAATGTGACCGAGAAAGTCCAGGATGGCCACCCCAGATCCACTAGCAAGAGAGTCGTGGGGCATGGGATTCGTAAGAATGAGTCACAAAATAGACCACCCAGGCTGACATGCTCATTCTTGTAAAATGCAATGGAAACTCAAATTAATTTCTCAGGAGAGCATCAGCTCTTTTGTGTTAAGGGAACAAACAGTGGTTCAGAAATGTATAAAATCCCCAAAGCCACAGCTTGATCCTGCCTGTGCTGGGGTTCACAGCATGGGGAAGCAGCCTCCTGGCTCCATAGTAGGTGAGACACAGAGCAGAAGGCCAAGGGGGGCCATGGGTGGCTTTTATTGAAGGCTGTCTTTAAGGCCTCGCTGATCAAAGGGCCCGGCTGGGTCCTTTTAAGTCATGGATGAGATGGAAGAGGTCCAGAGTTCAGGCCGAGGGAAACATCGCTAGTCTTAGGAGTTTTGCCAGCAACAGCAATTCCTGAGTTCTACTTGTGGGGAAGGTGGAGAGGATACTGTGAATGCATGTAAAGATCCCCGGTGAGAATGTACCCAGCCATGTTATTTGTCACAGCAACATCATTAGAATTAACTATGTCTACCCACAAAGGGACTGGAGAAAGGAATTGGGGTGAATTATCCAATGGAATGATTATGGATTAAACCAGGGCTCCAGATAGTCACACTGGTGGTTCTCAACTATACTAAGTTAAGCAAAAAGAGCAAACTGAAGCAGTTATGTGGCATAAAACCATATATGCAAAGGAAATATAAAATGGCTGGGGAGATGACTCAGTTGGTCAAATGTCTGCTGTGCAAGTATGAGGGACCTGTGTTCAAATCCCAGAAAGCACATAAGCAATCAAGGTGCAGAAACACCCATAACACCAGTGGAGAGGGTAGGATGGAGGAGAAAGACAGGAAGATCCCTAAAGTTCATTGACCTGTCAGCCAGGCTGCAGCACCTATGAGCTCAGGTTAGCAAAACCCTTTCTCCAACACAACACAAACAACTCCCACAAACCAAACCACCAACCCATCCACACACCAATCCATCTACTCTCCCACCCAACTAAACAACCAAATAGAAACAAAACAAAACAAAAGACAAAGATGCAGTTGAGTAAGTCACCCAAAGTTGACTTCTGGTCTCCACACTTAAATGTATGTACACGTACCTGCAATCATGGATACACATGTACATGAACAAGGATCTATAACACATACATATCACTCACACATATTCTACAAAAATAAAGAATATACAATACAATGTTATATATTATGTATCTAATGTATTAATGTTTCGTCCTTCCCAGTGGGAAATAGATTCACAGGTATTTTGTTCTATCAGTCTAGTTTTTTGGATCAGTCTTAGTATTCCATGAGAACATGCCTTTCCCTGCTTTACACTCCCAACTGTAGCAAGAACCAACAGGGATGTTTGCTTGCTAAGGAGGTCAGCTGTTAGACTGCTACAAAGGAGATAAAGCGATATACCCTCTCGCAAGAATAGGTGCTTAATCATATTTGCTGAAATTAATGATGTCTGGGAAAGAAAGCAAACAGACTCAGCAAGCAATAGAAAAGGCAAAGGAGATAGAGAGGTCTGGGGAGAAGAAAGTTGGGAGCCAATGATGTGTGGAAAGTACCAGACACACAGTAGGTGGTTCAGTGGGTCAGATGGCCACTAGTGTTGCCACGAAATCAGGTGAAGGCTCTCCTTCCAGAAACTTCTTGTCATAACCCCTTGGGTGATTTCCTGAGATATTATTCAGGCAAAAGAGAAAAGGAGAGATGGAATTAGATAAAAACGAGGACCTGTATTTTATCTGTGTGTGTGCATTAATGGTATGCAGGTATGTATAGGGGTGCATGAGTGTTTGTGTGTGTGCGTGTGTGTATGCATATGTCAGTGCATTTGTGTGCCTTTGCATCTGGAAACCAGAAGTCAACTTCAGGTGGTGTTCATCAGGAGCCGTCCGTCTTGGTTTTTTGAGACAGGGTCTCTCACTGAACATGCAGCTTGCTAAGGCTGGATTGGCTAGCCGGCCAGCCCCAGGGATCCTCTTGTCTCTGCCTCCTCAGGCTTTGGCCACAGCTGTCCACTGCCATGTCTGACTGCTTCTGTGGATTCAGGTGCTTATGAGCTTGTGTGGCAAGCACTCTCCTGACTGAGCCATCTCTGCAGCAAACCACCCACCCTTTAAGGCAAGTCTTTCAGTCATTTCCATGAAGTTCATTATGTGATTTGAATTTTTTCAATGTTTTTCCTATGATCTACAAAGTGGCATTCCATGTTTTGAGATATGTTTTTTTTTTTTAGCTACCCATTGTATGAAGCAATAGGTTTCCTTATAACATTTTTCTTGAGTGCATAATGTCCTTTGATCATACCCCCTCCATACCTACTCCCACAGTAGTCTCTCTTGTCTGCCTTCCCTCCTCCCATTCCCCTTCCTCTTCCCTTTCTATTTTCAGTGGCATACAATTTTGTTAAGAATGCTTAGTGTTCGGATTAATGATTGCTTGAATGTTAATTATTAACACATAATGAGAATCACACCATATGTCTTTGTTATTGTTATAACAGATTACAAATATTATTATCCTAGGGATTGTGTAGGGAGGAGCCAAAGTTAACCTGTAAGCTCCCTTGCTGGAGGACTGATAACTTCAGGAATGCTGGGGGCCGGTTCTCAGGGATCAACAAGTCACATGCTTTCCCTGACCACTGGAAGTGCTTGATTGGGTGTAGGTGGGAGGTAAGGCAGACAGGAAATACGTCAGGGTGTGTGCTTGACCCTGATTGGACCTTATGGGAAATACAGTGGCCTTGTGGTTTTGCCTTTTTAAGTCTCTGCAAATCATGACTTGTCATTTCCTGGGAACCCAGAAATGGACCTGGCCAGAGTCATCTTCCTGGGCAATATTTAATTAAAGTTTGCTTCAAATTTGGCTCAGAATTGTGGAACTGGTTTTTCTCTCTTGAATTTCAGGATTAGCAATTGAACCCAGGGCCTTCAGCATTCAAGACAGAACTTCATTTCTACCACTTAGCTATGTCTCTACCCTATCATCATCATCATCATCATCATCATCATCATCATATCACCATCATCATCATCACCATCTTATCTGATTAGGTGATTTACTCTTTTAAACTTTGAAAGCATATTCTGACTTTCCAATATTAGCAGAAATATAAGTTCAATATAAGAAACATAAGTTCATTTTTAACTTTGCCTAAAAATGGCTACTTAGTGTGGTTTTCTGTGCCAAGAGTCCCTTTGATGTTGCTCAGCAAGCACTGTGAATGGGTCAGAGAGATTCTTTTTATTTTAGTTTTGTTTTGCTTTGTTGTTTTGTTTTCCAGACATAGTTTCCCTGTGTTGTTCTAGAACTCACTCTGTAGACCAGGCTGGCCTCAAACTCACAGAGATCCTCCTGCCTCTGCCTCCCTCATGTTAGAATTAAAGGCGTGCACCATTACTACTAGGCTAGACAAATCCATTTTTAACTCTACACAGAGAGCTTTGTGATTGTCCTTTGGTTGGGCTTTGACTGGATGAGTGGCCGGGGGCAGACACATGCTTCTCCTCACGAGGATGGCCTTAGCTCTGGACTCTTGACATGGAAGATCCTGGGACTGAGAATATTCTCTCTGTTCTCTATTTTTTTAAATTTAATAAGAAATAAAATTTTATTTTGTCCTCTTCCTCCCCTGTGGCCCAGACTCTTAAAGGTAGTTTCAAGGAAGGAAATGCAAAGTAATTAGAAAGGGTTCCGCTAGCCAATGGTCATGCCCCTTTGGCTTTCTAGGGTAAAAGCTCTGAGTGGAGGAAATGCAATCCCATCTTCTCTCTCTCATGACATCAGGGAGTTTTGCATCCTGCTTTGAGCAGAGGGTGAAGTGGATCAGACTGTTTCAGTCCTTCTCATTCTTGTTTCCAGACAGAAGCTTCAAGCCTAAGCGAGATTTTAATCAGGGAAGAGGAGGAGGGAGAAGGGAGGAGGAGAAGAAGGAGGAAGGAGGAAGGAGGATAAAATAACAGATAAGGTGTCAGAGAATCCAGGCATGGTGGCTCATGTCTTTAATCCAACATTCCAGAGGCAGAAGCAGGTGGATCTCTGTGAGTTTGAGGCCAACCTGGTTACATAATAAGTTCCAGGGCATCCAGGGCTACATTAAGAAAACCAATCTAAAAACAAAAACAAAACCTAAAACAAATAAACAAAAGGATGTCTGAAAAAAATCATAAGAAATTATATGATTCTCTACCTAAAATCACATAGAGGACATTTAAGTCTGTGTATACAAATCCATATACAGCTTAAACTAAATGTACCTACTGGACTGACAATGATTCTCCCCCAAAGCCACCTATTATCTAACAAAATCCTCAACACCAGCATGAGAAGACCCCTTTTGGGTTGTTGCTTAGGCTTGTCTAAGAGACACCCAAAACATTACAGGTCTTTGCTGTTGCCCTTGGCTGTCCCTCAGAGGGAGAAGGTAAGTCTCTACTGCTGAAGACACCATGCACTTCAGACATAGGACCCAGAGGCTCTGATCTAGATCTGACCTGAAAACTTCCTGAAGACTAGTTTTCAGTGTCTAAGAAAGTGCCATACAAGCTTCTAAGGGATGGAAGCAATCACTGTGGTTTGCTATGCCAAGAGCTCCTTTGACAGTGCTGGTACATGCTTTTCATCCTAACATGAGGGAGGCAGAAGCAGGAGGATCTCTGTGAGTTTGAGGCCAGCCTGGTCTACAGAGTGAGTTCCAGGACAACAAGAGAAACCGTTCTAAACAAAAAACAAACAAACAAACAAAAAACCAAAACAAAAAAACCCAAAACAGAACAAAAATAAAAAACCAAACAAAATAAAAAGAATCTATCTGACTCATTCACAGTGTTTGCTGAGCAATCTATGACTCCTGTGAACTACAACAATAACCAGCATGGTGTGATAAACCTAATCATATAATAGTGACAGACATACTTCGGCAGTAACCAACAGTTCTCTAGCTGGCCCATTCAACAAGATGGAAATTATGCCCAATAAGTCATAGATCTTGGAGGAGAAGCCACAACTGCCACTTTCCTGAAGCAGCACAGTTCCCAACTGCATTCTCAATATTTATACCTACAGATAACTCTAGCTCTCACCCCTCATCAAAGGAACTTCTCTTTGCAAAAGAGGAGATGATTACAGACAACTGGGACTGATCAAATTGCAGAGAGTGAGTGATTTGTGGTACCCAGCCCCAGCTGATAGATTCATCTACAACACAGCTCCTGCACCTAAGGCTCAGATCATTGTGTAGGAGGGAGCAGATAGGTTGAAACAGCCAGAGGAAGAGGAAGTTTGCTGTGAGACTGTCTTTCCTAGAAGTGTCAGAGAAGCTGTACTTATGACGTCTCATAAACATGGCTGCCTAAACAAGACCCAAATTCAGAGGGCATCAATAGATTGTCTAATATGGACGGAGGAAATCTCATTGGGTCTCAGCTGTAGACAGAGAACTACTGGTAACTAAGGATGCTGAGAGGGGGAGAAATAGTCTTCCATAGGATGGAAGAGCCTGCCCCGTGGTATTGAATAATATCAAGGTGTCAGCCTTGAAATCACATACGTAGAAGCAACATAACCTGGACTGAACAGGGTAGAACTCATATCCTGATTTGTGCATTATAAGCATTTACCAATTGAGCTACCTCCTCTGTCTCTGCACCAACAGGATTCTATAGGCTACTATAACAGGGAGTGGAGGAAGAGCGTGATGACCAAAACACAAGTCTCATGTTTTCCGGCATGGCCTCTATTTTCCTGTAGTTTGTCTTTCAATTGGAAAGGAGTTCATTGTGTGCATGCCATCATGAAGTCTGGGAAGGGCTGTTATCTTAGTTGGGGTTTCCACTGTGGCCATGAAACACCATGACCAAAAAGCAAGATGGGGAGGAACGGGTTTGTTCAGATTACAATTCCACATCACTACTGTTCGTCATCGAAAGAAGTCAGGACAGGGACCTGGATTTAGGAATTGACAAAGAGGGCATGGAGGGGTGCTGCTTATTAGCTTGTTTCTGTGGTTTGCTCGGTCTGCTTTCTTATAGGACCCAGGACTACCAACCCAGGAATGGCACCATCCACCATGGCCCTCTGTCATCAATCACTAGTTAAGAAAATATCTCACAGATGGATCTTATGGATGCATTTTCTCCGCTGAGGTTCATTCCCTCCTTTCAGATGACTCTAGCTTGTGTCCAGTTGACATAAAACTAGCAAGGACAGCTATGTTTGTGTATAGAAGAAATATATAAAGATGTATGTGTCTGCATTCTTGTAGTCACTCCTTGCTATCGTAGAAATCACACCAGGACCTTAGAGGAGACCAACATCCAAAGATGATCCTGTCATAAATGAAATGGTGGGCCGGGAAAATAGCTCAGTCAGCAAAATGCTTGCCTGAGTCTGAATCCCATACTGAATGTGAAGGCTCTGAGTTGTCTCAACAATGCCCTTGAGCGACATAGCCTTGTGCTAGGCACTAAATTAACTCAAGGAGGTAGGATTTGTATGGTTTGTATTCTAACTAGCCTAATAATTTATGTATCTCTAACATTGTCAGATATCACATGGCAGTGTCCAGGTTTCAAATGAGTAAATAAAATAAAACGGATCTCATGGCTTCTAGGAGGAAGAACAGACAGTAGGGTAACATCTTGAGATAAGATTTGGTCCAATGTCTGTCTCCAAGAGTAGAGGATCAGGCCCTCTGGGGGGAAGGAGGCAGTTTGCAGACAGGTATAGATGTCAGATTAAGTTTACCATTGGCGTTTTTCTTTGCGTTGGCAGGGAAATGAATGACCAGTGGGGAACACAGATGAAAATGTGTAGGCTAAAGTAGAAGCGGGAGGAGAGGTCAGGTCCAGGAAGGCCACCAGAACAGGATCAAGAGGGAATCTTGAACCTGAAGGTGGCAGAGGAGCTCTGATTTGGCTGTAGGTGCAGTAGGTGACATAGTTCAGGTTCATACACTGCACCATGACATGAAAACAGTTAAATGTCAGAGTGATGTGCTGGAGTTTGACTCCTGGTTCAAAGTCTTGGCATCTGCTTGATGCTTGGTTCCCACACCTGTGAAATGAGGATAACCACAGCTGCTTCTCACAGAGTTGACTCTGACTATAAAAGCGATATGCAAAGTGTTTAGTACAATTTCCAGAAAGATGGCTGAGTGTATAAAGGACCTGCTCTGTAAGTGTGAGGACTTGAACTCAGAGTCCCAGAACCCATAACAAGCAGGATGTGGTAGCACCTGTCTGTAATCCCAGCATTCCTGTGGTGAACCAGCAGGAGAGAGAAAAGCCTCAGACGCTTGTGGTCCAGCCAGCCTGGTCTCTGCAGTGGAGAACAGGAAGAGAAATTCGGTGTCTCAAACAAGATGGAAGGGTGGCACCAATAACAGAGGTTGTCATCAACCTCCACATGCGTGCTATGACACACATGTGCCTCAGCCCCAACATAAAAGCAACTGGGCATGATTCCACTTCCCAGGATGTGAACTTGAGAAGGCTTTAGGGAGGTCTTTGTTGGAAGGCCCTATCCCAATTCCGTAACTTGGCTTCTTTAGACTGTCACAACGTTTGTGAAATGTTCATGTTGGTGGGTTGTGATTTTTGCTTGTTATCTCTCTGAGCTTGGCGAGGAAAATTAGTCTTTTTATATTACAGAGGACACAATACTTTAAGTACCCTGATGTTTGGTTATGACACCCCTTCCTTCCATTAGAATGTATGTGGTTACCACAATGGTTTCCCAGTATGGACAGAAAAGTGGGGGACAAAGGGGTGTGCAAGCCATGGTGGTCAGGCATCTCTGTACCATGAGGAAGGTAGCAGGAAGCTTATGGGGCCAGGGAATGTTTTGTCTAGCCTATCAGTTCTGTATACACATGGGCATTAGATGCCAGAGCCCAATGTCAGAATGTCTTCCTCAGTCACTTTCTACCTGATTTTTAAAAATAGGATCTCTCACTGGACCTAGAATTGTCAGTTTGTCCAAGCTGGTGAGTTAGCACCAGTGATATTCACATCTGCCCTACAGCGATGGGATTTCAGGGGCACACTGCTGTACCTGGCTCTTAAAAAGTGGCGTCTGGGACTTGAACTCAGGTTCTTGGGCTTGTGTAAGCAAGCAAGCACTTTACCCACTGAGCTATCTCCCCAGCTCCCTTGAAAGTTCTTGAGGGAGATTAGGAATGATTAGAATGCCTGACACAGAACCAGGAAATAGAATGTAGAACCCCAAACATTTTAGGATGTTGCTAATTCTTTGGTATGCTGCAGCTTATTATATTTAACTAACTCCTCCACCCTCATCCCCCTCCCCACTCCACCAGGAGAAATACATTACCAGGGGCTTCTTGATGGAAAATTGTACTCCGTGACAAAAGCCAACATCCTCTGACTTGGCTTCCACCTGAAGTGTGTTCATGCAGGATGCATGTGACTCCTTTTAATCGATAACAATGGCAAACGGAGCAGGCCCTCTGGGGACGTGACTCATGGTGACTGAGTCAGGTGCACATGAAGGCTCCATCCAGCTGTGGGATTTTATTTGGTTGTTGTTTTGTCAAGGGGTTGCTACTGTGCTGGAACTTAACTGTTAGTCAGGTGGAAGAAGAGCTTGTTCATTCAGTGACTGCACCCTCAATGGGTACTAGTGATGCACTCAGCACTCCATGGCTGTCCCTGGGCCATGTGCACAAGGGTAGCAACCTGTACCTCAGGCGGACTCTGCTCTGGAGTTGTGGGAGCCTAAAGGAGAAGAGAAGGAACAGAGCTCAGGGACAGCCTTGGGACCTTCAGGCTAGGCCCTTTCAAACCCTGTGAAGCCCTGATGGGCCATATCCCTGGTCTGAGTCTCTACCCAGTACATGTTGCTGAGGTCAACTCCAGGGAGGGCTCTCATGGCACTTGAGGAAAAAAATGGCATCCTCTAATCATAGAGAGAGATGTGTTCTCCTAAGGGTTGCACGTGGCTCAGAGGCTGTGTGATATCTGCCTGTTTCTTCCCTGCCACACGCTCATTCTCTCTATAAGGTGCTTTCCTAACTTTTCAACTGGGTCAATGTTGTCTCTCACCCTTAGCACATGGAGCGGCAGGGAGATCATTCCATCCCTGTGTCCCAAGGATGGGTGCGTGGGACCAAGGTCTGATCAGATGTGGATACACATGGAGGTTAACAGCATTCACTCTTCCAAGTTTTAGGGTCACCATTATCAAGAGGAACTCTGTCCTCACCTGTGGTCGATAACTCGGAACGGCTGGCAGATAGCTAACAGCTGAGAAGAGCATGCTGGGAAAATAACATGAAGCCAAAAGACAGAGACGTTTTCCTGAAGACCATCATTTGAGCCCCTGAAGATAGGATATGGATTTTTTATTGTTAATATGAGTTAAATAATTTTTGTTGCTTGATCCACTTTGATCTGCTGTTTCTGTTACTTGTAGCCTGAATGGTCCTTAATAATAAATTCACCAAAAGTTGCATAATTAAATCTATGACCTTATATTTATTTAAAAAAAAACTGTGTGTGGGAAGTATATGTTTGTGGTGTGCGTGTATATATATGTGTGGTGTGTCTGTTTGTATGTGGTTGTGTGTGTGTGGTGTTTATGTGTGTATTGTGTATATATGTATGTGTGAGGGTGGATATTCATGTATGGTGTTTGTATGGCACATATGTGTTTACTGTATGTGTATGTGTTGTGTGTGTTATATGTGTACTGTGTATGTGTGTGGTATATATGTGTGTGTAGTGTGTAGTGTATATGTGTGTGTATGTGTGTAGTATGTATGTGTATATGGTGTGTGTGTGGTGTTGTTTGTGTGTGTGTGTGTGCAAGTCAGAAGAGGGCATTCATACCTTTTTACCTTCCATCTTATTTAAACAGGGTCCTCTGTTCACTGCTTCATGCACTGGGCTAACTGACCTCTGAACTGGAATTTTCCTGTTTTCATCTCTCATCTTGCCATGGGAACACTGGGCTTGCAAAGATACACTATCTCACCTGGGTTTTGTGCGGACCCTATGGTTTGTCCTCACATCCACATGCTGCATAGCCAATGCTTTGTTCACGGAGCATCTCCCCAGATCTGACTCTGTATTTATTATTATATTCTTGGTGACTGCTTTTGCATGATCTTTCTAGTGTATCAGCAGCACCCTGCTGCCCATTCAGGAGCCACAGAAGTCTTGCTCAGGAAGAAAGGGCAGTACTCTCACATCTCTGGTGCCTTTCTGACATCTGGACCTGGAGAGAAACTTCAGTGGTAGAGTTTTCCTGAACCACAACTTTCCAAATAACTTACACTTTCCTGTTTGTATTTTGTAACATTGCTGGAAGCACCTGTTGGAATGGAAGGTCGGGTGTATCCTGAACATTGCTTTGGGGTCTTTGAAACATTTTAGGAGATGGTTAGGAGTTGAGGTCACAATCTTAGTACTTGCTAGGGTGCTAACCCTCTTGGTTGGACTCTGCATTCGAGAGGAAGAAAGATCCAGAGAGACAGGGAACTTTTGTTAAGTTTTCATAGTGAGGACAGCAGTAGACTGCTCCCAGGATAATGTTAGAACAGCAAAGCCCCCTGAATGCCTCATAGAGGCTGGAGACTTACCCCTTTGTTTACTGCATTTCAACAACTTGTATTGCAAGAGACAGACTCTTGGCTGAAGGAGCAGAAGAAGACATCATTACTCTTAGCAGCTCAGGGGCATGGTTTGGTGTGTGTCAGGTTGGACCCACGGGTATAATTGCATCCTATGAGATAAACTCTCCTTTCTGCTCTGTAGGAACCACATGGCTTTCCTTTGTGTGAGTTTTCATTCTCTAGCAGGTGGGTGCTGCATGGCAACCAAGTCCCACAGGTGTAAATCGTGTCCTACTAGATTAGAAATTCCAGTAGAGAAAACTTAGCATCTTTGTAGTTACAGTGGGAGCTCCGGGACTCACGTTCAGGAGTTCAAAGATGACGACCCCCATCAGTCATTACCAGAAGTAGGAAAATTCTGTTAACTTCATGAATCCCTTGGACCAGCTGGGTGGAGACAGAGTGGAGGAGAGGCAGGACTCTAGGAGAAGAGAGCATCTTGAGCAAGGAGGCGGCTGGAGGGTTGGTTTTTACTTTTGGTTGCTGTTGTAGCAGCGTAGATCCAGGACTGAGCAACAATAGCACGCAGCCTTCTGCCTGTATAGGTTGCACTTAGGTCCTAAAAACATAGCTCTGATATTTCAGAGGTGGGATTATCAAGAGTGGGACTGCCTGGACCATTTCTGAGGATCTGGCCTCAGTCACTCTCCTATGTTTTGGTTCCATTCCTGCATCTTCTGGCTGTGCCAGGGCATCCAGCCAAGCATATCTCAGACAAATATCTACATTGTTGGTGGCGTGATTGTGACTTCCTGTCTTCCAATTTAGAATTTTTTCTGCCTTGCTTTTTACTGTCTGGGTCATTTGATATTATATCTGGTGCTTCCTGTTTTGAAAGCCTCTGACTCTAGTCATCAGACTGTAGAAACCCGGGGTCAACTTCTTCCTACTGATGCAGGCTTTAGTCACTTGCTTTGGTGGACTAATTGCGATTTGCGTAATGAAAGCCGTCAGGTGTCTGCTGCTTTTCTCAGCCCCAGACACTTCCCTATTTATAAGTGTTTGTTTTTCAGACACTGAGACTTTCTCCCCGGGTGTGTATAGAAGGGGACTTGGTTACCATCCTCCCCACCCCCAACTAACAATGCAGGAGTGCTTCTGTGTTCTTGGGAACAGAGTTATTGGTCCCCATGGGTCTGCTCCTCAGAACCAGGTTGATGCAGGCATGAGGGACTCAGCCAGTCCTTAGCATTGTAACTGCCTCCTTTTCCAGACTCTGCTGTGTGTGTGTGTGTGTGTAACCCTATTCTTCCTTTCTTTCCACTTCAGAGTGGTCAGATTCAATTCAGTGCACCAAGCCTGCTAGCGTAAAGTAGCTAAGCTCATGTTTGCTTTTTTCAACAAAGAAAGACTATTTTTCTCTCTAAAGTTTTGCTTCATTCAGCCTTCCCTTACATAGAACAGGTTGGCATCAGAGGAAGAGATAAGGTCTCATCATTTCAGGAACAGGATGATAGTGAGCTTGTCACAGATAGCTTTGTCCTCTGGGGATAGAAACTTAGCTGTCTTGAGCTGGGTCACACTTACTTTATTTCTTGTTCTTTCTTCCTCCTCTCCTCCTTTTCTTCTTTCTCCTCTCCCTCTCCTCCTCCCATCATCCTTCCTTTCCCCCTCTTCCATTTGTGTGTGTGTGTGCTTGTAGGCTAGAGGACAACTTTGGGTCAGGAACAGTGTCTGTCCCCTTTTAGACAAGGTCTCTCACTGGTCTGGAGCTCACCAAGTAGGCTAGGCTGGAGATTTTCCTGCCTCTTCCTCCTCAGAGCTTAGATGATAAGCAGGTACCAACACTCCTGGATGTTTTCATGTGGATTCTGGGGATTGCCCGGAGGTCTGCATGCTTGTTAGGCAAGTACTTTTCCAATATGGCTGTCTCCTAGCCTTTTACCTTGTTTCTTTTGGATAATAGTAGAAGGGCAAACCCAGGGTGTTTTCTAAGATAATGAGGGCCAGAGCAAGGGAGAGGGATGTGTTTATCTTAAAATGGCAGCAGCTTTCAGGAGAACATCTAGAAACATCAAAGACGGCCCCAGAGACCAACATCTTCTCCTTTTCTTCATGATGCCTTTGATAGACAGAATGGGCTGGAGAAATGGAAGCATCCAGAGGTAAATGGCAAGCTCCATGGTGTCCTCTCTCAGGAGTTTGGTTCCTCAGGGAACCTGCCAGTTGCTAGGCTATCCAGAGCCAGAGAAGTTGGAGGCTACACTCTCTTCCCTCTCGTTTGCCCTCAGATTGAGAGACCTCAGTCTGAGCCTTCTGTATTTCAGCTAAACTTGGTCCAGGAATGAGATAAATCCTTTTATCTCTGGATTCTCTCTTCAGTCATCTTCTACTGGGTGATGAAGAAAGAGAGAAGGCAGGCTTTCAACCCGTCACAGAAATCTACCTCTGTGAGCAGATGAGAGACATGCACACTCAACACCATGCTTGAATGAGCTCAGCCTGTTACAGCCCTCAACCCAAAGCAAGGGCCCATGTTACCCATTGAGACACAATTTTGTTTTGTGTTATGACTTAAAACAAGAAAAAGCCAATAAAAATACCGACTCCCCCTTGTTTCTGTATATAATGTTTTGAATGACCTCATTTCTTCTCTGAAGCCATTTCATGAGATTCAGAACTGACTAGAACCATTGATGAACAGATGGATTCAGATGAGACACTAAATGAATGCTCAATATAAGGAAGCTTTTACCAGTCTCCTGCTGGATGAACACTAATCCTATGTGTAGTTCCAGACTACCATGTTGGATTATTACAGTAACCACAGACTTCCCACATATTACTTTGTGTGTGTGTATATATGTGTGTGTATGTATGTGTGTGTGTGTGTGTGTGTGTGTGTAAGTGCATGTGAATATTATGAGTATGTTTATGGGGGCCAGAGGTTGACATTTATAAACAATTTTTTCTCAGTTATTTTCTTCCTACTTTTAAATTTTATTTATTTATTTATTTATTTATTTATTTATTTTATTTATTCAATTCTGTAGACAGGGTCTCATTATGTAACCTAGCTGGTCTGTAACTTATTATACAGTCCAGACTGTCCTTGAACTCACAGAGATCTGTCTGCCTCTGCCTCCCAAGTGCTGGGATTGATCAAAGGTTTATGCTACCACTCCAGGCTTTTCTCTACTTTAGTTTTTGAGACAGGGACTTTTTAATAAACCAGGACCTCCCTGATTTGGTTGGCTGGCTAGCCAGAGGGCTCCAGGGATCTCCCTGTCTTTACTCCGCTAGCAAGGGGATTTCAAGGATATCCCATCATGCCTGGCTTTTTAAAATATGTGGTTCTGAAGACTGAACTCTCATCCTCACACATGCATGACAAGCACTTTAATAACTGAGTCATCTCTCCATCCCGGATCTCATGCTGTTAAAGCACATGTCTTTTGGTGTGTCTAGCATAACATTCCAGTAACATCTTGGCAGTGATAAGCCTTAGCTTGTTTACTGAGTTACCATTTATGTGTTTCACTTATCTGTTTCTTCATCTGAAAGCTGGAGCTACATGTATCTCCTTTGGATGGTGTGATGGTTAGTTTAACTATTAACTTGACCCACTGTAGAATTGCCTGGGAAGAGTTTCCATGAGGAATTGTCTATACTGGGTTGGCCTGTGGGCTTGTCTGAGGAGGATTGTCTTAAGTTAAGTGATGTGGGAAGAATCAGCCTACTGTGGGTGGCACCATAACCTAGACAGGGGGTCCTGGATTCTATAAGAGTAGGGAAATTGAACTGAGCATAAATATGCAGTTGGGTGGGCAGGTGTACACTCATTTCTCTCTGCTCTTGACTATGGATGTCATGCGATCAGCGATCTCAAGCTCCTTCTGCTGTGACTTTCCCACAGTGATGGAGTATGTCATGAAACTGTGAGTTCAAATAAATCCATTCTCTCTGGTGCTGCTTTTTGTTATGGTAACAGAAACCTAACTAGGACCCATGACACTGGACACGTGGGACATATATGAAGAGGGATCAGTAAATGTTGCCATTATTATATTTCCTCAAACGCTTATTATATGCTCAGGGTTCTCAAGGGATCTCATTTTGTCAATATCATCATCTTAAGAGATAGTTGGTCATTCCTGTGTAAAGGATAAGAAGAGAGGCTCAGAGAGGTGAAGCTAGATGTCTGTAGTCACACAGATGGTGAACACAGAAAAACAGATTTGATGGCTTCATGTAGGAATGTTACACATTACCTTACCCTGAGGGTCCCTCCTTTCTCTTTCAACTTATTATTTCCAAAGTTTGTTCTCTGTCAGCAAAGATGTCCAGAGACTTGCTGTTTTAACCTTGGTGACTTCTGTCTATTAATGTTTGTCTTTCCCATCAAGTTTCAGTATCCTCAAGTCCCCAGCACCTTGCCCCAGAAAAACTGTGCTCACTCAGCATATGTAAACTTAATAACCAATGAACGTAAGGTGGTGACTATGGGGATTTCAGTATACAGGGCCATCCCACATAGCTGGCCTCCCTTTTCTGTGTTACTTTGCATAGACAGGCTGTCTGAGACCCCTGAGATGTCTGTGGCTGGTGATTTCCACTTACCTTGAGTCATCAACACTCCCCTGGCAGGATAACCTGGGGGCCCAGAGGCAAGCATGGAGTCCCACATCCTGTCCCCTTCCTGCATACCCATCAAATGGTGCTAACATGCAGAGAGACTCTACACCACATCACAGAACAGAACCACACATGAGCTCTTGGTCATGCATTCAAACATGTGCTCATCCATCCATCCATCCATCCATCCATCCATCTATCTGTCCTTCTATCCATCTGTCCATCCATCCACCCACCCACCCCTTGTTGATCCATTTCCACACTGATTTAAGACCCTTGACTACCTTTAAAAATGAACTAGCAGTTAAGAACAAAAGTCTCTTAAGGCAGAGTCTTCACCACAGTCATGTAGAATATATTTTGCAAATACTTGGACCTGGGGCTTTGGAGAAAGTTAAGTCAGTACAGTGCTTGTCTTGCAAGCATAAGGACCAGAGTTCAATACCCAGGACACAGTTAAAAAGGTTAGCATGGCCAGGAGCATGGCCAGGAGCAGTTGGCTAACACAAAAAGAACTCAGTGGGATTCTCGTAGACTTCTTGTTTCATTTTGCTTTGTTTGGGCACTTTTTAGTTGTTGTTTGATTGGGGGTTTTTTGTTTATTTTATTTATTTGTTTGTTTTTATTTTCGTTTTGTGTGTTTCTTGTCTTTTTGTTTTTGTTTGTTTTGAAGAGAAGACATAGAGTTGGGTAGGTAGGGAGGATCTAGGAGGGGAAACAGAATCAAAATATATTATATGAAAACAAGTGTTATTTGGTCTCAGATAGCCTGTCTGTGCAAAGTAACACAGAAAAGGCAGGCTGATTATATGATATGGCCCTAAACCCTGAAATCCCCATAGTCACTGCCTTACATTCATTGGTTACTAAGTTTACACATGCTGAGTGAACAGTTTTTCTGGGGCAAAGTGCCATGGACTCAAGGATGCTGAAAAATGTTATAAGGATTTAGCTCAGTAGATGACTTGTCTAGCAAGTACAAGGCCCTGAGTTCAGTCCTCAGCTCTGATTTAAAAAAAAAAAAAAAAAAAAGAAAAAGAGGAGGTATACATTCGTGATCCCAGTACAAGGAAGGCAGAAGACAGGTGGGTTTCTGGAGCTTACTTGGCAAATTCTAATCTCAAAAACCCAAGGTGGTCAGCAGCTGAAGAATAACACCTGAGGGTGACCTCTGGCCACCTCCAAGTGCACATACACAATCTCTCTTTCCTCTTCCCTCTCCTTCCCTTTCTCTCTCTCCTTTCATCTCTCCATCTCTCCTTCCCTCTCTCTATCTCCCTCTTCTAGAACTAGAAGCAGAATCTCTCAATAGGCTGTAGGAATCTACTTAAGAGGCTCACCATGTGATTCTCAGCCACAGTTGGTTTGAAGACCCTCTAGTCTCCAGATTCACAATATAGCAAAATCTCTTGACAAGAGTCAAGTCGGAGGCCTGTGAGGGGTACACTGCTCGGCCCTATCCCCCTTGTATTGGGTCTACTGTCCTCTGAGTACCCTGTAAGCATGTCCCTCCAAAAAGTCCCTCTGTATAAGACTGCCCCTGTCAGTCAGCTCTCGGAAGACAGGGTCACATCTATTTTCCTTATTGTTGTGTCTCCAGTGCTTACTGCAGGGCTTGGGACCTAGTAGGTACACAGCAAATATTGAACTCATCCATCTACATACCTACCTGCTCATTTGTTCATCCTTTTCTCCTTCTCTCCACCCATGCGTCCATGCACATGTCCATCCGTGTATCTGTTCATCCATGCATCCATCCATTTCTCCCTTCTTATCGTCCTCCCTCCCTCTTCTCTTTGATTCTCTTCAGCCTGTGCTGTGGCTGTCGGCCTTTTGTCTCATGACGTAGTAGTGTGTAGATCTGTGTAGGAGGCCAGCAGGGAATGCCGTGCAAAGATGAGCGCTCTCTCAGTGCTCAGCTTCAGGTCCTGGACTGTGATGAGCAATGGGACTGGAGGTTGAATTGTGCTAGAACAGAGGAGAATAGGCTATAGTGTGTGCTGCCCTCCAGCAAGCATGGATTCATCTCAAACACAGGCCCTGGGTGAGCTTTGGAGAAGGGAGAGGTGGCTGGTACTGGGCAGTCATTAAAACAGAGGCTGACCTCCTGTCAGGCACAGTGAGACTCTGCAGACCTCAGCTCTCTCTAGCTGTCTCCCGAGACATTCAGAGAGAGGCCCATCCATCACAGTATCCCCTGGGATGGTCACTGGCGCTTGTCTGAGACTCAGTTATGGGGTTCTGTTTTCAGCTCTGATCTTGTCACATTCAAGCTGTCAACTGTACAGACCCTGAAAAGCCAGTCACAGAACCCTGGGGATAGGTGCTCAGCAGATGACCTTGAGGGGACTTTGCTGAGTGTGGGATGTGGGACTGTGGTGATAAGAGGGACAAATGAGAAGAAGCCCCTGGGCCAGCTGCCATTGTGCTGGTCCACCCCACCCCTTTGCTCATTCTCGGGGGATGGGTGGGCAGCTGCATTAAATCTGTTTCACCCTGCTACCCTCCTGGTGGCCTCTCTTGCTTTCTGCCAACCTTTACTGGAAATATAGAAGGTGACGATATGTGGAGAGGGGTACACTAGTGATGCTACTTAGAGCTGCACAATCTTTTGTTCTTGTGTAGTTACTTAATGTCTCTGATTCTGTCTCTTGAGGTGGTGAAAAGTGGTTGGGACTCATTCCATCAGTCCACAGGGGATCATTCATTCCCACTGTCATTTGTATAGAGATGGGACACAGAACAGTTTGGATTCTTGCTGTTTTGTCTCACGTAAATCAGTTCTGGAACTGTCCTGTCCTGGAGTTGAGTGTCCAAACTAGGGTCTTGCCCTTGCTAGGTAAGTTTCTACCACTGAACTAAATCTCCAGTCCCAGGAGCATTTTAAGTTAGACATACTGCTTCATGACCTTCCAGGGACTGTGTTAAGTTGTAGCTTTAGTCGGTAAAGTGCTCGCCCAGCATGCACAAAGCCCTGAGTTTTGTCCCAGTACTTTATAAATCAGACATGGTGGTCTAAGCCTATAGCCCCAATATTTAAGAGGTGGAGGCAGAGGAATGGAAAATGAAGGGTCATCCTTAGCTACATAATGATTTGAGGCCAGTATGGGATATTTAAGATCTGGAACAAAGTAAAATAAACAAATAAACAAACAAAACATAAAAATTACTTCTCCCCCAACCAAAACATAAAAAACAAAACAAACAAAACAAACAAACAAACAAAACATAAAAGCAGAAACTACCTGGGCCTGCTTAAGGAGGAAAGATAGGAATTGGGGTGCGGATGAGGCGCTAGGTGTCTGTCAGTCTCTGTTCCCTCCTGGTCTCTTACATCACTCACAGGGACGAAGAACATGTCTAGCCTTAGGTTTGGGCACAGTGACTCAGCTCTCCTCAGGGGGCACAGCAGGGCAGTGTGCCGGCTTCTCTGGCTCTCCTCCGGCTAGCTCTAGGGCAGGATGTATCTCACCAGGAGCTGTGGGAAGCCTGGAGCTGGCTGAAGAACTGCTCACATTTGTTAGTTACGGGGTCATGTGAAATAGCATGAGTCTATACGGGCTGAAGAATCAATGCTGGGCGGGAGGAGCCAGGCTGGATGACAGGCGAGCATGCAGCGGCGACCCTCCCACGTCTTTCAGGATGTTCTTCTGGACCTCCAGTAGCACAGGCCCCACAGCGGCTTAAAGGCATCTTCACTTCCTCCTGGCCCTTAAGGAAGGCACCCAATGTTGTGAAATGTCCGTGCAGAATGGAAACTCAGACACTACACCCTCTGGGCTGAGACTCATGCAATCTCCGGTCCCGGCCAGTGAGTGACGTGGAAGCTTGTTTGTGTGTGGGCTGTTCCCACAGCAGGTACCCCATGATAGTCCAGTCCCACCCTACTCTCAGAGGAAGGCACAGCCCTATCTACTTTGGCCCTGGATCATAGCAGTGACTGGGGGTGGGGTGATAATTTCCCCCTTTCTTTGTGTCAGATAGTTTAGACTACATTCATGATTTCCAAAATACCCGTTTTATACACTACTGGCCAAACACAAGCTGAATTTAGGTACTATATGACTACATTTTTAAAATGTACTTATTTCAGTACTTAACTGGCATGTCATACATGAGTTCATGCCTGGAGTAAGTTTCAGTTTACTTAAATAAAAAGGCTGAACATAAATAAGAAGAGCCAGTTAACATTTTAGCAGATTGGACTGGAGATGGGGCTCAGAGTGCTTATGAGCATGCATGAAGCCCTGGGTTCCATCCCCAGCACCCACAAAGCAAGGTGTGGTGATGCATTCTTAGGACTTAAGAGGTGGAGGCAGGAAGATCAGAAATTCAAGGTCATTTTCAGATACATAGTGAGTCTGAGGCCAGCCTGGATTATGTGAGACCCTGTCCCCAAACCAAATCAAACCTAAACCAAACCTTTGTATGGAAGATAAAAATGTCAACCATGTGCATAACTTACAAAAAATTTCTGTTTATCACATTGATTAAAATCCAAACAGATGGAATCAATTTTAATAATCTAACTGGTATGTCTAAAATATAATTTCTGTATATATATAATAGCTAGAAAATTACTGAGCAATTATATATAACATATATACATATACACATATGTGTACACATTACATATATACATATATATGTGTGTGTATATATATATATATATATACATATATATCCACATGCATTACAATATACATATTGCATAATATGTGTATTGTAAAAATTTGGAGTGTGTTGCTGTCTACGTCTGACCTCAATATGAGCCAGCCCTATTTCAGGAGCTCAGAGGCCACAGACGTCTGGAAGTACAGGTTTAGGTGCTCTGTGGATTTGATGTTATTGTTTCTATCTTAAATGTAGTCCAGGCTACATTTGGTATACATGGTAAAGGATGAGTCCCTAGACTGGCAGTGGAACCTTTAAGAGGTTACACACACACACTCACACACACACACACACACACACACACACACACACACTCATGCACTGCAAACTGAATCAGACTGAGATGCTTTTTGGGTCATCCATCTCTGCCCCTGCCTCTTTCCACTCTTAATAATAGTCAACCACTACAACTTGGAATGGTTTTTATACTCTTGGGCTCTGCTCTGTCCAGGCTGCTTGACCAGTAGTGTGTGGTGAGGGCTTCCTCAAGTTACTTAACACCGTGTGTTACAATCTCGTCTCCATCAGTCCTGAGGGGGGCGTTCTTAAAGCAAGGTTAAATGGACACCATCGGATGGGCATATGATTAAGGTCCTGAGTGCATGATAGTCTTGAATGTGAGTCTGGGAATCACAGCCTGAAATCTGTCCCTTCAATGACAGGCTGGCCATGGCTTATAGGAAGTCTCCAAATTGGAACTCTGCTGACTTCAGTCTCCCCAGACGGAAGCACTGTTCGAGGGCACAGACTCGTTCCACCTCATGGCTGCCAATGAACTAATTGGAAATATTTATAAGACTGAGCACCAACCTAAAATTTGCCTTAGAAGAAATGCTGACTAAATTCCAGCCAAGCCAGACACCAGCTTCCCGAGTCCTTAATGGCTACTATTTTCACAAAAGGGTTGTCACCTCAAGCCCCTCTTTGTTCCCCCTGACATTTTATCCCTTGCAAAACTCTCTAGGGATCAATTAATATTATCTGGAGAAACATGAGTCGTAAGTGGGAGTGAGCTTGTCTTGGATATGCTCTCCCTCCCTCTCCTCTCTGCGTTTACGCGTGTGCACATATGTACCGTATTACATCATAGGGAAAGCCATCTGAACCCAGAATCCCCGACCTCACCAAGAAGGTTGTTCTCCTGCCCCAGGCTAGGAACAAAGCGGGTGAAACTTACAGATCCCAGATGAATGAACTCAGTGACCACGACTTGTTAAGTAGGGAACAATGGAAGGATTCTTAGGCTCAAATTCCGTGGGGGTGAAAACCAGGACCCAGGAGAAAGCACTAGAATCCTTTAAGTAAGATGGAGACAATTTAGATCCATTAAAGGTGTACTCTTCAACAGTTGTTACCTTTTAAAAATGGTTTTTATTTTGCATATTAATTATATATAATAATGGGTTTCATTGTAACACTTTCATATAAATGAAAATGAATATATATATATGAAAAAGCATTTTAATCCTACTCCCCCGTTATCCTCTCTTGTTTCATCCTTCTGCTCACTCTGAGGAGCCTCTCTTCTCTTCATTTTGTCTTTCCCGGATCCGCTCCTAGACCAAAGGTGTATCTCTTAGTTGATTTCAGATCCATTCCAACTGACAATCAAGATTAACTACCACAGGAGATAACAGGGATGGAGATGTGACCAGGGGAAGCTTTGTGTAACAAGGGCAGGCAGAGGAATACTTTCTTAGGATCTGGGAGAGGAGCCCTGACCGGAGCTATAAGCCTCCTAGAATAATGCAGCCACTGTCCCAATAGCAAGCAGGTGGCAACCTAGCCTCTTCTTTCCCCCATCTAATCCTGTGCCTCAGCTAGTGCTACCCCCAAAGTCTGTAAAATAACGCCTGGCATATGTGAGCCCTGGGCTAAGTGCTGGTCTCTCTTCTTACCTCTGCGAGCTGCAACACCTGACCTGGATCTTGCTTGCAGCTGTTTCTCTATAACAACAGAGAAGGTTCTCTGTTTCTGAAAGCCAAAATATTTGACTTAGTCTGGAGGCACGCAATTTGCTGCTCCAGCCTCGTGTAGGTCCTCACCCACATAACTGGCAATATGACCTTATTCAAATTATGGCAGAATCTCCTGTGTGGTTTGATTCTGGATCAAGTGACTCTGAATTGGACTTTCTGCTAAGAAATGTAGAAACTAACCCTGGATCAGGAGGATTTATGAAATGTTTGAGAAAGAGCCGAAGAGAGGATTGTGTTGTGTATCTTGAGACATACAGGGAAGCTAAGCTGTGATTCAACTGGGGAACTCGGGTGGGGAGGGAGAGCCACTGAGATCTTCAGCTGGCAACTCAGTGCCCTTCAGACCCCGACCCACTCTCTCCTCTTCACGATCCTGCCCAGTGCCCAGTGGAGGGCTAACCCCAAGGATTGCCACCCCCCAGCCTCCCTAGCCTAAAGCTTAACAAATTCAGAAACCCAAGCTAGGAGGAGAGATTGAAGGATTTTTATAAAGTTTTTTAATTAGCACATATTAATTGTACATAATAACAATCTTCATTATGATATTTTCATATATGTTTATGATGTTATTTGATTACATTCACTCTGATTGTCTTCTCTGTTCCCTCCCATACATGTTGAACCCCCAATGAGTCTTCTGTGTGTGTGTGTGTACTAATGAATAATTGTGATTACTTACAGAAACATAGGTGAAGAGTTTCAGGAACATGTGTGAGGAGTTACTGACAGCAACCTGGGCAACTTACCAGTAGCTACATCACTGAAAGCATATGTCTTTTCCACCCTCAGCAACCATCAGTTGACTCTAGATTCTCAGGATGGGGTAGGGCCTCCTGAGACCCAACTACTGTTAACTGCCTGCAGATCCTGTTGGGAGGGATAGAGTTTCATGGGCCCCTAGAGCTGACGTGTTTTTCTGCCCTGAGGTCCTACCAATCACATCTTTCCGTTTCTCACTGACAGCCATCTTCAAGCCTCCAGCTCTCTCTGGGCTTCAGTGACGTGATTCCTTTCATTGGATGTGGCTGCAACTTCCCAGAGGTCTCTCATCGATAGGGACCTTGTGACCCTTGTCCTCCTTCAGCCTGGCTACTGTCCCTGGAGTCTGTTCATTGAAGTCTCTTTATTTGAACCTTCTACCATGATTTGTAAGCTGCATATCTGTTTTAGTTTCCTTTATGCTGCTCTGATAAAATATCCTGACAAAAGGCAACACAGGGGAGAAAAAAGGTTTCTTTTGATTAAAATCTCAGGCTACAGTCCATTACTGTCGGGAAGTTTAAAAGAAGGAACTAGAGGCAACTGGTCACTTCATGTCCATGTTCAAGAGCAAAGAGAATAAATGCGTGTATGATATTTGCTCATTATTGTTTAGCTAGCTTCTCTCTCATACAGCCCAGGACCTCAAGCCATGGGAATGGTGCCACCCATTGTGAGCTGGATTTCCCCACATCAGTTAAAGCAATCAAGATAATTTCTCACAGATGTGCCTACAGGCCAACTTGATCTAGACAATTCTTCAACTAAGACTGTTTTCCTATATGACTCTAGGTTATGTCAAGTTTACAATTGAAACTAACCACCACCATATCTAATGTCCTAATGACTCTAATGTACTTAAACACCACACACACACCACACACACACAACACACACACACACACACTTGATTACACTTTTTAAAGGTCAGAACAGTGAGATTTCACTTTCTCCAAGAGCTTGGATTTGCAGAATAATCCTGATGGCTGTCCAAGTTTCTAGGATTTTATTAAATCCTGTCCATTTTGGATGGAGGGCTTCATCTCATTTTATGCTTGTATAATGTCAGATAAGGAAAATGAGCACTTAACTTCCTGGATTCTTAGCTCCCAGGATACCATTGTATGCTATGAACACTTTAAAAAATTCTATTATCTATCTATCATCTATCTATCTATCTATCTATCTATCTATCTATCTACCATCTATCCATCAATCCATCTATCCTTCTATCTATTTATGTGCATATGTTTATAACGGTGCTAATGTACATATGTGTGAAGGTCACCTTTGGTGGTATTCTTTAGGTGTCGTCAACCTTGGTGCTGTCTAACTTTTGTATAATTTTCAATTTTGTGTGTGTGTTGTACATACATGGAATATGCATGTGAATGTGTGGGTGTGTATATCCATGGTCACATTTGGAGGCCAGAGGAGGATGCCTTTCTTTATCACATTCTACATTATTGCTTTGAGACAGAGTCTCTCACTGCCCTGAAGCTCACCAATACTAGGCTGGTTGACCAGAACGTCCAGTGATCTCTGCTTCTCCAGCACTGAGATTACACGTGTATACCGTCATGCCTGACTTTTGATGTGGATTCTCAGTATCAAACTCAAGTTCTCATGCTCTTATAGGAGGGACTTTACCGACTGGAGCGTCTCTGCAGCCCCTACAATACTCTTCTGTGCTCATCTCTCTGGAGGCACTGGTCACTGTCCTTCACATTTGGCCATAATTAAGCAAAGTGAGCTGAAGGGAAAGTTCTCTCTGAAACTATGGGCCCATTGAGGTTATGGTGGTTTCCTGTCCCCGTTAGGAAGAACTGTATCTGTCACACACACTGACAGATAACTCTTCTTCTCAGAGTTTGTCTGGTGCGAGAGCTTGGAGGCATGCAGGATTCCCACACCCTCCAGTGCCCCCAAGGAAATGAGTTCCACACCCTCTCACCCCGGAATGCTCCAGTATTTTACATATGGGAGGCGCATTTCAGTGCACATGTCTTGAAGTCACTCCATCAGTCTGGGTTTGTTTAACTTCTCAGAGAAGCAGTGTCATGGGAAGGGCTGTTAAATATTTCCCAAGCAAGTTTTGAAAAAAAAAAAAAAAAAAAAAAGCTGCCAGGAGGGAAAATGGTCCTCCCCAAAGAAGTTATTCCTGCATTGACGCACATTGCTATTTGCTCTAAAGAAAACTCCAAACCTCTGGATCCAAGTGTGACCCATATTTTACAGTCTGGTCACCTACAGGGTTCATTCAGACATGCGCAGAGTTATTGAGGGCATCCAGCAGTGTCCACCTGGACATATGCAGAGTGACGAAGGGCACCTGGCAGAGTCCATCATGAAGAGACATGGGGGCCCAGAGGATGAGGGCAGCAGGTTAGGTTTCTGAGACCTTGGTGCATGGTTCCTCTTTTCTGCCTACCTGCTCCAAACTCACTCAGTCTTGCTCCCTCTCTGGCTGCCAGCTGCAAACAACTGCCTTTGCTTTAAGGCAATAACTTGGACCCTTTCCACTTACTTGTATCTATCTATCTATCTATCTATCTATCTATCTATCTATCTATCTATCTATCATCTATCTGTCTATTAGTTTTCCTTGTTTGTCTGCTGGTTTCAGCGTTTGGCTAAATCCTGTGCTTCTGGACCTCATTTAGCTGTATGTCTTTAGGAATGTGTTTGCTTCTTTTTTGGAACTCAGCCCTCTGTTCTTACTGATTTAAGCTTGACCCCAAGATGAAAATAGCCCCACTTTTAGCCTTGGGTCCCAGGAACCTGCTCAGCAGGGCTAATGGCCAGACAACCTCCATGCTCCCCACAGAGTATGAGGGATTTTTTTTTTCTTGAAAAAAAAATTATAAATGGTTCCCGAAGACACATGGATGCAAATTGTAATCTTGAAGTACCATTCATGTCTACCATATCAGTAAAAATTAATTAATCCGATGACAGCAGGGACGGTGAGCTATGGGCATCAAGGACCTTCTGGTGGGAATGTAAATTAGTACAGTCTCTTTGGAGAACAACTTGGAATATCTATTGAAACAAAAGAGGTATTCCTACTGTGAGATAGCAATTCTCCCCATTGTTATTTAGCCTGGAGACTATATTATAAGGTGTACAGATATGTCCTTGCATGTGCACCTGCACCATCCATATGTGTATTACATATGCACACATACAAACAGCACAAGCACAGAAGAATAATCATGATGCAGCCCAGAGTTGTGGTTCATGGAATATTAAATGGAACAGAATATACAGAAGTTAATAATGCACTGGACTAACCTTATATACAGCTATGTAAATTTTAAACAATATCAAACTAAAGCAAGATGCAAAAGTCTAACTGTGCAGAACAATATGTGCACAATGTATACAGGTACGATTTATGTTCTTATCAAAAGGTTCATATTTATTTAAAAAAACTATATATGAAAATAACAGATTGAATGGTAACCTCTGAGGAAGGAGAAAGGGTAGAGCATGCAGCACTGATTGGAAGATGGAGAAGGGGAGCAATTGGCCAGTGGTACTGAGTTACAGTTAGGAGGAAGCAAAAAAAAAAAAAAAATCTGAAGCTGTTGCTCGGGTCAATGACTGCAAGCATCATAAGTAATATCTGTAAGTTTCAAAATGTAGACGGATGCATTCTCAACATTTTTACCTGAAAGAAATGGTAAGCGTTTGGGGAGATAGCTATGCTTAACTTGGTGTATGTGTCAGCATGCATACCTATACTGCAGCAGAACATGATGCCTCATTAATATGTGGAATTTTTTTTCTGTGTATTCCATTGGAAAAGTAAGTTGAAAACATGCATTAGAAAAAGCAGTGGAGGCCTGGCAAGATGACTTAGCAGATAGAGGGGCTAGTGTGCAGGCCTGACAACCTGAGTTCAATCCCAGATCCCACAAGGTGGCAGGAGAGAACTGACTCCCCAGTTCGGTCCTCTGTCTTCCACAGTAAAGCACCTATGTATTACATATGTGTATTATATATATGCACACATACTAATAGCACAAGAACAAAAAAATGCTGATTATATAGCACAGAATACACACAGACACATAGACTCACAGACACACACACAGAGACACACACACACACACACACACTACACACTAGCACACACACACAAGTTTTAAAAAAGAAATGGAACTTTATTTGCATGGAGAGATATTTACTTCTTTGAAAGGGAGTATGGAGGGAGGGGTAGAGAAAGTGGGTGAGGGGTAGAAAGGAGAGAGATAGAGGGGGAGGAGGAGAGAAGGGAAATAGGGAGAGAAAGAGAAGGAATTTGAAGCTGTTTTAGTAAAATCTTGGTGATGGATTTACAGAAATATAGCATATTATTTTCTGTTGTTATTATTGAATTATGTCATATTTACAAATTTTGAACGTAAGAAAATGAGTGGGACTGTATCTGTCTTGGTAGGTAAGGAACTTATTGTACAACCATGAGGGTGCAAGTTCACATTCACCTACAGGAAAGGCAGGGACGGCGGAATGCATCTGTAATCCCAGCACCAAAGAATGGAGACAGGAGGCTTCTGGGAGCTCACTGCACCAGCCAAGTCTTTAGCCACTTGGTATTGAGTACACTAAGTCAGTTAAGCCCTTGTACAAAAATAAGTAGAATACGAGAAGTAACATTTGTTTTGCACTGGTTACTGACACACCTGATACACAAATGTTTTTAAATGCAAATGAATGTTCCTCCGAATTAAATCTTTTATTCTTTGACAATATATATTAATTAAATCAAAAATGATTGCCATTAATTATCCAATTATAATTCATCAAATAATTATATATAATATATAATATATGTATATATAATATAACAAACTAACACACACAACACACACACACAACACACACACATATATATATATATATATATAATTTCCAATTTCCTCCCCACTCCTCCTAGACACTTCCCATTATATCCCCTTTTTATCTTCATGTCCTCTTTAGACTCACATTGGTCTTGAAAGATTGATGCTATCTGGAGATTCATAGTCATGCACTTGCAAGCAGGGCCCATGGGGACATCTGGTCAACCTTTGCTTCCAGTATTTATTCTGTGACTTTGTGTCCACACCTGCCCTAGTTGAGATGTGTCTGTACTGAATTATCCCCTAGGGGACTCAGGAGAAGTGAATGCTCACTTTGAGAGAAACCAAGTCTCCAGGTGGCTTTAAGTCCTGGGTACCATTTCTGCAACCCCAGCCTTGAGATTCCCACCACAGTGTACTTGGAGCTGTGAGAATCAGGGCCTCAGGCCAGCCTTGTTGGAGGACCCAGGGAAGATAGAGGAAGCTGAGACTGGAATCAGCTCTCTGGCGTTCCTCTTTGGAAAGGCTGGCGTGTAAGGGGACTTGCCAGGATCAGTCTGCAGAGAGGAGGAAGCCAGGCTCTTAGGGTAAAATTCTGTTTAAGTACAGTAAACAGCCCAAGACTGCTGCTTTCCCAGACCTTACTTCCCTAAATGAGGGCATGTGCTACAAGGGCCTAGTGATAAGGGGCCCTGGGATCTATAAGGCCAGGCTAACAGAAAGGCAGAATCTGAGCCAGTGACTCATGGGGACCTTCCGAAGTTCTCTTTCTCCTAGGACTTTTATGAAGCCTCCTAGAAGCAGAGATCACATGTCAGACTCCACTCTTGTGTCCAGACCAAAACAACTTCCTCAGATTCTTCGTGTCTGTTGACACATAGTCAAGCTCAGGGCCTCGCAGTCAGAAAAAAACAAAAACAAAAATCAAACAAAAAATTATGGATATAAATGAGAACTCAGTCCCTTAATTTGCAAATAAAATGGTGATTCCTTTAATTCTTGGGACTATTAGCTCTATTTTGTAGTAAGCATGATCATACCACTTTTAAGATTCCCTTCTGTGTGTGGTGTGTGTGTGTGTGTGTGTATGTGTGTGTGTGTGTGTGTGTGTGTTGTAGTGTGTGTGTGTGTGTGTGTGTGTGTGTGTGTGTGTGTTATCTGAAGGTGCATGTGCATGTGTATGTGATGAAGAAGCTAAAGGTGATAGCAACTGTCTTTGTCAATCATCTCCATCTTAGATTTTTGAGATAGGTCCTGTCACTAACCTTTCAGATTGCTCCCTTGCTTGGCTGGCTGGTGAGCCCCAGAGGTTCTCTTCCTCTCCAGTGCTGGAAGTATAAATGTGGACTGCAGTGCTTGACTATTTTTAACAGGATTCTGAGGGATTGAACTCTGGTCCTTATGCTTTAGCAGCAAGCTCTTTACCCACTGAGCCATCTTTGCAACAGCCCCTCTCCCCTCCAATTCCCTTCTTTTAGGGGAAAAATAAACCGGTATGAGATTTGAAGAAATAACAAAAACATCACAGTAGATGCCAGGGTGAAGCTTACAGTTAGTACAGCTCTATCTGAACAGCTTTTGTTCTAGATCTCTTTTGGATGCAAAGACATCAGAATTGGCCTGGAGTGAGTGGGGTTGCAGCTGCCACTCACTCAGTATGATCTCAGGCTAGAGGTGGCAGAGTGATACTGCCATTCTGTATGCTTGGCTAGTTCAAAGCTCTTGCCTTACCTGGTCCTTGCCTATAGGTTCACTCTACAGATCAGTGATTACAGGGGTTTGCTGCATGTAGGGTCCCCTGGGAGATTTATAGGATAGGGGAAGAGTCTCTGGTAGCTCCAACCAACTGATGCAGAATCTTAGAGACAAGACTCACACATCTGCACTTGCTTTTGGTGTTTTGAGTTTGTACATGTGTGTATGCATCTGTGTGCATGTGGAGGCCACTGGGTGTCCTGCTCTATCTGAGATAGAGCCTCTCATTCAACTATAACTATACCTAGCCTGTCAACCAGCAAGCCCTAGAGACCCTCCAATCTCCACCCACTCTCCATGTTGGGGTTCATCAAGATTTAATGTAGGTGTTGGAGATTCAAACTTAGACTGTCAGGTCTGTGAAGTAAGTGCTGTAACTCACTGAGTCATCTCCTCAGCTCTTTATCTTCATTTTGTCTAATTCCCTTGGGGTTCTCACCATGGCCTTTGACCCTTGAGTTGGTATTTCTAGGGTCCTGGTGAAAAAGATCAAATCCCAAAGATTTCGTGATGTTAATAATAACCCAAGACCACTGGGGGTGGTTTCTCAAAGAACAGCTGCTGAGCCAAATGTTTCCAGTGGGCTATCTAATTAAAATTTCAAAGCAACACACTGAGATAACTTATTTATTTCACAGAAGAGGAAACTGACCTTCAGATAAGTTAAGGAACTTGCTCAAGGTGATGAAGCAGAATGTGATTTGACTTCAGAGGGTGAACTTGGCCCTGATACCATCAAGGTGGAAAATTACAGCCTCCCTCCTACACGTGAATGTGCACGTGCACACATTCTCTCTCTCTCTCTCTCCTCTCTCTCTCTCTCTCTCTCTCTCTCTCTCTTCTTTCTCTCTCTCTCTTTCTTTCTCTCTCCCCTTTCCCCTTCTCCTCTTCTTCCTCTTCCTCTCCCCCTCCACCTCTCTCACACACAAATTCTCTCACACATACTCATCTCTCTGAATGTTTTTAAACAACCATTTGTTAAAAGCTCCTGCTTTCAATTTATACCCAACGAACACCTAAGACTTGTTGCTATACTTCTTGAGCTTTTGTCATCAGCATTCTCTCTCTCTCTCTCTCTCTCTCTCTCTCTCCATCTTCCTTTCATTAAACCTGAAGCTTGGCATTTGGGCTAGGCTGGCCTGCAGTAAGCTCCCAGGCTCCACCATTCCCTGCCCCTAAATGCAGGTGGTTACAGGCACACAGGACCATGTCTGGCCTTATTTTATTTTAATTTATCTTATCTTATTTTAGTGAGGGCACTTGAAATTCAAACTCAGGTCCTCATGGATGGGGAATGAACGCTATTACTTATTGAGTCATCTCCCCATCCCTTGGCATAGCTTTATATTGAGTATTATAGATCACAGGGAGGTTGTGAGATGTTAACATCTGCTATTTGTATACATAGGACACTGGGGAGGAGGCAAGAACACTCTAATTTTAGGGTCCTTCGAAGTTGGTGGAATTTTCCCTTCTTTTTTTTTTCCCAAGAGAGTGTGATGATGTAATGGAAACGAGGAATGAGATCATGGTTTATCTGTTGTTTTACTCACGAGCTGTGTACTTCTGAGCAAGTGACTTCCCTCTCTGGGCTTCTGTTTCCTCATCTGAAAAATAAGGAAATCAGAAGCTGGAGATGTGGCTCAAACGAGAGAGTGCTCGATTAACAATCAAGAAGCTCTGGGTTCCATCTCCAGCACTGTATAAACCCCGTGTGGTGGTCCATGCCCGTAACTCCCCCACTTAGGAGGTGGAGGCAAGAGGATCAAAAGTTCAAGGTCATCTTTGGCTGTGAATTCGAGAGCAGTCTGGGCTATGTGAGCTTGAGTCATAAAACACAAACAAAAAAGGGGAAGAAATAAATCAATCGTTTGTAGACCTTCCAGCTCTGTGACCCAGAGGTGAAATTTCATCAGTCTCCTCTGTCTATCTAACAGATTATCTGTCTTGTGGTTATTGGTCCAGTTCTTATACCCAACACATTTGCAGGGCAGATTTCAAGCTTACGGTTAACAATGGATAGGAAATCAGTCACTATTCTAGAATGGACAGATCCCTCAGGTAGCAGTAGATGGTCCAAGACTTATTGGAAAAAATATTTCACTTTATTATGGAATAAAGACTTTGAGTGTAGATTTCAGTTTCATGGGGATGAAGGTTAGAACCTGAGAAAACATGCAGAGACAGGAAGCCCAGGCACAGCTTCATGTCAGACCCAGCTTCTCTGTGGTCAGAGGGATGCGGCTGGTAGTAGGTGGTTCTCATGGGAGATGTCAGCTGTCTGTCCGAGCTGGGTACCCAGCCTTCTATGTCCGACAGCACTGACCTCCTGAGGTCTTCTCTGAGACAAACCTAAGTGACTAGGAATCTTGTGAATTAGGTAAGGACTTTTCTTTTCTTGGAAAGCAGAATTTCTTTTTTTTTTTTTCTGGAGGAAGAAACTTGTGGCTCAAACCGTGGCAGATAGGTTGGGCATGGAGAGGTGGTGAAGCAGGCCAAAAGCAAAGGAGCATCTTTGTAGGGCATGCCATCAGACTGGGTTATGACAGCCCAGTGACTACCCCTATTTGCCATCATGGTCTGAGTTTGAGAATGGTTGGTCCAATACACACCATCTTCCATTCAAAGTAAAAGGCTTCTGGGGCTGACGAGATAGCTCAGTTGAGTGACTGCCAACAATAGGACCTGAGTTCAATCCTCAGAACCCACTTTAAAAAGGTTGGGTGTGGTGGTGCCTGCTTGAAAGGAAGGGTTGGGAGTCAGGGGAATTACAGACATATGTACGCCTGGAGTTTGCTGTCCAGGCTGTCTAGCTCACCTGAGACATCCTTTGTTGTTGTTTTCAAAATAGGGTTTCTCTGAGTATCCCTGACTGTCCTGTAACTTGCTCTGTAGACCAGGCTGGCCTCGAACTCAGAGATTTACTTGCCTCTGCCTCCTAAGTGCTAGGACTAAAGGTGCTTGTCATTGTCAACCAGCTTAGAGACTCTGCCATGAGTATTAAAACTTTGAAGTCACTTGCTTTTTGAACTGAGAGATGGGTTTTACAATATACTCTGTCTTCAGTGTTATCAAGCCTAACGATGAGAATCGTTAACTGGCATGTCTTGGAAACCTTACACACACACACACACACACACACACACACACACACACACGGGTTGGGGGAGACCAGGCTTTATCAGGTCTTTCAGAAACCTCATGTTTAGAGTCACACAAAGGGTTAAGAAAGGCAGTTGGGGCATGAAAATTTTGGTGCCTAACGCTGGGAGCAAAGTTTATAAACATTTGACAGAGCAGAAAAGAGTGGTAGGAAAGAACTCAAAAGGAGCCTCTTAAAAACATTTCCACTCTCACTGGGTGGCACAGGCCTTTCATCCCAGCACTAGGGAGGGGGAGGCAAATGGAATTCTCTGGGTTTAAGGCCAGCCTGATCTACATACTGAGTTCCAGGCCAGCTAAGGCTACGTAGTGAGCCCCTGTCTCAAAATACTAAGATGTTCCTTTTTGCTCCCATTCCAGTGTAAACCAAATGAATCAGAATCTCTAGATGGGGTCTGGGCCTCTGCACTTTAGATACAGTCAAGATTGTTTTGGGTATGTGACATTACACAGGAGGATGTTGCAACAATTCATTCCCCAGGGAGACATAAACATCATGACTACCCTTTCCTCATAAAATCTCCGTGACAAACTAAAGTAGGATTACACTAGAGTTCATCCCGGGGGACCAGTGAGTTTATTGGTCTTATATACAAAGCATGGTGAGGGGTTACTGATGGGAGCACAGAAGATCTCAAAATAACCACATTGGTCTTCACCCAACATGGATAACGGTTTCTCCATAGGCATTTAGACAGAGCCCTTATCTTAACTACTGTTCTGTCACTGTGATAAGACATCATGACCAAAGCAAGTTATAGAAGGAAGAGTCTATCTGGAGCTTCTGGTTTCAGAAGGTTCATTCATCATGGCAGGGAGCATGGCATAGTGCTAGAGGAGTAGTGAGAGCTCACAACCTGATCCTCAGGCTTATGGCAGAGAGAGCTAACTTGGAATGCAATGACAAGGGCCTTGAAACCCCAAAGTTTGACTCCAGTGTGACACATTTCCTCCAACAAGGATATATTTCCCAATCCTTCCCAAACACTTCCACCAAGGGGACTATATTCAAATATATGAGTCTATCACAGCCATGCTGATTGAAACCACCACAGCCTCTCTTCAATCAACTCTAGTGCCTCTTGAAACCTGAGTCCACTGTGATTAGGGCAGAACTGCATAGAACTGGCTGGGAGGAGCCGCTAGAGTCTCATGTTAAGGTCCTATGGTCCTCTGCTTTTGTATGAGAGAATGTCACAGTTGACAGTGCTGCCATGGTGGACATTGCAAGCAGGCTCATCTGATCTGATGAAGATGGCTGAGGTTTTGCTTAGAGGACTGAACTATAACATGGGGTAAGAAGAAAGGTTAGCTTTGAAGAACGAAGGCGGCCTTCCACTTTTGAACAGAGGGTTCGGACCCGAATGGATACCTAGTGGTAGCTTTGGGGCAAGGCAATCTGTTTGAGATTTAATCTGAAGGAAGGGATTGGAAGGCTTGCCAAGTCAGTGAGCAGGAGGTACAGAGGTTCAGGGGAGGAGGCCAGCTACTAGATATGTAGGAAGTAGAAGTCAAATGCCAGAGATGCAGAACAGGAAGAGCTCATAGAAGATGTTAGGAGGAAATGCTGAGGAAATGCTTTTGACATCAGCACAGTAGGAGAGAGGGAAATTTCTCTTTACACAAATAGTCTTAAAGTCTTCCAAGTAAAGAAGTTGACTGGGGACCGAAACCAATTGCTACATCTCTCCTCCTCCCCCCCCCATCCTGGATACGAGAAGATCTTTCATCTTTTCAACTGTGGAACTAGGGCTCGAACCCAAGACCTTATACATCCCGGGCAAGCACTCTACCACAGAGCTACTTCTCCAGGCCTTTGTTTTTTTCCTTTTAATCTCTATAGCTCCTAGGTTATCAATGGATTTGAGTTTCCTCCTCCCAGTATTGTAAATCTGAAGTGTAATAATCTGATGGTCTCACTACTCACGTGTTCACTCTTTACCCCTCAGTGTGTTTTCTGACTTCAGCTTCTCCTGAGGGTCCCTAGTGACCTATTTTCCCAGACCCGACAATGTTTGTTTGTCTATTTATGTATTTTTTTTTGAAACAAGGTCTCATGTGACCCAGGATGGTCCAGACTATGAGTCAAAATAAACCCTTGCTTCCTTAAGTTGTGTTTATCACATACTTTCTTCCAATGAGACAAGTAACCGCATCTCACTTGTCAGTTTTGACTTATGAGTTATGTGTGACTGTGCACACTGCTGGGTAATTGAACCTGCGGCTCACCATGTGAATGACTGACTAAAGGTATTATGTGTGCTGGGTATGTATGTGTGTGCTTTCAATGACAGTGTACTAAAGAATATGGACAATATGGTATCAGACAGTTTTTGTGATATCATAAAAAAGTTTTGTGATATCATATTATCAAAACGTTGCTGCAGGCAACTTCTTGTAATATGATACTCTGGCTTAAATATAAAAAGCAACTTGGTCTTGAGGCCTGAATCATGTCTAGTACCGTCTAGGAACTTGGAATACCAGCTGGCTTTCCTATTTTTAAAAAATATTTATTTATTTTATTTCTGTGTGCATGTGAGTGTCTGGGTGTGTATATCTCATGTGCCTGGAGGGGCCCAAGGGTCAGAAGAAGACAACAGATCCCCCTGCAGCTAGAATAATTATAGCAGGTGTGAGCCTCTTGACATGGGAGTTGGTTACCCAACTAGAGCCCTCTAGAAGAGTAGCAACTGCACTTAATCACTAAACCATCTTTCTAGTCCCTGCCTGATTTTTCTTAGTGGGCCATTCTTAGCTTACCCCATTCAACTAGCAAAAGTGGTTTGGAATATTGAGACAAGGTCTCTCAGAGGCCTCTTCTAGGCTGGCTGCTAACAAACCCCAAAGACCCACTGTTTATCAATCTAGATACAACAGGACCTAGAAGAATGAGGCTGACTAAAGTCTCATGCAATAGCCAACTTTACTCAGAGCATCAGACAATTTATACTCTGAGGATTAAGAGGAGTCACATGAATACAACGTACAATCACAAGGCAAGCTGCGTGTGACAGACAAACTATATGCAGCAGAAACATGTTTTTCATAGAGGCATATAAACAAATAACAATAGCCAGTTGTAAGGAATAATCTGAAGTAAACTCCTACTTGCTACACCCGGGAGGGGTATGAAAGCATAATTCAAGAACAATTTTGTGTTTTTGAAGACACTGTGGTCACAAGACTCTTGTCTTGGCTTCTTGGAGTTTTCTCACGAGCACTCAAAACTCTCTTCACATGACTAACTCTTGGACCATGTTCCACACTCCATCTGTCTCTTCCTCCCCAGTGCTAAGATTACAAGCATTTACCACAACACTAAGATTACCTTATATGTAATCAATCTTTTGATAATGAACTCAAGTCTTTATGCTTGGATGGCAAACACTTTGCCCAGTATGCTGTCTCCCCAGTCCTATTACCTGATCGCTCTGTTTGAAATACTTTGATAGATGTTGTAAAGGTTTTGGATCCCATGCTGTGCATGTAGGTGAGGATCAGGACTATATATATACTTTTATTTTTGTTTCATGTTCCCCAGGATCTCTTATCCTGTTTCATTGTATTCTCTGTCTGTATTTAGAGCATGTAGCTTTCATCCTGTGAGTGGATTTTCAGTGAAACAGTCAGGGATACTCTAGGATTTGAGGCCAACAGGCTATGGAGATGAATGAGCAGATAAGGCCTGGATAAGTTACAAACAACTTAGTTTCAATTTCAGTATCTTGTTCTTTGAATGGGGTGATAAAAATCTACCATCTTGATCCTTTCGTCTTCATAGCCTTTGTGATTTGCTCATGTGCACAGAATTGGTAAGATGACTTGGGAGCTCCACTCTTCAGAAGCCCTCTGCCGTTGCCTGCACTGTAAGGAAGCCTGCCCCACCTTACTGGAGCTCATCCTGCTTCTTGGTCCCTCCTTTGGTCAACCGGTACCAACCTGCAGAAGAGGAAATGCGGCTATTTGGAGGTTGTGGTACATTGTCTGGTCCTAGTCAAGCATCAAAGGGCTGCAGCCATATGAGTGACCTCTGGTGACATCAGATGGGGAACTATCAGAGTCCAGCCCAGATTACTGACTTAAAATATCATAATGAAATTTGAACGCTGTTGCTGTTGTTGTTGGTTTTGTTTCCCCCCCAGACAGTGTCGAATGTATTCCAGGCTCGTCTCAACCTCATTATGAGGCCGAGGATGTCTTTGAACTTCTGATCCTTCTACTTCCTAACTGGAGGGATTAGAAGCATGGACCACTTTGCCTGGTTTATGAGGCTATTGGGAATTAAAACCAGGACCTGGTGTATGCTTTTATTAACTGAGCATTTTAGTAACTGAGCCATATTTTTAAAAAAAATCTTACAAAGGAACAGATCTGTTTCATGTCATTCTCATATGTATTCTGTTTCAGTTGATTATCTTTCCCTAGCTCCATCCCCTATCTTTCTGTCCCCTTTCTTTACAGTGTCCTTCTGCCTCCCAAAATTTAACAAACAGAAGTCAGGTATACAATACCAGTGAAGCACCTGGAAAGGAAATTAAGAAAATAGGCCTATTACCCATAAGAATATAAAAAGATAAATGACATATATTTAATCAAGTGGGTAGAAAGTGTGTATGCCAGAAACCATCGATGAAGTCAGTACACACAGTTACATACGCATCAATACAGTCTACCTTTGCTTAGAGCTTTAGGTGGGCTTGAACCATCAGTTTTCTATTCTCCGACAAGGAACTCATGGTTGAGACTGAGCAGTGAGAACACTAGCTTGTTAGCTTCCTGAACTTTCCACTGACTTATTTTGCCCAACTCTTGCATCTAAGTTACCTGCTTGACTCTGAGTCTGCTTTTTTCTTTTCTTTTTGTTTGTTTATTTTGTTTATTACTTTCTGACAAAAGTTTTTCTCTTCCATAAAATGTGGACCATGCTACATCTCCTATGCCGCTATAACCTACAGAATTCTTCAGTAATTAGATTCCCTACAGTTCAAGAACCAAGAGCCTTTTCATGGACCAAGAAGACCATCCTTTGCCTAGCTGTCTCCTCTGTCCTTTGCTACCCACTAAAAAAGTCATTGTCCCCAGTAAGGTTCTTGCTGGATGGCTCACTAAGAAAGCATATTTATCTCTCTATTACAAAACAAACAAGCAGGGTTGGAGATTTAGTTCAGTGGTAGAATACTTGCCTAGCTATCACAAAGCCCTGGGTTTGGTCCTTAGCTTCAGAAAACAAAAACAAAAACAGAACAAAACCCAAAATCTATGTATGGGGTGAAGAAGTGTCTCAGTGGATTGAGCTTTGGCCTGGCATGTACAAGGCCATGGGTTCAATCCCCAGCACCATAGAAACTGAGCCCAGTGGTATATACCTGCCATCTCAGCACTCAGGATGTGGAGGCAGGAATATCAGAAATCCAAGGCTACACAGAGAAATCTCAGAAAATCTCAGCTACACAGAGAGTTTGAGGCCCGCCTGGGCTGTGTGCTACTCTAAAATAACAAAAGTAATTTTTTTTTCTGCTATCAAAGGCACTCTCATTATTACTTGAAACGAACATCCTTCAGATGCTACTGTTGTGACAAAAGTAAAGATTATATCTTCCTCAATAGACCTTAGGGGACTACTCCAGCCAAAGAAGTGAATAAGCCAAAATAGCCAGCAATGTCCCTGGCAGAACTGTCTTGCCTCCCTTCTCAGTTCTGGTCCTGCATGTGGACAGGTGTCTAGGGCATCGAAGGTCCCTTTGCCAGCTGAGTTTGGAAAATTTTCCACAAAATAGGCAAAGCTGTTTTGGGGGTGATTCATTATTATGTAGGACTCCATCATTATCTAGCAAATTGCTTTGGAGTGATTATTTAAATTGTGCTTTGCTACAAATCGGGTATACAAATACAGTGACTGGCACTCATGATAAGATCGTCTTCTCCAAGCTGATACAATAGCTGCCCCTGTCAGTTGATGCTTGAAATACAGGCCAGCTGGAAGACTTGAGAAACTTGCATTGTTTTTTAACTGAATTCAGAATCTGTTGGTTGCCTTGGCAGCTCCTGTTCATGAGTGATAAGGTCTGTATAATAGAACCTTGGTCCCCACATGGGATTCCCATAAGGGCAGGTGGGCTGGTGCCCAGAGTGCCCCATGCACTCCCAGACTGCAGACTCCCAGCCAGGTCTCTCAGGCAAGAGGAACTGGAGAGTGACTCAGAGTGGTTTGCTTTCTCTTCTCCATCTGCTCAGCTAGGTTAGAACAGTTAGAAGTGTGTTGTGGGAGGGCTGTTGTGGGCCATAGCCATGCTAACTCTTCCTGGAAGGCCCAGCCTTTCTGGATGCTAGAAGCTATGAATTATTTCCTTAGTGTGATGGTTCTTATTGATTGTCAGCATGACAAGGTCTAGAATCATCTAGGAGACGCGATGGATGGACATGTCTGTGAGAGAGATTCTAGACCTGGTTAATTGAGGTGGGAGGATCCACTCTAAAGGTGAGCAATACCATTCCATGGGCTGCTCTGAGTGAAAAGGAGGAAGTGAGCTGAGCACCAGCATCCGTCTCTCTGCTTCCTGAGTGGGGTGCACTGTGAATGCACTCCTGCTCACTCCTCGCTCATGCTCCTGCTGCTGTGCCTTCCCTGCTATGATGGACTGGACCCTCAAACTATGAACCAATCGACCTTTCCTCTTTTAAGTTACCGTTTTGTTTTTTGTTGTTTTGTTTGTTTGTTTTTGGTCAGGTGTTCAGTCATAACAGTGAGAAGAGTAACTAATGCTGAACAGATGGTGGGTTTAATGCAGAGGAGAATTTGGAGGAATCCAAATCCTTGGTGACCCTGAACTCCCATACCCAGAGCACCTGGATCACTTAGGAAAAACATTTGGAGATTAACTCCTAGTAGCTAAAAGCATTCAGCTTCCCCAAGAGTGTTCTCCATACTCAGTACTCAAAACCTGATAATTCAGGACCCCACTTATGGTTGTCATGGAACCTCTAAGGGTGCCCAGCCTTGTCATCTCCAAGCTCACACTTGAGAATCACTCAGTTGGGTTACACACACACACACGCGCACACACACACACACACACACACACACACACACACAACAATGCTTTAAGTGAGTTTTTAATTTTGTATTGCTACACATTCATAGCTATGCTGAGTTACATGTGGCCCATGGAACACAGGCTGGATATGCCTGTGGGTCTGACACACATGCTGGTAAACATTTTCTATCAGATAGTTAATATTCTAGGCTTTGCACATCTCCTGTCTTCTCTACCTCAGGTTTTATTCATTGTTTAAACAGCCTGGTAAATGTGAAAGTCATTTGTGTCTCATGGGGCCATAAGTATCTCTTTGTCTTATGTACATTTTATGTCAATGTGCTGGACTTTATTTCTTTTTGAGTTTTGAGTTGGTCTTGTGCAATCAAGGCTTTGTAGCTGAGAATAACCTTGAAATTCTGATCCTCCTGCCCCCACTTCTTACATTCTAACATCACAGTAGGTATGCACCACCTACCTAGTTTATTTAATGCTGGGGATGGAACCCAGGACCTTGTGCATAGATATTAAACCAATACTCTGGCAGCTACGTCCCCAGCCCCAACTCTACATCTTTTTCTCTTCAGCATATTATTATTGTTATTAATTTGTAGTGCTGAGCACCAAACCTAAGGTCCCACACATACAAGGAAAGTGCTTTATCACTCAACTATATTCCCAGTTCTGAATTATTATTATTAATTTATAATTATTATTTGTGGTCTACATTGATGACATTGAGATCAAACAGTTGGAACTAAGTAGTGGATCTCAGATCTGGGTATCCCTCTTGGAGAAAGACTAGGACTGAAGAGCTCCGTGGCCTCCTGGTACCCAATGTTGATGGTAGTTGCTGTCCGTAGAAGAGCATCAGTCACTTAGCTATCTCAATGTCCACATTCTTGTTGAACCTTGGAGATAAAAAAAAAACAAAAACAAAAAAACAAAAAACACCTACAGCCTAACATTTGTAAAGACTTCTCAAGTATGCCAAGATATTTTCCTGTACTTCTGCCCTCAAAGTTCACCTTCCTGTCCTGAAAGTTCATTGCAGAAGCAGCAAGCTTTCAGCCACTTCACCCTGTCAGCAGCCAGTGCCTACAACACTAGCAGCAACTGATTAGTTACTGGTTAGATGCTCTGACTTCACTGGCTTTCCCGGCTTCTCTTTCTTTACCATTGAACTCTAGGGAGTCAAGGCAGTTCAGAAACACGAGCTTTGTGGAATTCTTACCAACCCGTTGATGTGTGTTTGTTCAGGCTGCTCTCTTGGCTCTGAGTATTTCTTTGGCCAAAGTGTGCATCGATCTTTTGATCTGCTTCTCAGGTATAGAGTGTGGATGCCCTGTCCTGGAAGGAAACCAGAGTGCTTCTGAGACTAGGGGACCCTAGCTAGGATATAGGTCAGGTTTCCAGGAGTGCTGGTTAAGAAGCCAGGCTTGATGTAGCTCAGTCAGTAGAGACTTGTTTAACACATACAAAGGTCTAGTTTCTACTCATGGCTCTACATTAACTAGGAGTAGTGGCAAGGCCACTACTTGTAATCCTGGCAGGGCTGTACACCTGAAATCCTGGCAGACACACACTGGAGCTTCTTGTTATATGAGATAATTTGGGAGTGTTTGCATGAGGAGACAGAAGCAGCAGTGTCTTAAGTTAGGAACCATTGGTGTAATGAAACACCATGATCCAAACAACTTGGGGAGGAAAGGGTTTATTCAGCTTACACTTCCACATCACAATTTATCATCAAAAGAAAGTCAGGACAGGAACTTAAGCAGGGCTGGAATCTGGAGGCAGGAGCTGGTCTAAAGGCCGTGGAGGAGAGAGCTTGCTCCTCATGACTTGCTCAGGGTATGTGGTGTGTGTGTGTGTGTGTGTGTGTGTGTGTGTGTTTGTATACACACATATATAAGCTTTCTTATAGAACCCAGAACCACCAGCCTAGGGATGGCACCACTCACAGTGGGCTGGGCCCTCCCTCATAATTATTAATTAAGAAAATTCCTTACAGCTGGATCTTATGGAGGAATTTTCTTAATTGAGGTTCCCTTTTTTTTATTGGAAATTTTATTTGCATTTCAGATGTTCTCCCCTTACCCCATTTCCCCCTCCCTCCCAGGAACTCCCTATCCCTTCCCCCCTCCTCTTGCTTCTATGATGGTGTACCCCCACCTACCCTCCCCTGTACCTCACCTCCCCACCCTCAAATACCCCCCCACGATGTCCAGCCTTCATGGGACCAAGGATCTCTTCTCCCACTTATATATAGCTCCCTTGCATATATAGCTGGAGCCATGGGTCCCTCCCTAAGCGCTCCCAGGCTGGTGATTTAGACCCTGGGGGCTCTGGTTGGTTGGTATTGTTGTTTTCCTCATGGTGTCGCGAATCCTTTCAACTCCTTCAGTCTTCACTCTAACTCCTCTATTGGGAACCCCATGATCAGATTGATGGTTAGCTGTGAGCATCTGCCTCTGAATATGTCAGACTCTTGCAGACTTGTAAGGAGACAGCTATATCAGGCTCCTGTCAGCATGTACTTCCTGACATCCACATCAACGTCTACCTTTGGTGACTGCACATGGGATGGATACCCGGGTGGAATGGTCTGCAGACGGCCCCTCCTTCAGTTTCTGTCCTGCACTTTGTATCCATATTTGCTCCCTTGAGTATTTTGTTACTCCTTCTAAGAAGGACTGAAGCCCCCACACACCTGGTCGTCATTCTTCATGAGCTTTATGTGGTCTGTGAGTTGAATCTTGGGTATTTCAAACTTCTGGGCTAAATCCAATAATCAGTGAGTGAATACCATGTATGTTCTTTTGTGATTGGGTTACTTCACTCAGGATGATATTTTCTAGTTCTATCCATTTACATAAGAATTTATCGAATTCATTGTTTTTTTTTGTTTTGTTTTGTTTTTGTTTTTTTGTTTTTGGTTTTTCGAGACAGGGTTTCTCTGTGTAGCCCAGGCTGTCCTGGAACTCACTCTGTAGACCAGGCTGGCCTCGAACTCAGAAATCTGCCTGCCTCTGCCTCCCAAGTGCTGGGATTAAAGGCGTGCACCACCAACGCCCGGCCTTGAATTATCTTTTATAATAATAATTCCTGATGTGTGTACTGCAAGGTTAGTTCGTTCTGAGATCACTTATCATTAAGGCTGAATTCTTTCTTCTCTTTGCTTCTGCACTTGGTATGTTGGCCTTATCTATGTACCAACTTCCCTTGGGGCATAAGATGTCTTCACACTCCACATGTCACATTGCCACAACAATATCTGAGGGGAGAAAAAAGACTTTGTGTTTTACACATCTTTTTGGTCTGGGAAATTCTTTCCAGAAACTTCTTATCATCTTTCTTGTACTGTCTATTAGCCATAACCTGTCCTGTGCCCGTATCTAAATCAATCCTGATATGACATGTGAACCATCAGGGTGTTTAGCCCAATGTCTTATCTTCTGAGACTTTCTGAGAACACAAAACCTCACTAATGGATATTGCACTTGTAGAATTCTACTGAGGATAAAAAGAGGGGGAGCAGGCAGAGGAGCCAATACCATGGGTAAAATGCTTTCTGTGTAAGCATGGGGACCTAAATTTTGTCTCTAGTGCCTGTGTTAAAAACCAGATGTGGTGGTATGCACCTATAATTCCAGTACCAAGAGACAGAGGCAGGAGGATCCTGGGGCCTTACTGGCCAGTCAGGCTAGCTGATAGGGTGAGTTCCATGGCTAGTGAGAGACCCTGTCTCAAAAAATTAGCTCTCTCTCTCTTTTTTTCCCTCTCTCCCCTCTCTCCCTGTACATACTAAAATGCACACAAACATACAAACAGCCTCTCTCTCTCTCACAAGATGGGAAACATCCCTTAAAAACATCCCACAGAACTTTCTCTAGAGATGCTAGAGGACCGAGCATCCAAAGTTTTGAGGGCTGGGCACAGAAAATAACTTTAGAAATACCAAACATGACCTCTTCTATCTCCAAACTGCACTTAGATAAGAACTATGGGTCTTTATTATCCCAACTCTTATTATCGAGTGCTCTCTAGAGGAGCCAAACCAATTGGATGACTACTTCACAAAGGAGATTTATAAGAATAACTTACACAACAGGGGCTGGGTAGTCCACACTGGCCATCTGCCTGTTGCAGAGGCGGAGAACCTGGTAGCTGTTCAGCCTACCAGGATGGATGCCTCAACTGTCCTCGGTTTTGAAAACTTGGAGGATTCCTGGAGAACCTGCATGATTTAGTCCATTTCAGAAGGCTGAAGTAGCTGGAGTCTGCAGTCAGCTGAGGATATCAGCACCAACAAGTGAGTAGACACACTTGCCAGCAAGAAACAAAGGCAGGCAGGCAAACAGCACTGTCTTCTTTAGACCTCTTATATATCTGGGTTGTAGCTGGAAGGTCTGCCCCTTTGGGGGAAGGCCTTCTCCCTCACATAATCCTTCCTGGAAATGCTCTCACAGAGACATGTGAGACATGCCTCTCATTCTAGATCCAAGCAAGCTGGCAAACAAGATTAACCCTCACACACTTCCATCCTTGGCATCTTGGCTTTGAAGGAAGTAATGGCAGCCATTATTTACTGATTACCACTAGGTGTCAAGCATGGGAAAAGAGATAAACGCAGGAGGCTTCTGATCACACAGCTATATACTGGAAGAGCTAAGTGATCACATTGACCTTATAGAGTGGGGACTGGAGCCCCAGGAATTCAGCAAGGTGGTCCCTGCCATACAGCCTGTCTCCATGGCCGAGTCAAGGAGCCAGCAAGCACTTTCTGATCCAGGTGCTACACTCAGAGAAAAGTCACATCTAGATCCTATTCTCAGGGAGTTCTATTCTCAGTGAGTTCATAGCCTGCTCTTTCTAAAAAGTGACCCAGGATAATGGAATGTACTTCACACATTCAGGATGACAATCAGCTTTGGATGGGTGAAGAGATGAGTCACTAGCTTGTTTCCCTTCTGTGAAGCCCAGGAAGTTGGAAGCTTTGTTGAACAGTCCAACTGAAAACAGAATCAGGGTCATGGACTTCATTACTAGATGTTCTGAGTGAATCTCAACTCTAGCACCTTTGGTTGCATCACTATTAGCAAGATGTTCACCCTCTCCTAGCTGACATCATGGGATGCTGTGAGGTTGAATTAGGAATTCAGTGAAGGCCTGGTGATTTGGTCCAGCAGGCAAAGGTGCCTTGTTGCAAAGCCAGACACCCTGAGTCTAATACTCAGGACCCACATGGTAGAAAGAGGAATAGACTCCTATAAGCTATCCTCTGACCCTCACATGTGCAACTGTGGCATGCACACCACCCCCCACACCCATAGGCACAAAAATAAATAAAAGAACTCAGTGAAGGTCAGCAGAGAGTGTTGTCAGTTTCTGCTGCTCTTCCCTACACACTGAAGATCTAGTTAAGATGCAGCTGCGTTGTTTCATTGCTTCCACAAAATAATCTGACAAAATCGGCTTAAGGGAGGAAGGATTTATTTTGGTTCGCAATGATGATACAGTCCATCATGGTGGGGGAAGCATGGCAGCAGGAACATGAGACTGCCGGGCACATAGCATCCACAGCCAAGATGTGACGAGATGAATGCTGGTGCTCAACTCACTTTCTCCTTTGTATTCAGTCCAGAAGTCCACCCCATGAGATGCTCTGGCCCGATTTCAGGATAGGTTTTCCCACTCAATTAGCTCAGTCTAGACAACCCCACACAGACATGCCCATCACAGTCCTCCCACCCCAACTTGTGCCTCAGCGTGTTAGTGTTTCACACCTAAGGCACAGCAGAGCCTTAGGTTGCAGCTGCCGTTTGCTCCAGATGACACCTAGCCCTTTGAGGCGCTTGATCCTCAGGCTTTGATGTGAACATCAAGTTTGTTAGCCAGCTTTTACTGAAGCTGTGACTTCTGGGTGTACTGGCTACAAAAGAGGTGAAAGAGAAAGGGGATTCCACTCTGCCCTTGTTGGCGGTTCTATCCTACCCTCTGCCTTCTCTAACACTATTTAAATGCAGCCTTAGTTTTATGCAAGAGTCTCCCTCAAACCACTGCTTCTTATGGGAGTCGTGACAGTGCAAGGAAGAAGTTCAGCAGGGGAATCCTCCTACGTGGCTCTGGTCAAAGCTTTGGCTGGGGCACCAGGAAGTCCCCTAGCCTCGGTTTCCTCTCCTGTGAACTAGATCCGGACTTATCAGACTGTACCCTCATTGAAAAATCCCCTGGTGTGGAAATGGAGACAGATGGTTGAGAAATAGGGCAGCTCAGACCTGCTTCCCAGGCAACTGGCCAAGTGGAATGTACCTTGCTGCCACAAGCTCTGTCAATCACTCCTGTTAGCTCCACAGGTCTGCATGCAGCCCTTCTGTCTACCCAGAAAGCTGTCCCAGGCTACTGCTGCCCAAGGCTCTCAGGAGACTGTCTATCCAGTGGGAAACAATTAAGGCCTAATGCATTGCTGGGCTTTCATGGGAGATGGTACTATTAACAATTTAAAAGTCTCCAGCCTCAACTAAATCTAGACAACAATACCCTTGCTAGAATTTTTCTTTGTCCTAGTGTCCATCGAGAAAGGAGGAAAAAGACAATGAAAGAGTACAGAAGAAAAGCAGTGTGTGTGTGTGTAGGTACACACGACTATGCTGGTTCATGTGTGCACACAAGTGTTTGTTGGCAAGTGTGCCTGTGCCTGCAGAGGACAGAGGACAACCTTGGCTATCATTCCTCAGGTGTTGCCTGTCTTGATTTTGGGGACAAGGTCTCTTATTGGCCTGAAACTTACCAAGTAGGCTAGGCTGGCAGGCCAGCAAGTATCAGGAATCCTCCTGTCTCTGCCTCCCCAATGTAGGGATTACAAATACATGCCCCACACCCAACAAACAAACCAACCAACCAACCAACCAACCAACAAACAAACAAACAAACAAATGTGAGCTCTGACCCTCAAACGTAGGTCCTTGTGCATGAAAATCATGCACTTTACTGTTGGAGCTATCTCCCCAATTCCCCAAAACAAATTTGGAGAGAATAGATAAAAGACCACTGGGTCCCAGAATTGCCTGTGCATTTGTAGTCTTTCTGTGGCACAGGGAATACTGAAGGACACACACACACACACACACACACACACACACACACACACACACACACAGGTGAATGCTCATTCCTATAGTTCCTGGAGCTGGAGATTGTGTCATTAAGGGGTCTTAGCTTGTGTTTTCCTGGGTGGGAGCCTTGCAATTGTTCACCCAAGATCCCTGTGTTCCTCCTCTCCTCTTCTACATCTTCATGCTGGGACATTTCTAAGGAAGGTCTGCTTGGAGTGACACAGCGACTGTCTTCTAGCTGCAGAATGTTACAGACCTCTTCTGTCCTCCTACAAAGCTAGCTTTGGGGGCTGAAATCCAGCCCAGGAGATCTGATTTCTCAAAGGCCATTTTGATCTTTTCACTTCAAAGAAAATTGTTCTTATACCCAAGCCCCATTTGGTGGCCGCAGACCTGCCCTTTAGGGTGAATGGGGCCTGTACTGTCTTCTTTATATCCTGTTGGAAAAGTCAGGATTCTAACTCTGCCCCACTCCCCAAGTTAGCCTATGGTGTAGTAAGCATCACCCTTGATGTTTCTGGTCCCCAACACCTCCAATACCCTGTCTTCCCTTCATCTGTGTCCGTTTGTTCATTTTCCTGTTTCTAACATCCCCCATCTCCTTATTCCTTTTATGAAAACCCATTCTTGGAACAAAACCAACAATAGCTTCAGAGATCATGCAAGAATGTTCCCTAATAGCTGCAGACACACCTCACCTGACTCAAGATGAAGGACCTTTCCTAAGAGCCCCACTGTGTTTTGGAAAGCTCTGCAGCTTCCTCCAGTGGAATCCTATCACGTTTTGCTTAACCACCCTTTTCTACCAGTGACACTCATGGAACAGTGAGGAATTCCTTCACACAGGCCCTCTTGGCTAACGTGATGCCCAAACATGGTATCTCTTGGGAGAACGTTCTCCAAAAGTTCTTTTCAGTGTCTTATGGTTTGTTGCAAGGGATCAAAGACAATCTAGCTTGGTAGAAGAAGGGAAGAAATGGTGAAGGAACAGAAAGGGACATTCTACTTTCCATTGGCTGCCTGCCACCTCTCAGGTAGCATGCACACCTTGCTCTCACAACAGCAATTTTACCTCTCTCTGTCTTATATTTATATGTACATATATTACATTATAAATATTATGTCTAAGGGGCCAGGGATGTAGGTTAGTCAGTACAGTGCTTGTCTAGCACGAATGAAGTCCTGGGTTCCATCTCTAGCAGTATACAAAACAAGAGTGATAATACACACCTGCGATACTGGGGAACTGGGGACATAGAAGCAGGAAGATCAAAAGATCAAAGTCACCTTCAGCTACACAGCAAATTCAAGGCCAACTTGATCTATATGAGTCCATGTCTTAAATTATGTCTATAATAGAAATATACATGATATAAAACATATAATAGTCATTATGTATAATAATAATAATAAGGTATGTATGCATACATATAACTTTTTTGTTAAAGTGGTTCTGTTTTCAGAACTTTGAAAAACTCAGCTGCAGACTCTCCACCCCTCATGATGCTATGACGGCCAGCATGCTGCACCAGGAGTCAAAAGTCTAGTAGGTAAATGATAGTCAACAACCCAAGAAGAGCTCATCCAAAACTCTAGAGCTGCCTTTCTCAGCTCTGTCTGCAACTGGAATATCCCAGTTCTAGGAGCACAGCCAGACTGAGTGGAGTCCGATATGTCAGCGTTTTGAAAGGTTTCCTGGGGAATTCTAAGAAGGAGTCAATGCTGAGAAACTCTTTGTCAAAGCATCATGGCTGTTCAAAACGCAAGCGGCTTCTAGGGCTGGGGAGATGGTTTAGTCAGTAAGATGTTTGCTTTGCAAGTATGAGAACCTGAGGATTTTTTTCCTATGGAACCCATGTGGAAAAGCTGGAGATGGTGAAACGTGCTTGTAATCCCAGCCATAGGGAGACAAAGACCAGAAAATCCTTGCAATTCACTGGCTAGGCAGCTTAGCCTATTTGTTGGCTTCCAGGCCAGCAGAGAAACCGTATCTCAAAACACAATGGATTAAGTAAATGGACAGAACCAATCACTCTGGGGTAACCAAGACCCCAGAAAGACAAGCATCTCATGTTTTTATTTTTCTTCTCATTTGTGGATGTTGCTATGGATCTTCAGATATGTATGTTTTATTTGTAATTTTTTTAGAGGTCAGGTTTGTAAAGGGTTATGGGGGGAGGCTCTCAAGGAAGGAGAGATAGATGTGAGAGGAAGAGTCAAATTGGGATGGAGAGCTGGGTAGGAAAGGGAATACAAGGAAGAAATATATATATATATATATATATATATATATATATATATATATATATATATATAAATATGTATAGAAAAGAATTAAAATGGAATTATCCTACAATGAGATGACAATGTCCATATTATACACCACAGGCTAACAAATAGAAAACCCACAGCCAGGAATGGGCTACCTCTTTTGGAGTTGATGACCACTGAGGTTCCATAGACCCCCATTATAGGTCAGTGCAAATGCTATTGATTACCCTCCAAAGCTTGACAGTAAGTCTCAACGGCTGAAGACACTGCATACTCGAGTCATAAAACACGGAGAAATAGAGCTGGAAATTATAGTGCCATGAGGTGCAAAGAAGAAAATAATCAGCAACATAACCCAACCGTGAAGTCTGGGAGCACAGCAATGATTGACTTGGTAAGACACGCCCACTGGTCCAATAGTGGGCATAAACATCACAGGAGTAACCAACCACTTTCCGACTAGATTTAAGGCCCATTATACAAGCTGAAACTCATACTAGATAATACACCCTACAGGACAATCTACTACTATTATTCTTCTAAATGGACATGGTAGTAAACCAGTTCCTAATGACTTACTGCATACTCATAGATTAATGTGTTTCTTAACCTTCATTGGAGAAGCTTCTATTTGCAGTAGATAGTGATTAAATTCAGGGACCCATAACTGGTCAAAGTACAGAGAACAAGAGACTGCAGAATGCTTAGCATTAAATAGGATCGTATTATAAACCTCCAAAGGCTCAGGAATCACTATGAAAGAGGGGGCAGGAAGACTGTAGGAGTCAGACATGGTGGGTGACTACAGAGAAACTGCCTTCTTGGACAGACAAGGGCAGTTGTCCATGTGAATTACAGTGGCTGTATCAGAATGCACAAGACCTGTGCACACTCAAGCCAAACAAAGTCCCCCCACAGAGAGGTGAGATGGGCACACAGCCTCCTAGATGCAGGCAAGTGATGGTTGCTGGGAGAGAGAAAGTCAGTTTCCTTTAAGAGTGATGAAAGGAAACACTCCCCCAGCAGAAGGTCACACATCCAAAGAATATTTGGGTAGCACAAATTGAACTGGAAGTATTTGGAAAAAAAAAAGAGGGCTGGAGAGATGGCTCAGCAGTTAAGAGCACCAATTGCTCTTCCAGAGGTCCTGAGTTCAATTCCCAGCAACCACATTGTGGCTTACAACCATCTATAATGGGGTCTGATGCCCTCTTCTGGTGTGTCTGAAGACAGCAATGGTGGTGTACTCATATGCATAAACTAAATAAATAAATCTTAAAAAAAAAAAAAAAAGAGCCAGGTGGTGGTGGCACATGCCTGTAATTCGAGCACTTGGGAAGTAGAGGCAGGCAGAACTCTGAGTTCAAGGACATCCTGGTCTATAAAGTAAGTTCCAGGACAGTGAGGACTACACAAAGAGAAACCCTGTCTCAGAAAACAAAACAAACAAACAAACACACACACAAACAAACAGGAAAAATGAAAAAGAGAGCACCCAAGTTGGGTGGGTAGGGAAAGGGAGGTCAAGCTGAGAGAAGTTGGGGAGGAATAAAAATGTTCAAAATATATTGCACTAAATTTTCAAAGAACTAATGAAAAACACAAACAGGCATGCAAGAAAACACTCTCAACAAGGTAGCACCTGAGGAATGACAGTTGAGGTTGTCCGGTCCTCCTCTTCCCCCTCCTTCCCCTACCCTACCCCGAAACAGATTTGAACATGGCTCATTTCTAGGCTATTACCTGTTGTATTTACTTCATCCTAATTTGATTCAGAATCTCCTTAAGAAGCCACTGGAAATTCTGTATCTGTTTTCCCAGAAACGGCTGTTCAAATTTTCATGACACTTCAACAAATCATACACCCATCCATCTGTGACGCTCTCCCTGCCTGTCCATCTCTAACACAGCATGCCGCAGATTCCTATTCTCCCCTCATAGGTCATGCTCCCTCTGCAGCTTTGCCTCTGCACCACACGTAAGTCCCTCACTGGGGCCCAGTTTCTCATATCCACGGGAGTGGCAGATGCTCCCTGGGTTTCTTGTGTGTCGTTGTGTGTAGATGCATGTGTACATGTATGTGTGTGTACATAGACCAGAGGTTAACCTCGAGTGTTGTCCTCAGGAGGCTGTCTGCTTTGTCTTTAAAATCTTTTCCCTTTCGTTTGTTTGTTTTGTTATTTATGTAGTGTATGCCCACATGCACATGCATGGGTCAGAACTCATGTGAAGGTTGGAAGGCGGCTTGCAGAAGAATTCCATTCTCTTCTTATACATGTGGGTTTCAGACATTGACCTAAAGTTGTTAGGCTTGGTGGCAACCATCTTTACCCACTGGGCCATCTTGTCACCTCTCCTTTTTTTTTTTTTTTTGGTGGTGGTGGTGGTGGTGGTTGGGTTTTTGTTGTTGTTGTTGTTTTTTGTTTTGGTTTTTTTGAGACAGAATCTCTAACTGATCTGGAATTCATTGATTTGGCTCTGTAAGCACTTTACCCACTCTGCCATTTCCAAGCCCCCCTGGGTTTTATTTGAAGACTGCGAATTGAGAGCCAGAGGATTGGCTCCTGGGTGGTGCATTCATCTCCCTTGGGTGGACGGCCTTGTGATGAGTTTATGGTGGGAATGTTTCTGTCTTAGAATGTGGGTCGAAGGTCCTCCAGTGAGTGACCCACACTGTCTTTCTCTACTAATTGCTTGGAATTTTCTATCTGTTCCGGTTTCTAAATTCATAAGCATACTCTCTAGTAGGATGAGTATTGATTCTTTAAAGTTTTCCATCTGCCTTCGGTGGCCTACAGGGGGAAACACATCCCTACATTTTAAGTTACCAAAAGGCTTTTCAAGGTCTAGTACCTCTCACTACTCCAGTCCCACCCACCAACCTCACCCACATCCAGCAGGTACAGTCACACTGTGGGTCTTGGAGCAGCCCATGCCACTTCCTTCCCTGGGGGCTACCTTGGAGTGACCTCACATCTCATACAGAAGTAGCTCTCGGCAAGCCTGTGTCTCAGAGTGTGAGCCAAGTCCTCAACTGATAGACCAGGCCCTCTGGGGGGGGGTAGTGGGTGTCTCTGAGGGCACTGTTGCCTCTCTTGGCTTCACCCCATGTCTTAGGATTTTATTGCTGTGAAGAGACACCATGACCATGGTAATTTTTCTAAAGGCAAACATTTACTTGGGACTGGCTTACAGTTCTAGAGGCTTAGTTCATTATTGTCATTGCGGGAAACATGGCGGAGTTTGTGGTGCTGGATCGGGAGCTGAGACTTCTTCATCTTGATTCATAGACAGTAGACAGTGTTGCACACTGGGTAGAGCTTGAGCGTGTAAGACCTCAAAGTCCACTCCTACAGAGACACATTTCCTTCAACAAGGCCACACCCACTCCAACAAAGACACACCTCCTAATAGTGCCACTCCTCATGACCAAGCATTCAGACACACGCAGCCCCTGCCCCTCATACTGATTAAACATCAGACATGGGTAGAGTTTTGGTTCTGAAGATTCAGAATGGGAAACCAAGGTGCTGGCAGGGGAAAGACTTTCTTTGGTCTCCTTCCAGCCCCAGTGAGTAACTGTGTCATTCTTTAGCTGGTGGCTATGCCACCACAGTCTCTGTCTGTTGTCATGTGGCCTCCCCCCTCTCCCCTCCCCGCCCCGTGTGTTCCACTCCGTCTCTTCCTGTCAGGATTACCAGTTATAGTGGTTACTGTCACTGTACAGTGGTCACATAGCTGTGACCAAACACCTGGCAGAAGCAACTAAAAAGGAAGGGCTTATTTTAGCATACAGTTTGAGGGAACGGTCCATTGCAGTGGAGTGGAGTGTCACGGCAACAGGAGTGGGAAGCAGAAGGTCACATGCATCTTCAGTCAGGAAGCAAAGGGAGTTGAAGGCTGGTGCTCAGCTGGCTTTTTTTGTTATTGTTTGTTCGTTTGTTTGTTTTTGTTTTGTTTTCAGTGCTGGATCCCAGTCTGGAGAATGGTGCCACCCACAGTAGATGTAGATCTTTCTACTTCAATCAATCCCTTCATAGATTTATCCAGAGGTTTTCAAGGTGATTCTAGATCCTATCAAGCCGATACTTGATAATAATCATACCAGCTATACTGGGTTTGTTGTCTCCAACTGCAATGACACCTAATCCTAAATAATTACATCTATCATAATCCGGTTTCCAAATAAGGTTTCCTTGATGAGGAGTTATGACTTTAAAGTGTTTTCTTTAGGGGGGCACATAATTTAGCTGTAATGTACACCCTCTTTGATTTTGTTTCAGACACATGGAGAGTTTTCAGACTTAAGAAATAAAAATATCAGACACCCAGCTAAACTCAAACTTCCAGTGAACACAAATGTCCCAAGTGTTTAGATAAACTATGTTCCAAAATGTTCCACAAAATATTCAATATCTGGGACATGTTTATGCTATAAAAGTATTTGATGTTTATCTGAAATTTGACTTTAAGTAGATATCCTAGTTAGGATTACTGTTACTCTGATGAAGCATCATGACTGAAAACAAGTTGGGAAGTTGATCTAGCTCAGCTTACTGGCCAGGGATCCACCTGGGCCCTCTTCCCCAGTGCTGAGGTTACCAGTCAACACCACAGAGGGAGTTTTTTTAAATGTGATTTCTAAGGATCAAACTCAGGTCTCATGTCTTCAAGGCAATTGCTGTACTAACTGAGTGTTCTCTGAAAGGTCTCTAGCTTGATGGTTTGGTTTCTCTTAGTGTCACTCTAGGGCCCAGAGAAAGTGTTTATTGACTCAATTTAAAAAAAAAAAAATACAAAAACATTCTTTCCCTCCAGCACCAGATAAAGGGCACTATGGTGGTAGTTTGTTTGTTTGTTTTGCTTTAAATTCTCTCTGTCTCTTTCTCTGTCCCTCTATGTGTGCATGTGTGTGTGTGTGTGTGTGTGTATGTGTGTGTGTGGGTGTCAGTGTGTGCGCACATGAGTGCAGTGCCAGCAAAGGCCAGAAGAGGGCGTTTGGATTCCTTGGAGCTGGAGTTAAAGGTGGTTGCAAACTGCTATTGCAGATACTGGGAACTGAATCTAGATCTTTTGCAAGAACACTTAACTGATTCCTGCTAGGACTTCTTCACATCCTAATTCACAGGCACATGTTTTAGCCTCCTTTCTTGCTTTCTTTGCTGTAGAGGGCTTGGAGGGCACCCTTAACCACTGAGCCACTGTGGGTTTTACTTGCTTTTTAGTCTGCTCCACTTTTTATAAAAAACAAAACAAAACAAACCCCACCCCTCCTCCCTCATTCTCTGTTTCTGCAGTTTGGAAAGGTCTTGCCAAAGCCCCAGAGCCAGGCCCCAGCTGATCAGTTAATTTCATCTTCTTGACAAGATGTAGTTCACGGATGGTGAAGTCCCAGGTTCGGATAAGCTCCTTCCCCCATGATCCTGAGAGGAACAGCATGGAAGTCTGAGCTGCTCATAGCATCTTCTCCCTAGAAGGAGACAACTGGGAGGCAGATCTGTAGGCTTAGATTTTTAAAAACCTACTTTTAATAAGGGTTCTCACACGCTTTGACCCTCTGTCTAGCACACCACCCATAGGTAGGGAAGAAAAGATGGTAAAAAGGACAAGGGGGTGTGGACCTGTTTAGAGGTAGTTCCTTGGGGGTGATTTTAATCTGTTTGTCAGGATACAGCAGTACAGTTCAGTAGTGACAGGATAGCAAACATGAACCAGCAGTGGCGGCATGATGTAGCAGAAACTACCAGGCCTCTGCCAAATCCTCATGAGTCAGCAGCAGTGACCAGGACCAGCCAGGATGCCGAAAGAAGTTCTATGCTATGCGTCTTTCAAGGAAACGAAGATCAGCAAAGATGAAGACTTGACGACACCAAGGAAGTGCTACAAAGCTAGCTATTCAAATGTGCCGTCACCATCTGTTGAGTCCTATTTATACTCCAAACATCACATGTCCTCCCGTGGGTCTTGCCTCAGCAAAACACCACGTGAGTCTGCATCACATGACATATCCAGAAACTTCCACTTCACAGATTCTAGCTAAATCCTTGTGAGTAATCCTCCAGGCCAGACTGCAAGTGAGACCAGGCTCTGCCTGATGGCACATCATAGACCTCCCAGTGTCTATGCCCTTGCCCATATCTGCACTGCTGGGCCATGTGTCTCCTTTCAGAGGTTTTGTGGTTCCAGACCCTCACCCAGCCTTCTCCAGGTACCTCTGCACACCTACTTTCAGGAGAATGGAACTTTAAAACCATGTCCCCACTAAAACTCAGCAGCCAGGAGTTTCCAATTTTGTACCGCTAGGAGTGGTCCGTGCCCATAAGGGCAGGAGCTTCTTGTTCAAGAGCCATGGTTTCCTATCTCTGCTGATTAACTAGTAGTGAGCCAGTCTGTCTTCTGTGTTGCCCTCTGCATAGGCTATCACAGGTGGTAAGGACCTTTTCATTTCATATCCTGCAGCAAGGGCTTGCTGCCTTTTTCTTTTGTCTTTGACACAGAGTTTCATGTAGCCTAGGCTGGCCTTGAACTTACTATGTAGCTAAGGATGATCTTGAACTGATTCTCCCTTCTCCACCTTCTGAGTGCCGGGATTGCAGGCACGCCCAGCACACCTAATTTATACATTGCTGGGAGTGGAACCCAGAGCTTTGCACACGTGAGGTGAGCTCTCTACCAAGAACTTCAGCTCCAGCGTTGATCCATCTCGTTACATGGGCATTCAGTCTATTACTTTCAACAGTGTGCTGCTGGGCAGTGATGGTGCACGCTTTTAATCCCAGCACTTGGGAGGCAGAGGCAGGCAGATTTCTGAGTTTGAGGCCAGCCTGGTCTACAGAGTGAGTTCCAGGACAGCCAGGGCTATACAGAGAAACCCTGTCTCTAAAAACAAACAAACAAACAAACAAAAACATGAAACAGTGTGCATCGGGTTGCATCCTTTCCTTCTGTATTTTGTTGGTCCAGTCCCCCAGGCTGAGTGCCCAGGTGGCCACTAATGCAAACAAGGTTTTAATGAGCCATCTCTCTCATGACTTGTAAGTCTGTGTGGGAGTTCCTTGGGGATATTTACACACCCAGAACTGGAGTAAGTTCCATGCATAGTTTCGGAAGGAAAGGGCAAATTACCCACTATAGGATTGTACTAGTGTTCCTTTCTCTCCAGTCATGCTGAAAGAACACGTGGACAACAGTTGGGATTATCAGCCAGTTTAAAACATTTTAGTTATGTAGTATGAAGTAATACAACATTAATATTTTCTATCTCCTTTTCTTCTCCCTTCCTTCTTCCCCTTGTCCCTTCCCTCTTTCCCTCCTCCCTTCCCTCTTTCCCTCCTCCCTTTCCTCTTCCCCTCGTCCCTTCTTCCCGTCCTCCCTTCCCTCTTCCCCTCCTCCCTTTCTTCTTTCCTTCCTCCCTTCCCTCTTCCCTTCTCCCTTCTCTCTCCCCCTCCTCCCTTCCCTCTTTCCCTCCTCCCTTTCCTCTCCCCTCGTCCCTTCTTCCCGTCCTCCCTTCCCTCTTCCCCTCCTCCCTTTCTTCTTTCCTTCCTCCCTTCCCTCTTCCCCTTCTCCCTTCTCTCTCCCCCTCCTCACTTCCCTCTTCCCCTCCTCCCTTTCCTCTTCCCCTCGTCCCTTCTTCCCGTCCTCCCTTCCCTCTTCCCCTCCTCCCTTTCTTCTTTCCTTCCTCCCTTCCCTCTTCCCCTTCTCCCTTCTCTCTCCCCCTCCTCACTTCCCTCTTCCCCTCCTCTCTTCCCTTTCCCCCCTCCTCCCTTCCCTCTTCCCCTCCTCTCTTCCCTTTCCTCCCTCCTCCCTTCTCTTTCCCTTTTCCCTTTCCTTCCTTCCTTTTTGTTGTCATGATGAAGATGGAATCCAGCTCCTTGCACACAGTAGTTTCACATTCTATGATGGACCTATACCTTAACGCTAATTAGTGTTTCGATGTACATTTTTCTGATTCTTGTGAGCTTGAGATTCTACACCTATATTTTAATTCACTATATTGTACTCTTTAAGACCATAGCTCTGGGATCATTTTTTTCTGCTTTCTCTGCAGCTCTCAGAGCACAGCGGGTGCTGAGGAGTGGTTTAAGGAAAGATCAGAGCTCTTACTCGAGCTTCCAGATTTCAAGGCCTTTTTTTTCTCTACACATCCCTAGGACTTTGTCTTTACCCATTCAGAACACATGTATCAAATCCCTGCCTGGCATCAATTTCCCCACACAGGGTGCCCTCTTGAAAAAGACTGAGGGACCATAGGTCACTTTGTCAACGGAACAGAGAAATGAGATATCATCTTCCATCAAACAAGGAGTGAAGTGTTTTATTTCCTTTTCTATTTCCCCTATGTGTGTGTGTGTCCAAGTGCATTCACCTGTGGAGACCAGAGGACACTCTCAAGTGTCACCCCTTAACCATCAGCGTCTTGTTTTGCTGAGACAAGGTCTCTCACTGAGCCTGGACTCACTGGTTTGCCTTGGCTGTCTTGCCAGCAAGTCTCAGAGATCTGCTTACCTCAGCCACCCTGTGTAACCATGTCTGGCTTTTTAAGTGTGGGCTGTGGGAACTGAACTCAGGACCTCATGTTTATGAGGCAGGCCCTTTACCGCCCAAGCTATGCCCCAGTACCTGAGCTATTTTCTGACTGCTGGCAACGACTTTACTGACTCAGCTATTTCTCAGTTCTGTTTCTCTGTTTTTGAGACACAAACCGACACATTTCAGTGAGTGGTAAATGCCAGAAATTTTCATAGATTTAATGTCAGAAGGGACATTTTTCTCCTCACTGTATCCTTTGAAGGCCAAGGTGTCAGTGCGACACTGCTGATCTACATTTCCAGAGGATGAGGCACTCCCAGCCCAAGGCTGACTGTGCTCATACCTATGTATCTCTAGACAGGGCTAGTGGGCCATCTCTGAAGTCCTTTTTTTTTTTTTTTGGTTTTTTTTCGAGACAGGGTTTCTCTGTGTAGCCCTGGCTGTCCTGGAACTCACTCTGTAGACCAGTCTGGCCTCGAACTCAGAAATCCGCCTGCCTCTGCCTCCTAAGTGCTGGGATTAAAGGCGTGCACCATCACCGCCCGGCCTCTGAAGTCTTAAGTACCACTCAGCTACACCACATATGTTCAGCCTCCTTCCTTCTAGATTTAGGGCATGTTGGAGACACAGATTCTGTCCTATTGGATACTTTGTTTTATTCTGTTTGGTGAGGTATTTGTCACATGGTGAGGGTAAACACATGGACAACATGTTGACTGAGTACTCTCCTGCTATGCATTATGTCAGATATTAGGCATTCACAGAGTAACAAGGTAAAGTTTAACTAGAAAATCATGCATAGAGGCTGAGGTTGTATCTTGGTTGCTCCAGTATGGATGAAGGCCTGGGCTTCATTCCCAGTGCCACTGGGAATAGTGAGTAGTGTACCTCTGCAGTCCAGCGCTTGACAGATGAGGGGGAAAACAGTTACTGCAGAGAGGATTCCACTCTTAAAAGTGCATACCGATCTTTCAGATGACCCAAGTTTCATTCCTAGCACTTGAGTTGGATAGCTCACAACCACCTGTAACCCCAGTTTCAGGGGATCCAGTGCCCTCTTCTCTCTGGGGACACTGCAGTCATAGGCACACACACCCCTCCTCAGGTACCCACACTAGCATGACTCAGTAGTTCAGAGTGCCTGCATTTCTTCCAGAGAACTTGAGTTTGATTTCCAGCACCCATGGTGAGTGGCTGGTAACTGTGACTCTATCTCCAGGGGTCTAATGCCCTCTTTTGGTTTTCTCTGGCACTTGGACACATGTGGCATGTACACACACACACACACACACACACACACACACACACACACGTACACACACACACACACACACACACACACACAAATCTTTAGATCATTCCCTTCCTTTCAACTGCAGTAATTCCCCCAAACAACAAGAGGAAATGGGAAAGAGGAGATGCATCTGCCATATAATTTCCAGGCCTTTCAGGAAACATGAAGTTGTTCCTTTGGCCACATATATGTCATTCTACTAAAAGGAGTGTATATCGTAGACTCCAAGGGAATGGGTACTGTTCACAAAGGAACACCTCAGGAGAGTCACCATGGCAAAAGTGAGAGCATCCACAGTGTCACCCAGCATGGCTTTGGCATTATTGCAAACAAACAACTTAAGGATAAGTTTCTCTCTAAGATACTTAATGTACTAATGTGCAAATAGAGCATATTAAACCCTTGAAGACTGGAAATAGTCTCTGAAGCCCATGAAGGACAATGATCAAAGAAAAGGAAGTTAAAGAGAGAGGTACTTGGGTTCTGTTGAAAAGCCAGCCTGGTCCTCCTAGAGAAGCACATTTTGTAAGGCCTAAGGGGAGCAGCCTAAGCTGATGCAGCCCATTCCCTGGGAACTTATGGCTTGAGAGAGAGAGAGAGAGAAAGAGGGAGAGAGAGAGAGAGAGAGAGAGAGAGAGAGAGAGAGAGAGAGAGAGAGAGAGAGAAGAAAGTTACATGGAACATAAACATACCGGAATCATCCTTCATACCCTGGGGGGGGGATGAGCTTCAAATAAAGAGGGTGCTATTTGTAGATTGAACATCACTTTTGCCTTTGAAGTGATTTGTATTTAATTGCAAGACACTCTGTGTGTGTGTGTGTGTGTGTGTGTGTGTGTGTGTGTTTATGTACATATAAGAGAGGAATGGGTAGAGGAATGTTCTGCCTCTCTGACTGTGTCTGCTACATCCTAACCTAGGGTCTGTATAGAAAGAAGAATGTTTGCTCTGACCCCAAAGAGCTTGGCTACTATGTGGGGACATCTGTGCAACCATCTGGAACTTGGTGCTGGACATTCAACTCTCCGGGTATGAGATATAATGTATAGAAGAGTTGAGGCCCTACTCCACGTGTGACCATTGTTGCTTCAGCCCAGATACAAGCTAGTTTTCAACATCTTGTTCAAGCCCCAAGGTCTGAGCAGACCTTGATATATGTTTGCTGTAAAGCTTAGTTATGTATGTCTTAGAAAACTTGCTAGTCAGAGCCCAGCATGCTGCTCAGTGGGGCACAGGGCTTGCCCTGAATGTTGGTTAGTTTTAAGCTGTCAACTAGCCACCTCACCCAGAATTACCTGAGGATGCTCATCTGAGGAACTGTTTAGATCAGGTTAGCCTGTGGGCGTGTCTATGGAGAGTGTTTGTTGTTAATTGACTCAGGCCCCATGGTGAATGATGCTATCATTAAAGAGGGATAAACTAGCAGGCCAGCAGGCCAGCATGGGGACATTTGTTTCTCTCTACTTTTGACTGTGGATGTTATGTGACTACCTGTTTTGAGTTCTGGCCTCTGTGACTTCACTTCAATAATGGACTATAGCCTGGAAGTATAAGCCAAGGGAAACCCTTTCTTCTTGTAAGTTGGTTTTGGTCAGGGTGTTTTTATCTCAGCAACAGAAAGGAAACTAGAACATAAGGCAAGCCTGCTGACCGGAGTTCTACCACTGCTATTTGTGGGGAAAGGCAAGAACTGATTTTGGAAAGCTTTCCTCTGACCCACTTCCCCCATGCATGCATATGCATGTCCGCACAATTCATCAACACTCTTTTAATTAAAAACAACAACAACAAACAACAACGTCAGAGTCAGGACACCTCAGGTATTCTGGGCATGGATTAGAACCCAGAGGGCCCTTGTTGAGATTTTCAGGTTCTGTGTCCTGGAACAAGGAACTGGAGGGGGGACACATAGAGATATGTCGAGACACAGAGTTTATAAGAAAGGAAAGGGCAATTTGGATACTGAAGTAGTCTAGGGAGCTGAGATGGGTGGAGCTTTCGGCTCAAAGACCCAGGAGTAGTCTTCTCCTCTTTGGGTCATTTACATAGCCCGCCTTTCTCAGCATTTGGAGATTGACTTATTGCAGGACTGGGCTGGGTTTGTTTTTGTGTTTGTTTGTTTGTTTTTTTGTACAGGCTCTATGTTTTTACGTGTAATTGGAGGTTGGGAGGGTTTCCAGTCACCCTTTTTACTGGCTTGTTCCTATGTAGATCTTGGTGCTCCTGGACACTTCTCTGTCCCACTCTCCTATGTCACAGAGACCTTATCTCCCTTCAGGTCAGACTGAGAAGTACTGCAGTATCTTCTACATGTCCCAAAGGCATGAGAAGAATCCAGGAGTTTGCTGGATGTGCCATTACATAGTCCATGGAAAAACAAACATTAAATTTGTTTACTCTCAACTTTAAACACAGTCCTTACAGAAAAGGATTCTCCATGAGGAATTGCTTTATGGTCAGTATTCAATCAAGCCAGGCAGATCTCAGTCCCCTTGAGCAGATCCCCAGAAAAATTTCCTTCATTTTTTTATCTGAACAACAGACTTCAATAACATCTTTTCGTTTTTATTTCACAGGGCAGGGTTCTTTTATCTCTCCTTGTCTCTGATCTTGCAGTACTTACTCAATAACCACAGAACATGTTCATTTAAATACATAACTCCTACTTTTGACATTTTTTTTTTAAATTATTGGACCAGTTGGCCTACATGCAATTGTTAACTCTTATCTATATGTGAACACCATATAATATACAAGAGAGTTTCTTTAGTTGTTTTAAACAGGGTCTTTTGTAGTCCAGGCTGACTTCGAACTTCCTATATATAGTTGTGAATCATCTCAGACTTCTGCTCTTCCTGCCTCCACCTCCCAAGTGCTCAGCTCCTTTTTGCTCTATATTCAGTGCAAGGCTCCAGCCCATGGAATAGTGGTGCCTGTATTTAAGGTGGGTTGTCCCATCTCAATTAACTCAATATAGAAACCCCCTCACGGACATGCCCAGAGGGTTGTTTCCATGGCGACTGCAAATCTCATCAAGTTGACAGTCAAGATTAACCATCACTGAAGCCATGGCTGAGACCCTGGCTCTGGCCACCGCCTTCAGAAGGAGCAGCATCTGATGGCTACAGGAGTCATTTGTGCCCGAGGTGCTTCTAGGCAGAGACTCTGGGCTGGTGTCAGGGCCATCAATTAAGGCAGAAGGGGAGATGAAGTGAGAAGACAGTGATGAGGTCAGTAATTACAACTCAGTGCAGCTGACCCCAAGAGCAGGTGGTGGCAGGAGAGAGTGACATTTTGGCTTCTATCACTTGGGATTCACCTTGTGTTGAGGCCTGAGGGGAGCTCACTGAAAGAGGCTGCCTGCGCCGTTTCATCAGCAAAAAGGATAAAACCAGGAGTCATGGTTCTACTTGCTTATAATTTCAGCACTAGGGAGGTAGAAGCGGGAGAATCAGAAGTTCAAGGCCAGCCTGGGATACATGTCTTGAAAAGAAAAGGTAATGCGAAAGCAATATGTTTAATACAGTAGGATATTTTCTTTCCCTTTTAGTTGCCATTGTCTGGGTTGTAAGGTGCTTATTTGGAAACATAAGAAAATGGGCTTGATTCCCAGAACCCACGTATGAAAAGCCACATATGGTGGTGGCATGTGCTTGTAAACTCAATGGCCAGCTTAACCTTGAGGAGTGTGAGACCAATGAGAGACTCAAAGACTAAGGTAGATGCACTTGAGTTGGCAGCCAAGGTTGTCATCTAGCCCCCACACGCACATGCACACACACACACACACACACACACACACACACACAAAACACATCTGTAACCACGCACATGGATATGCATACACACATACAAAAACTACTGTTAGCACTGAAACTCATAACTCCTGGTATATAATATACACTTGCATCTATTTTATTACACACTTAGTGCTTCTGTAACACCCTTTGTTAAATCCCTTGTAGCTGTCTCTTATTTATTTATTTGTTTATTTATTTATTTTGAAACTTATTCTTATTATTTTAAACTATGTGCCCGTATATGTGGGCTTTGCAGAATGTTTATGTCTGTGAGTTCAGGCACCTGCAGAGACCAGAGCTGGGGTGCAGCATCCCCCTGGCGCTGGAGTCACAGGTGACCGTGAGCTGCCTGATTAGACTTAAACTCTGGTCCTCTGGAAGAGCAGTATGTGTTCTTAACCACAGACACATCTCTGTAAGGCCCCCCCATTTTTATTTGTTTGGGTGGGCATGCACATGCCAGGGAGCAATGGTCAGAGGATAAGTTAGATTCGCTTCTCTCCTTCTTCCCTGTGGTTCCTGGGATGAACTCAGTTCACAAGACATGGCTACTGATCTTACCCAATGAGCTCTATTACTGGTCCATGTTTCTTTCCTAATGATCATCTCCACAGAGGTAGCTATTCCACAGAGTGGCTATTATAGTAAAAAGCCACTATTGTGTATAGAGACTATATGATAATTTTTTTAAAAAGATGTCTGATCTGGCAACTTAGATGAAAATTCTCTCATCCTACCAACCCCATAGCATATTGCGGGAGGGGGCGTTTTGTTGTTTTTGTATAAACCAGTGGGAAGAAATGAAAGCTTTTAGCCTGAGGGGATAGATAATTGGGTTCTGCAGATATCTTACATGCATTATATTCCATATATAATTTTATATGACATACGAATCAACTCTATCTACTGTCACATATAACATATGTTTCACACCAAGATCAGGATCTAGTTGCGCCAAGTTCAGTGCTGTTCTAGTTCTTGGATGATTTCGATAGCCAATGCTTCTCCAGCTAGAAAGAGGAGCTGCATTCTGCTGTTCTAGGGAATGAGCCTTCCCCAAGCCACCCCTAACCCCTGTCCAGTGAAATAAACTGCAGAGGCTCGATGGCTGAGGGCCTCCATCCTTTCCCAGTTCTGCTAGCAATTTTCAGTTTCCCTCTGAGAGAAGCTGTGTATCACATCTGTCTATTCTGTGTCTCAGTGTCTCTATCCAGGTAACCCCTATTTGCCTGGAGTCCTATGTGGGGTGGGAGAACCCAGGAGCTATGATGGGTATCTCAGCCCCAAGTGTCACTGGCAGGCAGAGAGCTAGTCAGATACTCTCCACAAGAGCCCACCTCTCGGGAGGCACTGAGGTCTTGGGAAAAGCTGAAAATCATGTTCTGGTTTCACTAAAGTTATAAAAGTGTCATTGGACTTTAAACCCTGGCATTCATGATCCTCCTCCTCCTCTACCTCCTCCTCTTCCTCCTCTTCCTTCTTCTGACACTTCTTTGAATATCAAGGGCTTGAGGTAACTGAAAAGATAAATGGGCTTTTTTTCACCCAATATGTTATGGGCTGGGTAGGCTAGGGGAGGGGCTTTCATGTCTACCAAAGTAGCCATATCAGACTTCTTTTTCTTTAACTTAGCATTTAAAACTATACACAGCAGTGTCTGTTTTCATACATGTACATAATGCATTTAGGTTATACTCACCCCATCACCCTCTCTTGTCCCCCTCCTACTCCTGTTGTTGGCTGAACCCCATTCTTCTTCTTAGGTAGTGTCCCCTTCTATTTTCTCAGACCCAGTGAGCTTAATTAAAATTTCTCAGAGAAGCATGGCGACTTGCCAGTGGCTACACCACTAAAAAAAAAAAAAAAAAAAAAAAAAAGTCTCTCCCTAGATCAGACTTGGTAACAAAGGGAAGTTAAGGGGAGGGGGATAAGCAAACAGACTTTTTGCAGGAAAGCTGGCTATTCCTTACAATCTGTTAGAGATTCTTTCAGGCAGAATATCCGTCTCCTTTTAACTGTATTTACAGATTGTATGAGCAATACATCCTCACAACAGTGATGTATGGTCCCTGGAGCAATCAATTTCTTAGGAGCGTCTCTACCTGCTGAGGATGCTGCTCATGCACATCCAAACACGGAGGCGTGAGAAATGAGACACTGCTCACAGGATAGAAGGCACGGGGATATTTTCTCAAGAACACTCATCTCCTTTGGAAATAAGGCAATTTGGCTTTTCTACCTGGGTTCTGAATGAGATAATGTTCTAGGCTGGAGAGACGCGGATGAAAGCAGTAATTGTGAAGTGTTGCTGGCAGGGTTTTCATTTTTACCCGAGCCAGGCATGTATTTATCTGCATTGCCCAAGTGCTGGTGTTGGGTGTTCTTTACAAGGACGACGTGAAGCTGTCTCAGTTCTCTTGGCTGGGAAACACCTCTCCCTTATTGGGAGTCCAAAAACACTTCAAGGGTCCAAATTAGTCCTTGCCTACTGCTAGAGAGAGAGAGAGAGAGAGAGAGAGAGAGGAGGGGGGGGGGGGGGAGAGAGAATGCGCATTTGGGTATGCATTTACATGTATGTGTGCATGCATATGGAGGCAGAGGTCAATGGGGGGTCTTCCCTATCACTGTCCACTATTTACTTATTTATCTTGTTTGTGTGATATGTGTATACGTGTATGCATGTTCACAGGTATGCGAATACATGTGAATGTGTATACACACACATTCTCACATGTGCACACATGAGCTTAGAGATCTAAAATTGACTTCAAATGATCTTGATCACGTTCTCCTTTATGTATTTATTGTGGCAGGCTCTCTCACTGAATCCAGAACTCTAGCTAGCCAGCCTGCCCCAGTCAATCCCTCTCCACTTTCAAGGTGCTGGCCTTACAGGTGCCCACCATGTCTTCTTGGCTTTCATGTAGATTTGGGAACCCAGACTTTGATCCTTACCGCTGTGCCGTAAGAGCTTTATCCACTCTACATCTCCTCAGTCCCACCTTAATTTTTGAGACTGAGCCTGGGGCTTTTGGATTAGGCTAGACTAGCTGACCAGTAAAATCCCAGGGATGTCCGGGATGTCCACAGCAGCTCTGGAGTTACAGCATATGCAGCCACGTCCATATCTCTGTGTGAGTGCTAGAGATTGAACTTGGATCCTCGTGCTTGAATGGCTACTGAATCATCTCCCTATTATACCTCATTACTTTAGAATTGCTAGCATTTGCCTCAGAAGGTAGATATGCCAGGCTGTCAGTTACTATGTAGCCACGATGTCACGGTATTAGAATTATGTTTCAATTGTCTGGAATTAAGAATGGCCATAGTCTATTCCTTGAAAATTTGGAAAACTTTTATCTGCTCTTCCTTTACATCAAACAGAAGTGGGTCTGTTAATTTTGGAGATGGGTGACGATGGGCTTTACTCCTTCTCTGTGGACAGTCGCAGGCCATGTATTACTCCCTACCCAGGCTTTCATCTCTCCAGTGATCAATCTTAACTGACAGGGTAAAGCTTAAAGCCAAGAGCCCCCTTGCTCTCAGATGCTACACACACATGCTAGAAAGGGAACAAGAGGGAACTTGAACTCTTCCCTGAGCTTTTCACCCAAACTAGCCCAGCATTTTCAATTGGAGGTGTTTATTGGCAAGAATGTAATTGGGAAAATACAAAAAAAAAAAAAATACAAACTCAAGAAATGAGGAACTTTCAAGGTGGTGACAAGACAAGAGATCTCGGCTCCGAGCATGCAAATCCCCACTCCTCATTTATGAACAGTCAACAAAGCCACGGCAGGTGACGGTTGACGCTGCAGAGGCCTCTCAGATGGCTAGGCCCCCTCAACCTTATTCAGCACCTCATTAAAGCAATTTCAGAATCAATTCCAGATTTGACAAGCCGTCAGTACATTGTTGCTTCTCGATGCTGGGAGTGACATGTTAAGAGCAATTAGACGTTCGTGCACACACGTGGGAGCCCGTTCAGCATATTCTTTATTAGAAGAGGCCGAAATGTGTTATTATAATCATCTAACCTGAGGTCATGGACACATGCTCTGTGATCCCTGCCTCTGTCACAGTCCCCTCAGTGAAATCCCATCTATTGTCCATAGAGATTAAAAGGAAATGCTAACCCCAGATGCGATATTGGAAAATCAGAGGTCAGAGCACAGCTCATGGTAGCCTCCATGTTTTTTAATACAAGTGATGGAAGCAATCAGATTAGCATGAAGGGATATTGCTTCTTCTAACAGATGGAGCAGGATTCTTATGCAAATGAGGAGAACAGGCTAAATAATTTGTTGGTGACATTCTGAGGCCAGCAGTGGGATGTTCTTAGTGGGGCCAGTTTGCACTTAGAGAAACCAAGTGTCTTCTTGGTCTGGAACTCAGCAAGTTAGCTAGGTTGGATGGCTAGTGAGCTGCAGGGGATCCACCTGTCTTTCTCTCCCAGAAATGGGATGACAAGCATGCAATTGCAATGTTGGATTTTTTTTATTTTTTAATGTACATTCTGGGGATTGAACTCATGTCCTCATGATTGCATGGCAACAATTTTATTGACATCACTCCAGCTCCTGCTCCCTTCAATAAAATCAGTCTCCTCTGTTTGAACTGGGTCTCTTTCTGTAGTCATCTCTACTTGGGCAAGAAATAGAGTGTTCAGTGGGAGCTGTTTTCCCTTCTGCTTCTGCAAAAGAAGTATAATGCCATCTGATTTTCCCAAGCTTCAATCAACCAAATGACAGTCAAATAAGCCTCAAGTCTCACTGGGTCCCACTTATTTCTGGGCTCTTCAGAAGGAGTCTCTCGAGATTGTGAGCAGGTCTCTACCGGTCGGTCATCTGTTCTGGTTTCTATTTAGATGGTTACCATTGCTTTTCTGGCACTAGAAAGAAACTTGGGCCTTGAGCGGGAAGCCATCACTCTATTACTGAACTGAATTCTCAGTCTGTGATGTGTGATGTGTGCTGTGTACATGGTAGGCAAGTGCTTTACCACTGAGAAACATCCTCAATCTTAGATGGCTGCCATTTTTGAGTAGCTTGGCACCTACTGACCACCAGTGTGAGTAATACTCATATCTTATAACAAGCCTTCAAATGAGGACCTAATCTCTTTTTTAAAAGATTTCTGTCTTTCTTTCTTTCCTTTTTCCTTCCTTCCTTCCTTCCTTCCTTCCTTCCTTCCCTCCCTCCCTCCTTTCTTTCTTTCCTTCTTTCTTTCTTTTACTTTATATATCTGGGTGTTTTGCCTGGATATATGCATGTACACCACATAATTTTCTGATGCTTATAGAGATCAGAAGAAGGAATGAGATTCTCTGGAACTGGCATTTATAGATGGTGGTAATTCATAGACCACCATGTAGGTGCTGCGAATCAAACCTGAGTCTTCTGCAAGAACAAATATTGTTAATCATTGTGGTAGTTCTTTGGTCCCATGAGGACTTTTCCTAAAATTCCAACTTTAATGATGTGGGACAATAGTGTGTGCATCCAGGATTAGTTAGTTGCTCTGTATCTTCTAGCTACAAGCGGTCTGTTTTGGATTCCTGGCTAACTGTTACTCTATACCATCTTCAACAAAAGCTGATGTCTACCCCATGGGGATATCTTACACCCAAAAGTTATGAGCATATGGAAGAGAGCCAGTTCACTTGCCCTGACCAGTTTATTTAAAAGTGAAAACAGGCTGGCAAGATGACTCCGTAGGTAAAGAGCTCCAGTCTGGTGACTGGAATTTTATACTGATTAGAAGCTGAAGGTGATAATCAGCTTCACAAAGTTGTCTCTGACCTCGGTATGCATGCCATGGTACCTCCTTCCATATTACCAAATAAATAGTATTCCAAAAGAATAACTCTTCAAGAATGAAGAGTTTGTCATTGAAGATAAATTTAAGAGTAAATACTACCTGAAACTGAAAGAACAAGTCACCAAATTCAAGGTTACATATCATTTCACGTCCTGGGACTATGGATTTGTACATATTGATTGACTTATGTAATTTTTATTTATTATTACTACTATCATGTTTCTTTGTGTATGATATGTGTGTGAGTATGCAGGCTCAAGTATGTCATGGTGTCCATGGCACATAGAGGCCAACTTTTAGAAATTCTTTTTTTTTTTTTTTTAATTTTATTTTTTTGCTTATTCACTTTATAACCCGTCCCAGTCACCCCCTCCCACAATCCTTCCCCATCTCTTGTTTTCTGAGTACCCCTGCCTCCTGTATCCCCCACCCTGCCACTTTAAGTCTCTGAGAGGCTAGGTGCTTCCTCTCCCATTGAGGCCAGATGAGGCACCCAGCTAGAAGACCATACTCCATATACAGGCTGCATGTTTTGAAATTCTAGAGAATGAACTCAAGTTATGAGGCTCACATGGAAGAGAGCCAGTTCACTTGTCCTGACCAGTTTATTTAAAAGTGAAAACAGGCTGGCAAGATGACTCCGTAGGTAAAGAGCTCCAGTCTGGTGACTGGAATTTTATACTGATTAGAAGCTGAAGGTGATAATCAGCTTCACAAAGTTGTCTCTGACCTCGGTATGCATGCCATGGTACCTCCTTCCATATTACCAAATAAATAGTATTCCAAAAGATAGTATGTATTAAAAAGAAAAGTGGAAATACCCTTCTACCCGATTGTCCTCACTCACCTTCTTTCTGTGCCTGTACAATGCTCATCTCTGCTGATATATTTATTATATCTGTCTATCTCTTTCACTAGGAAATGGATGCATGAAGACAAAATATATTTTAACATTGTACTTCAAAAGACTGATAAATTGTGTCTAGATTATTGCTGAATTAGTGAAAGAGCATCTGAGGCATAAGAGAGACAAAAGTCATACTTCTATCGTGGTTGGGGATTACAGCCACTGACCTGTGGGTGTCAGTGGTGGGGAACAAAGCATTTCAAAGCTGCACAGGACGTTGGAACTCCCGAGCATCACTTGTCGTTTGCAGAACAACTGCTTGGTATATAAAACTGGTGGCGGAGTCGGAGTTCCTTATCTGGGAGTCTTCTTCACTTGTTTCCTAACTCCGTAGTACGACCAGACCTCAGCTTTTGTCAAAGGTCTTAGAAAACCCACACTGGGCTGCTGCTGTTCCCTACTTCCACGTTGGGCTGCTCCCTGATTGGTTGGCTCCAGGGGCTTTTGAGGGTCCCTGTTGTTTTAGGGGAAAGGTATGTGGCTTTTGAAACAGTTCGGAGTCTGGTTCGTTAATGACTTCCTTTAAGCATTTGTTTCTAAAACCAGAGCATCAAAGACCAGTGCCTGTCTGAAATTCCTCAAGTCTCAATCTCATTGGAAAAGCCTGGCGCACACCCCCAAGGAGCCATCTGTTACCTTTACTGAGCTCAGATAAGCAGGAAGTAGCCTTTTGGGAAGATAAACTGGCAAGTCTGCAGACGGTGTGCTCGGGGCTTACATTTTTTGTTGTTGTTTATTGATTAGATAATAATTTTCTTATGAAGTTCCAAACACTGACATGAACATTTATATGTAAATTAAGATACTTCCATTAAAAAAGTTTTGTTAGTATATATTAACGGTTCGTAATAATGGTTTTCATTATGATCAATGGATATCAATGGAGATTACTCTTCCATCATTTTGAGGTAGGGTCTTATGTATCCCAGGCTGACCTCAGCAGGCACTTTAGCTACCTCCCCAAGCCTTGACTGAGACTTTTCTAGGACTGAATTTAACTTTGAAAGTAAATGACTGCTACCCAGGAAGGCTCAAAGATAACCAGGCAATTAAGCTGTAAGTGTTTGCCATCTGATTTTCCTGTCTTCTCCATAGTATTCGCCTACCAATTAAACAATCAATACTTATCCTGTAAGTGGTGAGTGAACCATGAAATCTGTGACCTGGAAAATCAACCATTATATGAGTGGAAGTGTTAAATGGTCTGGAAATGATTGGAGCCATCAAATGCGCACTCATGGGCAGGTAAGGCTGCTTCTTCCCTTTGACACATTTGTGGAGGCTCCACTCTGGGATTGCTGAGTAAATCTTCAGGCTGGGACTTGACCCTGTATGCACGACATTCCACATGGGAACTGGAGACATCTGCGGCAGCAACATTTTCTAGGCTTCGGGCTGCTAAGATCTGCTCAGTCAAAATTCTGTAATTGGGACCCAGGGAAGAAAACTCATTTGGTAAAATGCTTGCCATCCAAGAAAGGGAGCCTGAGCCTGACACTTACTTAGTATCCATGCATAAAGGTAGATGTAGCGGTATGTGCTTATAATCCCAGTACTGAGGAGACAGGGGCAGATAGGGAGTCACTGCCCAGCCAACATAATATTTGGAGAACTGCAGGTCCCTAGTGAGAGAGTCTGTCTCAGGAAACTAGGTAGAATTAGTAAATTTTAACCAAAACCTGTCTAGATGCAATTTTTTGCATAGGTCTCTGACTACTAGATACATCAATATATAAAAATTAGGAATTGCTTCAATAAAGAAACATGAAGGTTTAATTAAAAATAAAGGATCACAAACATTTAATTAAAAAATAAAAGAACATGAGGATGTAATAATAAAAAATAACTCAAAATAGGCTGCTCCTGAGAAATGACACTTCAGGTTGACCTTTAGCCTCCACATACATGTCTACAAATGCCACCTAATCCCTACATGCAGCCACACGAACGTGTACACATACCAGCACATGTATACCGGCACACAGGTGTGTATACATATAATTCAACAATTTATTTCTAGGGTGTGTGATAAAATGTGGGCAAGCGTGTTGATTGGTCAGCTCCTGGCAAAGACGGATGTGCATTCTTTTGACCTCCTTGCAGAGAGAAGCTACAGCAAAGACAAATGTTTGTGTCCAAGCCTGGGGAACTAGAGGATGCCTGTCCCTCTAATGTCAACTTGGACACACTTTGTCCAAGACAGGGCAACTCTTGCTTATTCCTGCATGCTTTCCAAAACTAGATCAGGACTGTGAGAGAGCTCAGCGGGTATCCACATGCATGCTGTGGTACGCTCATGACTAGCCCCTCTGCCGTACAAACACATACAAATAAAGATAATTTTCAATTTTCAAAGGTAGTCAATGCCATGATTACTAACTCAGGATTGAGGAAAGAGGTAATATCCATTTCTGTTCTTCAAGAGCTGCTGTTTTCACAGGAGGTTCTGAATGGCCTTGAAGCACAGTCTTGTGGGAAGAGGAAGGGTTAAGCTTAGTCTCAAGAGGCCTGTTTGTTGCTGTTGGGGAAGCAGCTGAAGTGAACTTTGGCTGTCACTCCTCAGGGGCTACACACCTTGTTTTCTGAGATAGATTCTCTCATAGCATCTGCAGCTTGCTGCTTGGCTTGGTGGCTGGAGGGAGCCCAGGACCCTTACGGCCACCTTCCACATACTGGGATTATAAATGCACACCTCCACGCCCAGCGTTTAACATGAGGTTGGGGCTTGACCTCTGGTTCTTATGTTTGCACACCAAGCACTTTACTGATTGAGCTATCACCCCAGCTCCTCTCAGAAGGCTTTAGACATAGATTCATTTTGCATTTGAGGGTATAGTCATCATCTGCTTTTTGGAGCAGAGAAGGGGAAATAGCAGTGGGGGGCAGGAGAGGGAGAAGATGAGTTTTGGAGGGGGCAGGTTAAAGGTTCTGGATCTGCCACATACTAACACTAGGATGAAACACAATGTAAGATCTTATTTATATTCTATTGCTTTCCTATCCAGTAGGGATAATGAAACTTAGGGAAGGCGGTAGTCAGGGTTAGGTGAGGCTTGGGGAGAGGTTCAGTTGGTATGAGTTGCTGAACAAGCATGAGGATCTGAGCTTGATACCCAGAAATCAGGCAATAAGCAGGTGTGTACGTACGGTCTGTCTCCTCCCCACTCTGACATGACAAGCATGCACCATCACACTGGGCTTCTTTTTTTTCTTTCATGGATTCTGGAGTTGAGATCAGGTCTTCATGCTTACACAGCAAGCTCTCTTCTGACTGAGTCATTTCTGAAGTCTGTGGATTTTTCGTTTGTTCAAATTTTTACAGGATCAGCAAATGTCTAAAAGTGACTTTAGCAATTTTATTCCTGGTGGCCAATTGGTGTCATAAATGAACATTGTGTTGACATTTTTCACTTATTTGGTTCTCTTCTGAAAACCAGCTAGGCAGAGATTACTAGCCTGGTTTTAAAGGATGAGGCCATGGAAGTGCAGGCCAGTTATCTGGATGGAAGACTTGCACTTAAGGGCTGCTTTCTCTTCTGTTCCCCCTTTCCTGTTTCTTTGTCTGGAGATTGGGATGTATAAATAGTGCTATGGGGCTGTATTTACAAGACTATAAAGGAACACTTGGGGAACCCTGACCAACATGGAGTGATCATTCAGCCCCTAGTGTTAGAAATCCCCCTGCTCATCAGACTGACAGCCAATACTGTTAATCCCCGGAACTGTGAGTCTCCCAGTAAGGTATGACAAACCTCAGGCCCATGTTTTCAGATAACTGTTAGTGGCCACAGAAGTTCCCCAAGATGGTTGGTCAACCTTTGTCAAATCTGTTCTGAGTTTGTGTGGGCAGCTGGGTTTCACCAGGACGGCACTGAAAGTACTAGACCAGACAGTCCAAATCTAGAGCCAGGAGATCCCCACATCTCCCATCCCTCCCTCCTGCATGGCTTCATAGCCCTCCTCTCTGACATATAAAATGTGGTATCTTTGACATATGTTCCTGAAAACTGTATACAACACTTGCTTCCAAACTTCAGCAGAATCCTACATAAAGGGGAATCAAAAGAGAATCCCCAAGGTTCTAAAAAAATACAGATCAGAAACTCAGCGCCAATACCAGTAGGATCAACTGTTGTTGTTTTGTTTTTTTTTTTTTCCCTGAGTGATGTCTGCAAATACTACCATGAAATAAAGGAAGATTATAGTTTTCAAAACTAGATGTGAGAAAATAAATATCTCTTTATTTTTCATTGTGTCCCTGTGTTCCAAAGAAGTTACTGACCCTTGCTGGTTTCATGAATTTAAATATAAAAGAGGAAGGGGAGTGGGTTCAGTCAGTAAAGTGCTACCAGGCAAGCTTGAGGATCTTGGTTCCATATGCCAACACTTGTGTTTAAACAAAAAATCTAGAGGTCATGATCCATGCCTGTAATCTCAGCACAGTAGAGCTGGAGTAAGGATTCCTGGAGCCTGTGGCCAGCCAGTCTTTCCAAATCCAAACCAGCAGCTCTGAGTTCAACGAAATACCCTGTTTAAAAAAAATAAGGTAGAGAGTTATTGAAGTGGACACCTGATGTCAACTTTTGGCCTCCACATGCTTGTGTGTACACGTGCACACACACGAAGGTGTATACACATATACATACACAAAAGCAAACAAGGAAGGGAGAGAGAGAGCAAAGAAAAGGGGGTGGGGAAGAGTTGCTTTCCTTTGTGTGTAGAGTAGACTGCTGGCAGCTAGGCTCAGAGTCATGACTTGGAGAGCCTAGCCAGATTTCTTCATAAACACAGTCCCTGGGCTGCAGCATAGGATAGAGCAGATAGGATGCTCTATCAAGATGAAGAGCTCAGACTTGAAGCTGGGATATCTGCTTAATGATGAGGCTAGACTATAGGGAAGTCACACATTTGACTGTGTTTAAGAAAGGTCACACGTGGAGAATCTTGTATCAGGTGGTTAGCCCCCACAGAAGAACTCACAACATAGGTTTCAAGTACCCATGAATCTCAGATAGATACATCCTGTTTTCTTTTTTCCAGCCTTTCAAAAGTGGTACTCAATACACGAGAAAACCTCAAAGCTTTAAGTTGGCACTAGCCAGCCCAATTTAAGGTCAGGTTTTGCATAGAAGACTCAGACAGGAAGCAGGCTGGTGTAAAAGCAACCAGAAAGGTAACGAAACAATACCCCTCTGTCCACCGACTACACATGGAGATGTGCTATGTCATCTGATGGTGGCTTTGTTTTCCCTTTAGCAGTTTCATTTGTGAAAGTGACTACTACCCTTTAGCACGGCCCTTAAGATGGCTGTGTGTAGAGGAATTTTAATCCAACAACATGGCTGCTCAGGCAAGGGATCACATCCAATGACCTCTTGGGTCTGTATGATCTGGCTGGAATGCAGACATTCCTGGATTATAGTATGATCTGGCTGGAATATAGACACACCCTTAGTACTCACCTTTAATCCCTAACAATGAAGTAAGGTTAATTTGTAGACGGAAGCACCCATGTTCAAAAGTGATGTTTAATTAGAGAGACAGTCAAAGTGACAAATCAGAGAAAGGTTTGACAGAATGAGTCAGAGATAGGATATACACAACTCTCAGGAGAACAGACAGAAACTAGAGGCTACGTAAGAACAGTGCAGAGAGAGCAGCAGTCATCTTGGTCTATTGAGAGGCAGTGCAGTTCAGTCTGTGGAGCTCAGAAGCAGTTTTTACTGGGACAGTTTTTACAGAGACAGGTTGCAGAGAGAATAGCTAGACACAGGCGAAGACAGAATGAACCAGAAGACAGAAGAACAGATTACCAGAGTTAGTTTGAGGCCAATCAGAACAATTCAGTCAGAAGCTGAGAGAGAAGCCAGATTGAATCAGTCAGCTTGGAGAGGAGTTTGGGCCAGAACAGCTAATTGAACCAGCCAGCTAGAGTACAGAAAGAACTAGAAAGGGTGGATTTATTCAGCAGTAAGCCTCCAAGATGACAACTACATCAGGTGAATAAAAGTTACATTTACAGCTGTGCATTCCTTCGAATGAGAGGAAAGTGTCACTGTATAACCTGGAGTCCATTCTCAGGACCGAGCCATGGATGGCATGAGTAGGTATTGCAACTTGTAGTTAAAACAGAGTACAGTCTCTTATCTCCTTGGTGTGTGTTTGTGTGCACATGCCTGTATATGCACATTTAAGCTTGTATGTGGAAGTCAGAAGATAACCTCCATTGCTCCTCATATCCTAACCACCTTGTTTGTTTGAGACAGTCTCTCACTGAACCTGGAGCTCACTGAGTAGGTGAGGCTGCTTGGCTAGCCCCAGGAATCTACCTGTCTCTGCTTCACAGTGCTGGGAATTGCAGGTACATACCATATCATGCATGACATTTTACATGGGTCCCAGGGATTAGACTTCTTTGCTTATGTGCCAAATAACTTACCCACTGAGTCACCTTCCCCAGCCCCAGTCTCTTCTCTTTAAAGGAGGTGTCCAGAGGAAACATTGCCATCTTTCCAAGGACAGTAGGAGTCAGAGCGACAAAGTGTCGTCTTCGCTGTGTGCCTGTTATGATTTTATGTCCCCAGAGTACCATTCATCTCTGACAAGTCTGTAGGCTGGCCTGTTGAATTTTAAACTATTGAATTTTCATAATCTGTTTATGAGTGAGTATGTTCCCCACTGGTTATGACTCAGGAGTCACAAGGAGTGGACTGGAAAAGAGGATGATTTATGAGAATAAGCAGCCAAGTCAGTTGTCCCTCTTGGATCAGACAGTTTAAAGTAGAAGTAGAGGACTGGGCACTTTGATGTTTTAAACAAGCTTTTTAACGAGCATATGTTAATTATCTATAATAATGGTTTCATCATGACATTTTCATAAGGTGCTTACTTTGGCCGTATTCACCCTACTGCTCTGGCTGCTTTCTTTATTTACTAACTTGTCCCCCTTTTATTTTCTGTGAATCAGTGAGTTTGATCAAGATTACCTGTAAGATCATGGGTAAGGATTACCTGTGAGAGGTTACCTATAGGGGCACAGGTGAAGAGACCCTTATGGTAGCATGGTGAGAGGTTGCCTTGAGGAGTATCAGTAAGTGATCACTTACACTATCATGGGCAACTTGCCATGGCTACACCACTGAAAAGAATACGTAGACTTGGATTTCTAAACAGTGTTAAAATGTCTGGGGCCAGTTGGTAGGACTTATTAACAATAGCATAGTGGGTGTTCTCAGAAGGACCACGTGAAGGCTTGTATGGTGATTCTTCATAAGGCAATTACAAAGGTAAATTCTAGCAACACATGTTAACAGGTACATTTTGACTATTTTAGTGACGAGTCAAAGGCATTTCAAAGTATTTCTTTATTAACCCAATAAATGCATAAAGCAAACAATGTTATTAGGGGAATAATGATATTAGAGGAAAATATATAAGCAATGCTTGAAACCTTATGTATCAAATTACCACCCCCAGAAATCCTCCTAGAGTCCACATCAAATCAAATGTACAACACATCCACACTTAAACACACACACATACACATACACACACACACATACACACATACACACACACCTGATTTTATGTATTGGATTTTAAAATACAACTAATTTTGTTACTTTTATTTAACTGATCATTCAGATACTTAGGGACTCTCTGTGTGTAGTATTTCAGAATCCTCAGAGTTTAAATATAGAACCTGTTCTTAAATTAATTTTATTTTTATTGTTTGTTTGTTTGTTTTTGTGTGTGTGTGTGTGTGTGTGTGTATGTGTAGATGTGTGCGCATGTGTGCACTCTCATAAGTAAGGTTGATATTAGCTATCTTCCTCAATCACTGTGTTATTGCTTAAGACAGGGTCTCCCATTGCACACAGAGCTCACTGATTAGCTAGCCTGGCCAGCCAGCAAAGCCCTGAGATTGATTAGCTAGCCTGGCCAGCCAGCAAGGCCCTGAGATTGATTAGCTAGCCTGGCCAGCCAGCAAGACCCTGGGATTAGCCCACCTTCACTTGCTCAGGACTGTGGATATGTGCTTTCTGAGCTTTTATGAGGGTGCTGGGGATCTGAACTCAAGGTCCTCTTGTTTACACAGCAAGTACTTTTCAAATGAGCGATGTCCCCAGCCTGGAACCCCATGTTTTCTCTTCTTTTTAATTGAAAATAGTTTTTTATTTTCCATACCATATATTCAGGTATGGTCTTCCTCCCTCAACTGCTTTCAGATCCTTCCCACTTCCCTACCTGCTCAAATCCACATGATTTTTTTTCCCTTTTTCATGAGAATACAGACAGTTCTTATTTAAAAAAATTAGTAGTAATAAAATAAAGCCAAACTGAAGTTAGGCAAAACAAACAAAGAGCCAAAGAAAAAACACAAGAAACACACACAAATGCTAAGACACAGACATTCAAGGGAAAAAAAAAACCCATAAACCCAATAAAGACAAAATCAGAAACCGTAATTGAAAGGATGGAAGGGACCTATGATGGAAGGGGATGTCTCAGCGGGCCCATGCCGAGGCATCTCTTCCCCCTGAGGGACCAGTCACATGATGGTATAGCATAGAATAGAGTTTATCAGCGCATGGGGAGGGGAGCTAGGAGGGTAATAGAGGCAGATTGAGAGAGAGAGAGAGAGAGAGAGAGAGAGAGAGAGAGAGAGAGAGAGAGAGAGAGAGACCAGAGAGGTAGAGGAGTAGAGGCCGGCCATGACCATATGGAGAGAGTGGAAAGGGAAGGGGGAGGGGGAGGGGACAGAGGGAAGCTAAAGGCAGGAGAGCAGCAAGAGAGAGAGGAGAGGGCAACCCGCCCCTTTTATAGTGGGCAGGCCTACTGGCTGTTGCCAGGTAACTGTGGGGAGGAGCATACCTGGCTGTTGCTAGATAGCTTTGGAGGTGGAGTTTAGACAGAATACTATCAGTAATAAAGATCTGTAAGTTAAATTAAAAAAAAAAAAAAGGCTCAGGCAAAGCATAGTGAGAAAAACAAACAAACAAGCAAAAACAAAACAAAACCCAAACCAAATAAAAAAACCAAAGAAACAAAAAACTCGAAGAAATACCATGGAGGTCATTTTGTGTTGGCTATCTATTGTTGGAGATAGTACCCTCCTTTAAGTATGGTTTACATACCTAGTGAGACACCATTAGAGAAGACTAAGTTTGCCTTTATGAGTGGTTGTCTATTGGAGATAGCCTCTGGAGTTAGGAATGTGGACGTGCATCCACTTCATTCAGATCAGCGCTGGGACCCCATCTGGTGCAGACCTGTGCAGACCCTGTGCATGCTGCCACAGTCTCTGAGTTCATAGTGCATCAGTCCTGCTGTGTCTAGAAGGCCTCGTTTCCTTGGGGTCTTCCATCCCCATTGGCTCTTACATTCTCTTCCTCCTCATCTGCAGACTTCCTGAAGCCTGAGGAGAGAGGTTTGATGGAGACATCCCATTTAGGACTGAGTGTTCCAAGGTCTCTCGCTCTCTGCACATTGTCCAGCTCTGGTCTCTGTATTTGTTCCTATCTGCTGCAGGAGGAAGCTTCTCTGATGGTGGCTGAGCAAGATACTGATCGTATGTGTGATATTTGGAGTTCCGTGACTCATTCTGTATCACTGTTGTCTCAGAAGAGCTACTTGAGACGCTCTGACTTTGTCTCCAGGATACAATCATGAAAACATATGAGCTCAGAACTTGTTTCAAGTGGGCAAAGAGATAAGTGGGATGAGATTTTCCTTAAGACAGAAAGATTAAGGGGAAAGATGGATGCTTCTGACATTGGGCAGAAGATGGTTTACTGTGTTGGTCATCTCAAGGAATTCACTTCATTCCCTTGGGATGAGGCATGTTGTTGCATTGATGGAACTTCTGTTAGCTCACTCTTTCTTTGAACTGCATGAGACTGGTTCAAAACCATCCCCTCTTTGTGCTGTAGATGACTACACTTGCTTGTTTTGTGTCTGGGAACATTTTTCATACTTCTAAAAGCATTAAAATCCATGCAACACCGGGAAAAGTAAGAAGAATGTTTCTACTTGCTTAAGGTCTTGGGAATTTACATATATTTTCTTTTATAGGACAAAGTCTCATTGAGCCCAGGCTAGCCTTCAATGCTGTGTAGATAAGGATAACCCTGAACTCTTGATCTTCCTGTCTCCACTTTTACAGTTCTGTAATGACAGGTATGCAGAATGCTCCATTCTCTGATGCTATGGAACTCAGGGATTCATGCGTGCTGGTCTGTCTACCAACTGAGCTACATCCCTAGAACAGGAGTAACTTTTAATGTGCAAGTTCTGTGACATTTGAGAATTCTTTCTGGGACATCTCTATTGTGTTTGAGTTTGTCACTGTGTCCATACTGCAGGGAGACTGTGCCGGGATATTGAAGCAAAACTCACGGAGCAAAGTTAGGATACCAGAATTTATGCTTATTTAAGTGTGTGTGTGTGTGTGTGTGTGTGTGTGTGTGTGTGTGTGTGTGCACGTGTGTGTAGGCCAGAGGCCTGTTGAGAATGGGTGACTGAACATAGCTTGTTGTGGCTGTTGGAGCCCAGGCTTTGACCCTAAAAATCAAGGTAGTATCAACTTCCCAGAGGACTCAAGGAAACAGAAATCCAAAACTAAATGATGAATAAGTCACTCCAGGAATTATGCCAGCCCCCCTTTTCTGTGTGATCCCTCTTTATCCTGTTACTTCACACCTTCCACCGTCCAGGGCTCTGCCAGTCTCAGCTTTTAAAGTGTTTTTCATCTCACATCTGGTCTCCCAAAGACTGTGACACAAAGTGGCATCTAGCATCTAGCACCTGCCTCAGCAGCTCTTAGGTGTCTTCTTTTGTACCCTAGGTGCCTTTTGCATGGCTTCCGGTGAGCCCAATCTTGAATGTCATTTACGTAATTATTTAGCAGTGTCTTTTCTGGGTTAGCTATGTGGCAGACATAGGCAGAGAGATGCCATGTGATAGCACCTAGGCCTGGTCTCAGTAGGAGGCAGTAAAATCCAGTGGATAACTTGAAGAGGTGGCGCTACAACAACCAATTTCTAAGGCAAAGCTTGGAATCTAACTCTAGGCCTTAGATATTGAATGGCCCTGTGCTGCTAAAATCCGGTGGGTGGTAGAGATAACTGTCCTTTCAAAAGTGGAGATTTAGGTGGTGACATGACTCAGCAGGTAAAAGTTCTTGCTGCCAAGCCTGGTGACCTGAATTCCATTCTAGGGACCCGTCTGGTGGATGGAAAGAGCCGATTCATGTAGGGTTTCCTCTGACATATAAGAAGTGGAGGTACAAGGTAGCAAGGACATAGTGACCATCAGCTGGATCTCTGCACACTTCTTCCTCCTTAGGCGGGAACTTAAAGCCAAGGGAGGAGAAAGGGTGGGGTCCAGGAAGTGGGCTGCTAGGATTCTAATACCTAATTAATTGCATTCAGGAAGATGGAACTTGTTAGAACGGTGGGTTTTTTTGTTGTTGTTGTTTTGTTTGTTTTGTTTTTTGGTTTTTTCGAGACAGGGTTTCTCTGTGTAGCCCTGGCTGCCCTGGAACTCACTCTGTAGACCAGGCTGGCCTTGAACTCAGAAATCCACCTGCCTCTGCCTCCCAAGTGCTGAGATTAAAGGCGTGTGCCCACCGCCTGGCTAGAAGGTTGGTTTTTAAAGATCAGAAACAAGTTAAGCAAGATCTCATGGTATGGCTCAGTCCACAACCTTCCCTCTGCCTACCTGCTACTCTTCTCAGCATGGAGACCAACCAGGGTGCCTTTCTGCAGGAAGCACTGGGCATTCAAGCTCTTGCAAAGTAGGTCTTTAGGCTGAGGCTAGCCCACAAACCAGACTTGACCTCCCAGTGTTTGAGAGAGGCTCCTTGGGAGGAAGGAGTGACTCAAAGACCTCCCTACTCACAGCCTTCTCAGGAGAGTTTCCATTCTGGGTCAAGAGTTGAAACCGCCCAGACAAACTACCTAGCCACTCTGGACTATCTGAGGTTTCAGGTCAGGCATTTGCAGAAGCGCGTCTGGCCTCATTTTGCTTGCTTATGGTGTGACTCTGGGAATTTTTCACAGCTTATTCTGAGTGTGCTCTGACAGCCCAGTTCTCCTGTGGGGCGAGAAGTAGCTCTCGATTCAACACTTTATCACTTTTACATACATTTATTCCTGTGTCTATATTTATTTGAAAAAATTTCACTTGTGCCTGTATGGTGTGTGTGCGTGCATGTGTGTATGTGTGTGTGTGTGTAGTGTGTGCCTGTGCCAAACTGTGAGTATGGAGGTCAGAAGATGACCTTAGGTATTTCCATCTTGTTTGAAACAGAGTCTCTTTTCAGCAGCTGTGTACTCCAGGCTAGATGATCTAAGAGCTTCTAGGTTCTCTTGTTTCTAGGTCCCTGTAAAAGCCCTGGGACTATAGACATGCGCTAAGCATCCAGCCTTTGGGTTCTGCGGATTCAGACTCAGATCACCCCACTGGTCAGCAAGCACTTTACCCGCTAAGTCATTTCCCCAGCTCCCTGTTTTATTTTTAGTGGACACAGAGTAATTATACACTTTTTTATGGGACACATTATGACGCTCTAATACATTTTTATAACATATAATATTCATAAGGTAATTGGCATATTCGTTGCCTTAGGTGTGCATTGTTTCTTTGACAAGTTTGTTTCTGTTACTCAAAAGTGTTGGTTTTGTTTTCTAACATGTTTTTTTTTTATAGATATGTGTGTATATACATGTATGTGTGTTTGGGCACATGGTCACACATGTGCCATGGCCTGTGTCAGAGGTCAGAGGACAACTTGTGGGAGTTGGTATTTCCCGCCCACCATGTGGGTTTGGGGGCTCAAGTTTGAGTTGTCAGGTTTGTGGCAAGGATCTTTACCTGATAAATCATGTGCCCGCCCAATTTCTGTTACTTTTGCTTTATAACATTTCAGGAATACACACACACACACAGATCCAGAGAGAGAGATAATGTCTTTTCTACCCCTGTACATTTAAAGACAATAAAGCATGTACAACAATAAAACTAACACACTAAATTTCCAAAATTACAAATAAAACGTTACAGGGCAAAGGGTACTGCTATATCATGCTTTTATATTTTAATGGTTCTTGAGTTTACTTTTAATTATGTGTGTATATGTCTCCTTCAGGGTATGTGCATGTGAGTGTGATATCTGTGGAGACCAAGGAGAGTGTCAGATCCCCTGGAGATGAAGTTATAGGTGGCTACCAGCCACTTGGCTTAGGTGCTGGGACCTGAACTCCAGTCCTCTGTATCAGCAGTATATGCTCTTAGCTGCTGTGCCATCTCTCCAGCCCTTCTTTATGTTTGTTTAAGTCATGTAAGTTCATGTACACGAAATGGAGAGCGTATGATTCAGTGGCATTTAGTATACTGCAATGTACGGCTTCCATCTGCATCCGAACTGTTGTCATCACCCCCAAATAAAGTCTGTGTCCAACAGGCAGGAATTCTTATCCTCCCACGGCCTCCCCAACCTCTGTCTCTGTGGACTTAGTTCTTCTCGTGATACACTGTGCAAATGCACTTGTGTGATATTTTCTGTCTGCTTATTTTTTAAATCTGTAAGATTTAAGTCTGGGGGAGGGAGAGAGACAGACTCAGAGAGGGTGAGAGACAGACACAGGCACAGAGAGAGGTGCCAGTGCGGATGGGCACGGGCCACAGCAAGCTTGTAAGCCAGAGGACTTTTGAGAGCTGGTTCTGTTATCTCATTGTAGGATCCAGTGATCAGACTCAGATTTTCAAGCTTGCACATTCAATGGCCCGATATTTGTTCTTTTAAAAAAAAGAAAAGTGTGTAAATGAATGTGTTCACATGTGTTTGTGTGTATGTTGGTGCATGTATACATGTATGTGTATATGCACCTGTGTATAGAAGTCAGAGTGCAACCTCAAATGTCATTCCTCTGGAATCACCTTCCTTTTCTTTGAAACAAACAAGTTCTCTCTTACTGGCTTGGAAATTGCCAAGTAGGCCAATCTGGCTGGCAGCCAGCCCAGGGATTTGCTTGTCTCTGCCTCCCCAGTGTTGGCATCACAAGTGTGAGCCTCTAAGCCTGGCATTTTTTTAAAACATGGGCTTTGGGGATGCTATGTGGGCACTTGTACTTGCTAGGCAAGCATGTTGCCAGCTGAACTATCTCCCTGTCCTACTTTATATTGTTGAATACCAGTTTGTAACTTTTTAAGTTCCCTCCACACTAAAGTGTATGTCAACATGTTCCATCTTTTTATGATAATACTTCAACATTTTTATGCCATGTTTTATTGATTTATTCTTTAATTATTTCTATTTTTTCTTACCACTGTTTAAAACCCTACATGTTGAAGCATCTGAAGATGTAACTCTGTGTTGTTTAAAAGGAGAAACAATGTTTAGAGGAAGTGGAGATGGTCCAAGGTGTGATTCTGTCAAGTTGGCACCTTCACATCAAACACAGTTGGCTGTTAGGATTGTCGCTCTCTGATGTGGCTGTTAAACAAACGTGGCAGAGATCTTTGCTGTGTTTTACTGTTTTTCTGACTTAAAAGAAAGCCCTGGGCTTCAGTTGCTACACAGGTCTCCCTTAACTATTAGCGGGGTTTTCTTAATGCCTTTGGAAGTGGACTTCTTAGGCAGGGTGTGGGTGAGCACAGTTCTCCAAATCTCTAAATAGAGAGATGACAGCTCAGATGAGAACTCAGACACCTGCTTGTGCCAATTTGGTATTGGGCTTGGCTTGTCTCCATGCTCAAAGGCTCCGCTTTTATCTTATCATCAAGCATGACATTTGTTTGAACCAGAAGATTGGAAGACCAGTAGCACCAAGACAGCAGCTCTCTCTCTCTCTCTCTCTCTCTCTCTCTCTCTCTCTCTCTCTCTCTCTCTCAGACGCACACGCACACACACACACACGCACACATACTCTTTTCCTTCCCCAGTCACAAATTACAACTAAGGAGATGAAGTGGAGTAGAGGGACTGGGATCTCAATAGAAAGGACCACGCTGGGGAGGAGCACCAACACGTTTGCCCCTCATAGACATGCAAACAGCGTAGGAAAGGTAAACTCATAAGCTGACAGGGCTGTGTGTGGGGGTGTTCTTTCCTGTGGGGGATTCTTACAGGGCTGTTAGGACTGAGAATCAAGGCCTGTGCCCATTGACTTTATTTATCCCCAGTCTGGTAAGAGCTCTTTCTAGAAGAACCTTCCGTAGGGTCCGTTTACTAGGATGAAATCCAACTGTGAATTTGTTCTGAACCTGTTTATTAGAAATGTGATTAGTCAGGGAGCTAGAGAGGTAATCTCAGTGGGAAAAGTGCTTGCCACTCGAGCATACAGTCCTGAGTTTGTTCCACAGAACCCATGTAAAAAGAAGCTGTGTGTGGCTGTGTGTGTTTGTAATCCTGTCACTGAGGAGGCTGAGACAGGAGGATTCGTTGGGCTTGATGGTCAGTCAACTGAACTTAATTGGTGAGCCTGAGGTCTCATTGAGAGATCACCTTTCCAAAAACGGATCAGATGGATCTGGAAGAATACCGTGAGTCTGACCTCTGGTTTCCATAGAGATGTACATACACATGCACTAATACTTGCACGTATGCATGCATGCATGCACCCGCTCATACACATTCACCCTTCCACACATGTGCAACTGCACAGTATCTTCATTTGTGATTTTTATGATTGCTGTTAGGTGCGTAGGGTTTTCCCCTTATCTTGGTGTCTGTATTAGTTACTTTAGATGTTTTTGGGGCAAACTACCTGACAAAGGGAACTTAAGGAAGGGAGGTTTTATTTCTTAAATTACACCATCTCTAAGTGGTCCCAGCGGAAGGAGTGACTGGGACTGTCTGCATCCAGCTTCTGTTTATGGTCTAGGATTGATGTTATAGCTCTCATCAACACAGCTAGTAAGGGACAAGAGGACACCATGCCATTTTCTATCAGGTATGACACATGGCCACGTGTAAAGATACTATGTCTATAAAATATAGTATCTAGCTTGGGTATGTGCCTCGTTACAATTCAGGCCTCATTTCAAAGATGAAGAGAATGAAGACTAGTCTACAGTCATATTCTCAGCTAGGAAACTTTTACCAAATTATTTTCCAAAATTAGTTCCATCAAAATTGCATGGACATACATTTTAACAGGCATTTGTTAGAGACCATTTACTGTACAAAATCTCCTGACACCTGTTCTAATTTCATTCCTATTGCTGTAATACAATATCTTTACCAAAACCAACGTAGGGAGGAAGGTTTATTTTCTGCTAACAACTCTTAAGTTACAGTCTGTCATTTCAGGGCAATATTGGCAGGAACTCAAGAAGCTAGCCACATCACATCCACAGTCAAGAGCAGAGAGAAATGAATGTACCCATTTTGCTTATTAGCTTAATACTCAACTAGCCTCTCACAACTCTTATACACCCCAAAACTAGGTAATGGTGCTGCCCACAGGAGGCAGGGCGCTTCTATATCAATTAGCAACCAAGACAACCTACTCTCTCTATAGACATGCTTACAAGCATGTCAACCTGGTCTAGAAAATTCCTTAATTGAAATACTCTTCCCAAATGATTATAGGTCGTGTCAAGTTAACAGTTAAGGATAACGGGTGCAACAGCATAGGGATGGTGATGTAGATGATATGAAGGGTGGTTTCCTACACTGGAAACAGTTGGAGAAAGGATGGTGTGGTTCCCACACAACCTTGAGGATGCTACATATTATGTATAGGATTGGTGAAAGCAGAGCTGCATAAGGCTTTCCCTCAGCTCAGAACAGCATTACCCATCAAACTCTCCGATTCTTTGTTTCTTTCTCTTTCTTTCCTAATACTCGATCTTATGTAGCCCAGGTCAGTCTCAAATTTACTATACTATCAGAGATAATCTTGACTTTAAGATCCTCCTATCTCCACTTACTTCCTACATAGTACATTCTTTTTTTTTTTTTTGATTTTTCGAGACAGGGTTTCTCTGTATAGTCTTGGCTGTCCTGGAACTCACTCTGTAGACCTGGCTGGCCTTGAACTCAGAAATCTGCCTGCCTCTGCCTCCCAAGTGCTGGGATTAAAGGCGTGCGCCACCACTGCCCGGCTACATAGTACATTCTTATGTTGTGTTTTATCAAGTATAATGGAGATGGAATCCAGGGCTTTATTCATGCCAGACAAGTTCCCTGTCAACTGAGCTATACCTCTAGCTCCTTGATCGTCCCTGCTCAAGAGGAAATTTACACTTGACTCTCAAAACCATTGTAGCCAGCCCTTTAACCTTTTTACTAAATTTTCTACTGTCAACAAATAGCACAATGGTAGGAGGCTTGAAATATGTTTCCTTTTCCTGATCTTTAGTAGAGCATTGCTGGATTCAGTGAAAGACTAAAAGGAGGGGCAGGAAAAGACAAGTCCTATGTGCCAGTGGTGTCAAAGGCTATTTATAAGTTCCTTGCATGTAACTCTCCCAGCTGTGGGAGCTTTCACCCATACAACCTTGAGGAACTCGAGGTCTCAGTTTCATCTATACGCGGGCACAATAGTAAACACTTCCAACCTGAAAGCATCTCTCAGATTCCTTTTGCACACATTCTATGAGTTGGTGAAGGGAAGGAATTAGTGAAGTGTGTGGACAAAAGGCCACATGAAATGATGTCATTTGACAGTGTAAGACTGTGCCTGCCTCAGGGGTTCTGACTAGAAAAGACACTTTGCCAAAATTACTGAAGTAAGCAATGTTCTTTTGCCTTTTCCAGGATTTTCTTCTCTCTGCCATTCCCCAGCAGTCATGATACTGTTTGCCCTCTTCTCTCTAAACCATGTTCTGTGTGGTGATATCACACATGCCCAGTTTTGTCTTCTCCTACTATTAACAATATGCATCCTGTCCCCAACCTCCCACCCTTCTGTTTTAAATGCTGGGATCTTTGTGCATTCAAGACAAATAGCTACTTAAGTTTTTCTTCTACATTTTCTGGAATTTATTACTGATTCCTTTTCAATCTTCCATTTTCCATCTCTTAATCTTCCTAGCTATCCTTTATCTCCTCATCTCCCACACTGAGCACGCATGCACGAATGTTTAAGAGCACACACACACACATACACCATTACATATCTACTTACCCAGTCTATATATCCATTCATCCATCTTACCTACATTATCCATCCATCTACCCCAACCACTTTCTACCCATCCATCCATCCATCCTTCATCCACATAACCACCTATCTAACCATCATCCAATCATCTATCCATCTCATTCATCTAACCAACCACTTACCACCTAACCAAACATCTACCTATTCATATGAACAATTTGTCTTTAACAACCTTAATATTAAATGTTCTTCAGTTGAAAGAGATTCTGGTATGATCCCAGGCTAACAGGGTAGATGTTTAGAGAGAACATATGGTGGACTTAATTATCTTCTGCTCTCTAATCTCTGAGCTAGCTAAGTTAGATCTACAATGTCAGGATAAAAGCAGACTTGAAGATGGCTCTGCTCAGCATGCAGTCACTTCTGCCTAACCACAATCATTCTAGAGTGTGATGTAACCCTCGTCTGTGGCAACAGAGGCCCGACCAGCAAGGTTGGAAAGCCCGGGTCTGAGCAGGTGTGAGGTCTCTGCAAGGCTTCTGCCCTGCGTCTAGCCGCTGACCTCCTCTCGGGGAGTTTTGGTGGCAGCTTCATCTGTGGTCAGGCCCCTGGGATTGTGGGTCTGATCTTTCCTATCATTACTTTCACTCTGAAGAAACTGTTAGCCTCTCAGAGACCTTGGTCAGCCTGGGAAAACCAGCTCCTCTCTCGGAGACTGATTTAATCACTTGGTGTAGAGGCTGATCTTGAGGTAAAAAAACATTCCTTCTCATGTCAAACATGTCTGACATGTCAGCCCACAGTCTTTCCCTGTACTTCTTGGGCTTTCTCAGTTTGGGTATCTCAGCATTATGGGGACAGTCAGCCAAGAGGTGTCTGGTTGGCTTAGGTCTCAACGTGTCTGTCAGTTACTTCTGGGCTTGGTGCCACCCAGCTCCGGGTATAACCAAAATCTGCAGCTTTAGTGGGTCATCCTCCTGTTCCGGGTGACTCACTGTGGCAGCTGGTAGGACTTTTGTTTATAATAGCACTGCTTCCTCACGCTGACACCCCAGCTCCCACAAACCACTTCACAGGTGGCTTAGCTTTTGGAGCAAATAACATTTTGTCAACTGTTGCTCTTTTGTCTTTAGTCTTTTTCTTTTTTTCAAGTTACCTAGACAAAATTAAGCCATGGGAGTCCATTAATAAAAGGTTTCTATAACAAAATTATTGGCACACTGCAAGGGGCTGTGGAGGGGAGTAGGAAGATCAATGTTAGCTCCAATAAACTAGCAGGGCAGGCTTTACTCAGGGGAAATTTGCTCTGAAGTCTGAAGGGAATATAGATTTGCACCTCAGCAGTCAATGTTAGAATATGACGAACTGTGTATTTGAATCGGTGGCCTGGTAATTATTTCAGGAGACTTCAGAGACTCTAAATGTGCTTGAAAAAAAAAAAAAAAAAAAAGCTAACAAACAAAAGCCTCAGCCAAATCTTTTCAGAAACCAGGAGCCAGATAGAAACCAGAAATTTAATTTCTGGTTTTACACTAATAGAAACCAGAAACTAAAGGACTTGGATCTATCAGATGACAAAAAGACAGAGTGTTTGGTTCATCCGTGGATGCCTTCAAGGCTACTGAAGTGGCCGATGGCTGCCTCAGGGAAGGATCGAGCCGAGGATAAGGAAGAAGAGCAGCCTTCTAGATGGGTGGCTAATGGGAAGCTATTCCTCTTCTTTAAGGCTGCATCCTTTTCTTGTCTCTTGGAAGCTTCAGAAGAATATGGTTATGGAGCACAATCGAGTCTGGCCGTAAGCGCTTCAGTGTAATGGGGACGGTTGGCTCTCTGTCTCTGTCACATGAGCCAATTAACCTGCAGGCTGAGGCAGTGCAGCTGGCAGCTAATCTGGCTATTGTCGGAGCCATACACAGGCCTTGGTACCATTTGCAGATTGTTGAGGTGGTGATCTTTGGATGGTTCTACATGGCTCTCAGTGTGAGGAAGCCTGTTCAGCTGCAACTGCAGCTCTCAGGATCCCAGGGATTTGGAAGGGAACCCCTGAGAGCCCCAGACAATTGCCAAAGACAAGGGAGAAGAAGAGGGTAGAGAAAAGGAATTCCCAGGTAAAAAATAATGCATAAGACACATGCACACACACAAACACACACGCACAGGAACACACACATACCTACATGCAACAGACACATAGTAGTACCTACAAGTACACAAAATGCACATGTACCTACATGCACACAAACACATATGTACCTTCCACCTTGGATTTTGAGACAAGGTGTCTGACATTTTTAAAAAAACCATGTATACGTTGGATTGATTTATTTTATTATCTTGTGTGTGTTGGCATTTTTCTAGGCTCTGCCCCAAAGTTACTTGGCAACAGCCAGGTGTGCCTGATTCACTATAAAAGGGGCTACTCACCCCCTCCTCTCTCTTTTGCCTTCTTGCTTTACCTCACCTGCCTCTGCCTCCTTCAGCAAATCCTACCGGTGTGTGCCACTAGACTAAATGTCAACAATGTGTGTGGGTGTTTTGCTTGCATGTATGTGCACATGTGTGCCTGATGTTCAAGAAAGACAGAAGTGATTATTGGATTTCCTAAGACTGGATGGTTGTGAGCTGCCACATGGGTGTTGGGAGTCAAACCTGGGTCCCCTGCAAGAGTAGCAAGAGTTCTTAACCAACTTGCTCACTTTTAACTTGACACTCTCTAATTTGGCTGGGCTGTCTGTCTGTCCAGCAAACCTCAGAAGTCTACCCGTTTTTTTCCCTCAGTCCTAGGATTATAAAGGTGCACCACTATGTGTGGCTTTTAATGTCCCTGTTGGGCATCAGACTCAAGTCCTCATGTTTGGACGGCCAGTACCTTGAAGACTGAGCCATCTCCCTAGCCCCCAGGAGTGACAGTCTAAGTCCCGGAAACCTCACTAGCAAGCGTCAGGCTAGAGTGGCTGCCTGTGTTGCTTCTCTCTGGGTGGGAGGGGCATGGGGATTTCAAACGCAGTTCTTTGTTTTCTTGTATGTTTTCTGAATCTTACAAAGAGAGTATTTTCCTTGACTATAAAACAATAAACGCTAATATAAGACAATGAAACAAAAGCATAGGTCTGAGTGTCCCCTCCCCTGAGGGCTGGGGTGAACAGGAGGGATCCCTGTGGCTCTCAGGGCCCTAGCAGGGCACATAAAGTAGACAGTACCAGTGCCTCTCAAAGAGACAGCCTACAGTCTATGATTTGCAATCCAGCCCAGTCAGGGCTAGCCATCCCAGAGCCTATGTCCCTGTCTCAGCAGGGTGGCTTGCAAAGGCTTCCTTTGGGGACTGAGGGAAGTGTGTCTGGAGCTGACTAAAATGCACCAGTGCTTTAGGGCTTCCTTGCTTTGTGTAGGAAATGGATTTAGTTAAAGAAGAAAAAAAGTCGACAATCACAACTCTAAACCCCAAACCATTTTCCATGTGCCAGGGAGTTTCCCTCTTGTAAAAGACTCCTTTTGTGAGGCCCCAGATAAAAGGAATAATCCCTCTCCTGTTTGCCTTTGGCATAAATGCGGGGTTTTTCACTTGGGTGGTTTGGGATTCTATGAGAAACCTGACAGGCAAAAACACATCCTGGAACTTGTGGCCAAGTTTGGTGGCTGGCAGTGTCATCCGTCACTGGAAGGACAGCCCAGACCAGCTCTTACATGCAGGCACTGAACCTCCTGCCCAGAATGTTCTCCTACAGAGGCACATGGCTCCCTCTCTGTGTCCTTTACACATGTGCTCAAAGGCCGCTTGTCCTCATATGGGGCCTCCCTCATCGAGAGGGCTCAGTGGATAGAGCTCTTGTCACATAAGGCCTGAGAACATGTGCTCAGATTCTCAGGACACAGATAAAGCTGGACACTGTGGGACATATATCTGCAATTCCAGCACGCCTACAGAGATGGGAGGCAGAAGCAGGGGGATACCCAGAAGATTGCTAGGCAGCTCACCCCCTGCCCCAGCAACAGTGATGAGACCCTGTCTCAAGCAAGGTGGAAGGTGTGTGTGCATCTGAATACACACACACAGAGAGAGAGGAGAGAGAGAGAGAGAGAGAGAGAGAGAGAGAGAGAGAGAGAGAGAAAGAGAGAGAGAGGAGAGAAACAGACAGACAGACAGATACCCACACATACATTGGACCACCTTTTTTTTTCCCCACCCTGGCTGGTTCTGGGTATGGCGGTACACATCTGTAATTCTAGCTCCTGGGAAGTGGATGATGGATCAGGAATTTGGTGTAACCCTCAGCCACATAACAAGAATTCAAAACCACACTGGGCTACATGAGACCTTGTCTTAAAACATTAAAGAAATACATAAAATACATGTAAATTTAAAATTCCAGAAGTTGCTCACTGTCTTCATAGTAATACAGATAAAATCACAATGTACAATGTAGACACAGTGAGTCAAGGACCTGAGCCACAGGCTTCCTGTCATGTTATTTTTTTCAGGTTTGTGGGACTTAGAGGGCTTTCATTCAAGGAAGGCACTACAGGGCGGGGCGAGGCGGGGGCAGAGGACGGGGCGGGACAAGCTTTGCGCCTATTGGATGGCTTGTGTTGGGGAGGGGAGGTTTCTAGTCTTTTCCATTCCATCACTCTAAAATCTCATTTTACAGCACATTTTATTCTCACATAACAGTTTCTGCTCCTTGAATGCTATTAACCAACGTTAATGTGTGTATTTGATAACGTGTGAAATGTCCCAGCAGGTCCACGGGGATCAGTAAAGCACAGCCGTGAAACTGTGGCTGGACCAGATAGAAAAGCGCCCAGCAAATGGGGCAGCTCCTGTGTCTCTGCTCTCATGACCACCAATTACATTGGTTGTAGTCGGACATTTTCCTGCTGCAGAATGAGTTCTTTTCTATCTATGGTGTGGCGTGGGGTGTCATATAGAGATGTGGACCAAAGGACCACTAAGCAGATAGAACTTTCTGGACAGTACTGGAGAACCAGAGGTGAGAGAGAGAGGGGCCTGAACAGCTGGTAGGAGCTAGTGTAGACATGGATAGGGTGTGGCGAGAAAGGCAGATGAGAAGGGGGGAGGGGAGGCAAGAGGGGTGATTATTGTGGAGGGCAAGAATTGCTAGAGAAGGTAGACCCAGAGCCCGGTCTTTAGCATCACAAACTGTAACTCCATTGCTTATCGGTGATGTGTGCAAGTTCCCCAGTTTGTCTAAGACCCAGTTCCATCATGTATAAAATGGGGTTAGTTGGGGCTGGAAGATGGCTCAGTTGGAAAAAAAAAAATGCTTGTTGGGCAAGCAAGAGGAGCTGAATTGGAGTATCGGAAACCATGTGAAAAAGCTAGGCACTGTGATGTGTGCTCGTAATCTCAGTGCTGGGAGGCAGAGACAAGAGGATCCCTGGTACTTACTGGTCACCAGCATAGCCTATTTGGTGAATTCCACGCCAGGGAGAGACCTATCTTACAACAAACAAGGTGGATGGGACCTGAGATGGACACTTGAGGTTCACCTCTTACCTACACGCAAACACACATGTACACCACACACACACACACACACACACACACACACACACATACTCACACACACACACACACAGCACAGGTAAAAAAAATGCTGGCTGGGCAAAGGCACTTGTTGTCAAGCCTGGGTTCTGTCTCTGGGACCCAGGCGGTAGAAAGAGGGAACGAAGTTGGCATGTTGTCTTTAGACCTCCACATTTGAGCACACAGGCACACTCACAATAATAAATAAATATAACACAAATAAAATAGAGTGGAGCTAGTTACACCTTCCTCCAGGGATCCATAGGAAATCTCATTAACTATTCTATACATGGTTTCATGTATAGCAGAGTTAACTCTACACCATCCAGCCCACCCAAGACCCTGAGCCTAAGATCAGTTACAAAATCACAGCTGATGTTGACCTATCCCTGGGGGACAATCCAAAATACTCAAATAATGGAGACAGAATCATTAACATACAGACATAGCTTAGAGGCAGAGTGCTTGTCTTGCAGATCCAAGGCCCTGGGTTCAATCCTACCACCATAAGAAACCTTCACGCATGATGTAATCAGATAGAAAACTGTCAGACCGGCAAAGGAGACGGCACAGTGGGTCATGTGCTTCTTGGACAAACTTGAGGGTCTGAGTTCTGGTCTCCAGAATCTACTTTTGTGTCTGAAATGAACGCTGAGAAGGTAGAGACAGGAAGGTCCTTGGGGCTCACTGGCCAGCCAGCATAGCCCATATTCCAAGGCAAGCTTCAGAGTCAGTGAGCGACGCTTTTGAAAAACTATACCTAGACAGTGATATAGACAACTGGTGACAACATCAGGCTTCCCCAGATATATCTATGGGCTCACACACTTGCACACACATGTACACACACTCACAAACATACATACACAGACTTACAAGATAGACACATGCCAAATAACTGATGTTTCTACCTGTCTTAGTTAGAGTTTTACTGCTGTGAACAGACACAATGACCAAGGCAACTCTTATAAGGACAACATTTAGTTGGGGCTGGCTTACAGGCTCAGAGGTTCAGTCCATTATCATCAAGGTATGGCAGCATCCAGGCAGGCATGGAACAGACAGAGCTGAGAGTTCTACATCTTCATCTGAAGATGAAGCAGAATATTGAAGCTAGCAGAATATTGGCTTTCAGGCAACCCACACCAACAGTGACACCCCTACTCTAGCAAGGCCACACCTTCTAATTGTGCTACTCCCTGGTCTGAGCATATACAAACCAAATTATTTGTCGTATTTCTAGGGATAAGGCTCAGATATAGGCATTTTTAGTTTTCCAAAATGGAATTCAGTGATGCAGCTATAATGACCACAACCGTAGTAGTGGTTTATGATGGTAACCTTGGATTAAAGAGAATACTGATTCTAACTTATCTAGAAACATATCTCACAGACAATCAGGTTTGTGTTCTGAGGACTTTCTATTTTACTCCACAGTTTCATCCTCAAATGGAAAATAATGAAGTTGTCTGTTCTCCCTCTTTATCTAGTCAACATCTTCATCTGCATACATATATTAACATACATATCTACTAAGAGACAAAGAAATATAACCAAAATTTGTTGGTTGTTGTTGGAGAATTATTTGTAGATCTGCTGTTCATTTTTGGTGTGCATGCGTATTCATGTATGTGAAGATATGTGTATGTATGTGTAGACAACCTCAGGTATCATTCCTTCTGCATGCTGTCCACCTTAATTTTGAGACAGGGTCTCTTACTGGCCTGGAACTCTCTAAGTAGCCTTGGCTGGTTGGCCGACAAGCCACGGTCTGCCTATCCATAACACAAGCTGATAAGCACACACCACCATGCCTGGATTTTCCACATCAGTTCTGAGGATCAAACTCAGGGTCCTAAGAAACACTTGGCCCCCCTGAATCATCTCCCCAGCCTCTTAAATGTCTTTTTCTTAAACTTCCTTGACAAAAAAGGACATACCTGGCTACTTTAAGAGAAATCAGAAATGTGACAGTGGTGTTTTCATTCTCTGTTGATGGAGGCAGCCTCTACCTTCAGGAAAGAAGGGTAGAGATGATTGAGAGCTGAGAGGCGGAGCTAGCCTTTGCCATCTCTAAGAGGATGAGTAAAGAGAAAAGAGAGGATTAAGTACCAGAGGCTCACTTACTTTGAACTGTGAATTGTAACATAGAAGCTTTGCTATTAAGGTCCATAGATGTGGAGAGAATGGTGGTGTGGGTGGAGAATGCCCTTGATGTCAGGGATGCTTGGGGACATGAGGTCAAAGCCAAAATAAAGGCCAAAGTAACCTCTATTCTAAGTTGTCTCTTACTACACTGGAGAAGAAGGTAGTTGACCAACATCCTTCTCAGCAGTGCCTATAGGCCTCCTGAGGAGCTGACGGAGGGATGGAGTCTGGGAGAGGTATTTATTTCTCTGTGTTTATGAGCGATGCTTTAAGGTTCTGAGGGTTGTGTTCATGTTCCAGACTGGCTGGATACCTGACCTTCTCCAACCAAACCCGATAACTTGCTTCAGGTGATTTCCTAGGCACTTCAAAAGGGAACTTAGAGAAACTTCCCTTATCACCTTGCAAATATGAGCTGCTGCATTTTTATCCTGATGAATATTTTTTTCTCCCTTGCTTTCCCTCACTGCTCCCACAATTTTGAGGTAGGGTCTCATGTGTTCCGCGCTGCCTTAGAGCTACTGTGTATGGGAGGATGATCTTAACTCCTGATCCTCCTGCCTCCACTTCTAGGAACCTGGGGTTCCAGGTATGGTCCACCTTGCTCAGTTTATGTGCTGTTGAGAATTGAACTCAGTGCTTCACGAAGGCAGGCAAACACTCTGTCACTTGTGCTACAACCCCCCACCCCCAAATTCTACTGTTTAATTCCTTGCATTTACTTGTCTTTCTAGACTGTTTTCTTGACAGCTCGGTGAATGATATGTGACACCTGAAATCTTTCTAATGATCTCCCTGGATAGTGTACCTTACCATCCAGATGGTCAGGACTGTGGGATATCAGCTACCAACTCAGGTCAGGCTGAGAATGGCAGATTTAACTGGCTTGCCCATTCTTGGACCAGTCCAAAGGTTGCTTTTGAAAATTTGAGAAATATAGATCTAAGGCTGAAGGTATGGCTTAGGTGATAGAGTGCTTGCATCACGTGAAGCCTTGGACTTAATCCCTTGCAGTATATAAGCCAGGTAGGATGGAACGTGCCCGAAATCCTAGAAGCAATTAGATGACTTTTCACTTGGGAAGTGAAAGCAGGAAGGTCAAAAGTTCAAGGTTATCTTTAACTACATAGTCAGTTTGAGGCCAGCCTATGTTCCATGAGACTGAATCACACACACACACACACACATGAATATAAAACTCAAAATAATTTACCATTATAGTTACCAGGTATAAACGTAGTTTCCATTTTGGTGAATTATTTACATATTAACTATTACACACATTTACCATATCTATACAGATATTTGTAATATCTTTCCATCAAAGATACATATGTACAAATATTTTTTATTTGTACTATATAATATGCATTTAAAACACACAATGGTTATACCAATGGGCGTACCCTCGTTAGGCCAGCTGTTAACGGTTCTTAGGTGATTACATCATAATGTATTTAACCACACATGCTCATTGACTTACAAGGGATTATATTCAAATGAACCCTCTGTACATTGAAATATTTACTGTAAGAATGCATTTAATACACACACAGGTACCCAACATTATGACTAGCCCAGCCCACCTTATGCATGTTAAAACACTAGCCTTCCATAGGTTGGCCAAGTCATTTGACACATCACTCTATTCATCACAATAGTGTTGAATCGCTCATGTAAACGATTAAACATGCTACTGGAAGTGAAAGCCAGGATGCTTGTCTGGACATGTGTTCACACATCGCTATTCAGTCAAACTATCCTGAGTTGGCAACTGTACATGTTTTTAATTTTTGGCTTTTATGTTGTTTTTATTTTTCTGTCAGAAGCAGTGCTCTGATGTAAGTCACCTTTCAGCTGAATATCCAGAGAGGATCATATTTTATATTAAATTCCATGGGATTAATGATTGGCTTTGTACAGAACAGAAGCGCTACAAAAGAACATACATGGGTTGTTTGTCTAAACAATAGACAGTTATTTGGGGCTGAAAGTTGGGGGGGGGGAGTGCGGAGAAAACTTCAGGGAATCTTCCAGTGTGACCAATCTGAGCCAGCTAAACGTCAGCAAACAGGGCTGGGAGGTGGGTCTGTTGGTAACTAAAGTGCTTGCTTGGGAGTGTGAGTACCTGAATTTGAGCTCCAAAATCCAAGAAAAAGTACCTGGCATGGTGGCACATGCTTGTAACCCCAGTGTTGGAGAGGTGGAGACAGGAGGATCTCGGGGACTTACTACCAGCCAGCCTGGCCTAGGTGGTGAGCTGCTGGCCAGCGACAGACTCTCTCTTAAATCAGGTGGGAAGGGATCTGTTTCTCTGTCTATAAAATGAAAATCACATTAACGTGTTCAATAAATGAAGCAGAGTAACACAGTCAAGTAAAACTTTTACAGAAAAGGCCCCGCCCACCTCACAGAGTTTGATTGGCAGTTCCAACACAGTCACGTGAAATGAAGAAATAGCATCTCTGTAACAGGGAGAGGCACACCAGGTGTGTATCTGTGAAACCAGGATACTCTCAGCTTCTAGAAAGATTCTGGATACTAATTTACATTTCCAGGCTCTTGGGCTGTCTTAAACAACAAGACTATTGTTTAAGATCCACTGTGGCTGTGATGGATCTTAGTTACTAACACCCAAATAAGCCATTGTGTTTGTATGGGAACAAGGAATGGTAAGGATTCAAGGCAGAAACAAACAAACAAACAACAAACAAAACAACAACAAACCTCCAGTGCTGTCTCTTTTGACCACCTTTTACTAAAATGCAAGTTTCCTGGGAGGGCTTACTTAGATGGGCTGCATCAGAATTCCCCCAGTGAGATTAGTCTCTGACTCTTTTTTAGTAATCAACAGCCCTCTTTAAAATACTGAGATCCTGAATCCCTACACCCTAGTTGGGAGAATTTGTCTCTCTGTTCAGGAAGCATTTGGGAATGAGAGATTTTTCTTTCCCATTCAGCTCCAATGAGCATACATTTTGGCTTTGTGAGAGGTGAATGGTTTTAAGTTTGGAGTTCAAGGGAGACACTGAGATGGACTGACTTTTGGGGTAAGAGATTTATTAGAACAGTTATCAATGCCATAGGCAGTCAGAGAACACTGTGGTGGGGGCTCTTAGGAGAGTTCTAGCCTCAAGTGATGGGGGCGGGGGCTTCTTGTAGATTCCAGAGAAAAGGAGAGGTTCTACACCACGTAGTTGATTGCAAGTAAATGTTTGCAATCTGGCTGTCTCAGAGGCACCAAGTGTATATCCATGAACTTCTGAAGCTCCTCTCTCAGCTCCTGGGCCATAGGGCATGAGGAAGGGGGATCTTACATTGCCAGGAGGGGACGAGGGAATCTTGCTGAGATGGCTCATCGGGTAAGGGTGCTGGCTGTGCACGTAAGGCAACCTGAGTTCAATGCCTGGAACCCAAGTGTGGTGATTTAGATGGGACATGACTCTCCTATAGGCTTACATATTTGAATATTTGGTCCCTGGTTGGTAGTGCTCTTTGAGGTGGATGTGGAACCTTCAGGAAGTGGAGGCTCACTGGAGGATGCACACTGCTGGAACAGCTTTCAGAGTTCCTAGCCTTCTACCACTTCCAGATCACGCTGACCCAAGCTTGCCATAGAAGATGTAATCTCTGAATTTCCTATTCCAGATGCTTGCTGCCACATTATGCCAGTCACTATGGAGTCTCCATTTGGACCCAGAAGCCCAGGTAAACTCATTCTTCCTTAAGCTGCCTTTGGTGATGGTGGTGGGTTTGTTTTTGTTGTTGTTGTTTTGGTTTGTTTTTGAATCATAGCAACAGAAAAGTATCTAATAAGCCAAGTAAAGGTGGAAGGAGAGAACCAACTCTCCAAAACTGTCCAGTGATCTCCATATGCATGTGTACCTTTCCCTCACATCACTCACACATAAGAAGAAGTTTATTAAAAGGAAAGATAGTCATATCTAGGTCCTGTCCTAGACAGCCCAGGGTGACTGTTTTCCATTAACAATCAGATGTTGTCAGTATGTGCTAGTCAGGGAAGAATGATGGAGAGACAGGGAGGCGTGGGGGCTGGAGAGTGTAATCTGGCCTATGCCTTTACTGTCAGCTTCAGCTAGATTGGCTCTGTGTCCAGTGAGCCTCAGGGAGCCTCTCACCTCCTTTCCAATGCTGGGATAGTAAGCTGTTCTAGTTTCATTTTGTCTCTGTGATAAAACACTCTGACAAAAAGCAGCTTATTGGAGGAAAGGATTTATTTGACTTATACTTCCAGGTCACAAACCATCGTAGAGGGAAGTCAGGCAGGAACTTAAGTCAGGAACTTGAAGCAGAAACCACGGAAGAACACTGCTCGTTGGCTGGCTGGAAGACTCCATTTAGTTAGCTTTCTTATGTAGCCTAGAATCACCTGTCTAGCGATGATCCCACTTGCAGTGGGCTAGTCCCTCCCACCCCCTCCCACCCCCTCCCACCCCCTCCCACCCCTTCCCACCCCTCATTAGTTAACAATCACGATGAAGACAAGCTCACATGCCAATCCGATCTAGGCAATTCCTCAGTCCCTCTCACATGACTGTAGGCTGTGTCAGGTGGACAATTAAATCTTACATCTCTCCTATGACTCTAGGCTGTGTCAGGTGGACAATCAAAATCAGCAAGGAACCGAGCATGTACCACTATATGGGCTTTTTTACATGAGTTCTGGGAAACCAAGGTACTAAAAGCTCACAAGGCAAGCACTTCATAGAATGAGCTCCCCCGGCCACAGCGAGAGTCTTTTATTACGATTCACCCTGGAGGCCCATTGACCTTGCTTTTCTGGCAGGTGGTTAAGGACGAGTAGCTATGGCTTCAAAGCAGACGTATTTCAAAGCTTACGCAGAAGTCCAATCCTCAGGCAGGACAGGACAGGGTCCCCTGCTCTGATTTTAGGGATGAAGGAACTGACTTCTCCAAGATTGATGACTGATGTCAGCAAAGATGCTCAGCTTTGACAGGCCAAGTCAGAACTAAAGCTCGTTCTTCCAGCCCAAGGCTCCCAGCTCTGTTCATACCCTTAGAGAAACTGGAGGAGCACACGGGGATTTTCCAGCTTGCTTTAAGGAGGATCAAGGAGACGTTGTGTGAGCCCCAAAGATCTTTTAAGCCTGTAAAGGAGAGCACCCTTTGGGGCCTTTAGTCTCTATCTGGGAGGTCTTTATGTCATCTCTGTGTTTTACAGTTTGATTTAAGCTACCAGTTCTGAGCTCCATACCTTCAGGGTGTGCGTGAAGGGAGTAGTAATCACGACTGTGCTCCTGCCAGCATCCTGGAAGACGGACTTGTGTTTTGAAAAAAATATTCTAGAAGAATCTACAACCTCTGCTACATCAGGAGCCTACTTTAGTGTTTTCTCTCCATACAGCATTGAGAATTAAACCCAGAGACTATTGCTAACAGAGGCAAGCACTGGATGAAGAGTCTGACCACGTGACATCTCTAGCATCATCTGCCTCAGGACCACCAAGCTATAGCTTGCATCTTGAATGTTTCGTCCAAAGTGCTGTGTGTTGATGGTTTGCTCCCAGTTCTTGATGCTATCAGGAGGCAGAGGGAGGAAGAGGAACCTTTAAGAGATGGATGGGACTTGGGTCAGAGAAAATTAGGTCATGCCGATCTCTTCTTTCTTCTCCTTCTCTTTCTTTCTTTTCCTCTTCCCTTCCTGCTTCCTGGTCCTGTCCTTTCTCCTCCCTCCTTTTGTTTCCTGGCCATAGCATTGTCCTAAGGTAAGCACTCTCCCGTGCCACACCCTATTCCCTGATGTTCTGTGCAGTCACACTCATGAAGCAACAAACCCTAGTGACCACACACCAACCCTGTGACCCCAATACCATTCTCACTTGTTACAGCGACAGGAATCTGCAAGCATGGTCATTTTCTTTCTTCTTTCTGTCTTTCTTTCTTCCTTCCTTCCTTCCTCCCTCCTTTCTTCCATCCCTCCCCCCTCTCTTCTTCTCTTTCTTTCTTCTCTTTCTTTCTTCTCTCTCTCTCTCTCTCTCTCTCTCTCTCTCTTTCTTTCTTTCTTTCTAGACAGGGTCTCATGCAGCCTAGACTGGCTATGTAGTTGAGGACAATCCTGAGTCTCCTGCCTCTACTTCCCAAGTGCTTGGATTATAGGCATATTTTGTCACATATACAATCACTTAAATTATTTTTTAATAAGTTATTTCACTGGGCCTTTACTCTGCTCATCCTGGCTCTCTTCCTTGTTCACCTGCCTGTCTGCTTTCCACTTTGCTATCAAGGCACAGGCCCCATGTAACCTCTGTGAGTTATGTCTCTAACCTATATATTTAGTTGGGGAGGGAGGGGAAAGAAGCAATGAAGGGAGGGAGGGAGGGAGAGAGGGAGGTAAAGAGGGAGAGAGGGAGAGAGGGAGGAAGGGACAGAAGGAAGGATAGGGGAGAGAGGAGAGAGTTGCTGGAGTTGGTTCTCTCCTTCCATTCTGTAAGTTCCAGGGATCAAACACAGGCTGTCAGATTTGGAGGACAGGACCTTTACCTGCTGAGTCATCTTGCTGACCTCTGTAATCCATTTTGAAAGCAAACATTTTTTTAAATAAAAAAGTGGTAGTCACTAAAGAAATACAGAAAGTGAGAAATAATAAGGGAAGAACCATAGTTTTTCTTTTTAATCATAAGTTACATGCAGCCAACTTTGTCTTACTGAATCTACACAGCAGTCAATTTCTCACAAGAGAAACTTTAGAACCTGAGTTCTTAACCACCATCTCCCTTCCCTTCTGAGATGCTAAGGAAATGGACCTAGGTCTGTGGGAAGGATTCAGCTACTTCCTTACAAGGAACTGTTCCCTATTTACCTCAAGAGATCTTCTAGCAGCTTGTGGAAGGAAGAGGATACTGAGATGGCTGGGCCTTTACTCTGCTCATCTTGACACATGGCACAATTCCCTGTTGACCCAGATGTCTGCTTTCCACTTTGCTATCAAGGTGCAGGCCCTATATAACCTCTGCAAATTGCATCTCTAAAATTCATATGCTAAATTTCCAACCTCCAATATCTTAAAGGATGAGTGTATTTGAAGATGAAGCAGCTCTCTTGCCAGAATGAAGATTCCTAAAGAGACACTTAGTTCCTCCCTTTGGCTATCAAACTGTTAAAACAATGAACCCCAAGAAATTAATTTTTTTCCAGGAGATTTGTGCTGAGGAAGAGACGGGCTGAAGTCTGGTGTCAGCTGGAGGAGGAGCTTGTTCCCCAGGAAGTTATTTCACACAGCTCTGATAACTTGTCAGAGAACCTGGAAAGAGAGACGAGAGTGGAGATGTTGCTGCCTGCATCAGTGATGGGCAGGACCACACCTTCATCAGGCTTGCTTAGTTATGCATGTCTCTTGCCCTCTATTTAAGTGTAACTTTCATGTCAGGACCCCAAAGGTAGACGGAGTGGGGGCCATATCTCTGGACCTCTTGTGGCTCTTCCCCATCTGGTTTTTCACTGTAACTTGTGTTTTAATTGGTTTACTGAGGACAGGTGAGCTAGGAGGTACTAGAGCATAGGCTCTGACCCTAATAACTATAGAAACAATGGGGTCTATGATGATCCCCCCAAAATGTCAAGTGCTGAAACACAATAGGCATGTGATTTTGTCAGGCAGGAAAGCACGAGGTGGGGATATGGCCATTAGGATCTCCCTCATGAACTCAATTTTACCACAAAGCAAATAAGTTCTATCTGTTTCTCCTGCTTCTGCTCTGTGAGGACAGGGTCTCTCCTAAGGATGCTCAGGGCCTCATCTTGGAGGTGGAGAGTGGACTGTGACTAACCTGCTCGTCCCTTTATCTCCGACTCAGCAGCCTCTAGAGCTGTGAGAAATCAATTTCAGCTCTTTGTCAATGGCCCAATGCCAGGGGTTTAGTAACAGCAGTACAGACTCAAGTATGGGCTTTAAAACTGTGAGGTGATTAAAAGGAGGGTCTTGGGTGGGCTCTCCTCTGATCTGGCTGGTGTCCCTGTAATAGAGGAGACTTGGGTATGCTGGGAGAGACCAGGGAAGTGCTCACGGAAAGGCCCAGAGAGAACAACAGCAAGAAGGCAAGAAGGCTGTCAGCTAAAGTTCTGCTTCTGAAGCGAAAAAGCCTGCTGCTGCCTCTTCCTCACTTCCAACTTCCAGAACTATAGTAAGTTTCTGCTTTAAGCACTTGGTCTCTGTCAGTGGAATCTGTCTGTCTGTCTGTCTGTCTGTCTGTCTGTCTATGTCTCTCTCAGTTTCCCTGTCTGCTTTGTTTAGGGTTTCTGCTGCTGTGATAAATGCCACGACCAAAAGCAACTTGGGGATCAAGGGTTTATGTAACCTTACACTTCCAAGTATCATCAGTCCATCATTGAGAGAAGGCAAGGTAGGAACTGAAGATTGGAGCCTGGAGGAGGAACCGAAGCAGAAGGCTCTCTACCATTTTCTCCTCCCGTACCTCTCCCCTCCCCTCATCTCTCTACCCTGAACACCACCCTCTTTCTCTTTCTGTCTGTCTCCATCTCTATCATCAGTCTGTATGTATCTCTCTACTTCCCTCTCTCCATCTCTTCCTGTCTCCCTCTTTCTCCTCTTCTCTTCCTATCTTCCTCCCTAACCTCTTTATCCCAATAGCTCAGTTCATGTTTTTCTTTCTATATCTTTGTCTGTTTCTATCTCTCCATCTTTATCATGTCTTTTTCCTCTATCTCTCTATCTCTATCTCTATCTCTATCTCTATCTCTGTATATCTATCTATCTATCTGTCTATCTATCTATCTATCTATCTATCTATCTATCTATCTATCTATCTATTTCTGCCTCTCTCCCTTTCTCCCTATCCTCAAATAATTGAAATCTCTCTATTAACCACTTCTGGTAGAATTCTCCCTCTTTTCCTAGTGATTTCCCAAGGTTCCCTCTGGACCACAAGCTTCTTGAGAGCCACACTGCCTGCCTGGCTAATTACTACATTGACAGCATCTAGCATGGCACTGAGTATATCTCAGGCTTAGGAAAGTCAGATATGAATGGATGACTTATCAATGGGATGCTTTCTGGGAGTCCTGATACAGAGCAGGGATGGCAGGCAGGCAGGCTTCGGGGGAGGGGCTATCCAGTCCCTCCCTCATTTCTGTTCATTGGAATGTCCTGGATCAATCCTGCAATTTTTCCACTGCCCCCCCTCCCAGCCTCCAGCCTCCAGCCTCCCAGCCTCCCAGCCCATGGCTTTAGCTTTCATCCCCCCCACCCCAGCCTCCCCCATCACCACTTAATGACATGCAGAAGATGTGAATTCCCCTAGGCCCAGTTGTGTGGTCCTCTCCTCAAAGGCTAGCTCCCCACCCTCGCTCCAGCAAGTCCCTTTGGAGGGTCTGACAGACAGTCTTCTTTTCTCACCCCTCCAGCTGGACCCACTCAGGGAGCAGAAGGACATTTCTGGGAACTGAACAGGGAGGAGGAGCCAGGAAAAGCCACAGAGGCACAAGCTTGGGCTGTCTGTGCTCTGTGCCTGTTGTCCAAGTAGGGCTCCAAGCCGCCTGGGTGAGGTACACTGGAATGACAGAGGGGAAGAGACTGTGAACAGGGCCATGTTTATCCAGCCCAGCCTGCTGGGAGTCAGGCCTGGTGGTGGCCAGCCTCTTAGCACAAGGAAGCCCTCGGGAGAAAACAACTTTCAGTGAGAAAGAAGCCAGGCAGACATGTCTGGCCCAGGATGAAAGCCTCGGGCCTCAGAGGGTGGGTGGCACTGAGGATGGGCTGGATCTGATGGCCTGGGTTTGTGCCATTCTTAGGCAGGACCCCAGGGAACAGAGCAGGCTTGGCACATGCAGAAGATAGCCTTTCCCCTGGATCTGGCTCTCAGGGTACTGTAGGGGGTTCCTGCCACCCAGGATAAGGTGTCAGACATCTGAAGCAGCCCCCTGTAGTGGCTGAGAGATCTGGAGTCTCCAGAGAAGTGGGGGTGGGGGGATGGGAATGTGCCTGGGAGGCAGGGACGGTGTCTGGGACCTATGGCCATTGGCACAGGCCACAGTTATGCTACAGTTTCTTTTAAAATCAGAAAGAGGAGCTGGGAAGCTAGACCAGCACTACAGTGTTTGCTATGAACTCTCAAGGACTAGAATTCTCTCTCTAGAATACCCTGGGGACAAAAGCTGGTGGTGGCAAATGCTCCTAACCCTAGTGCTTGAACAGTGGAAAGGCAGACTAGGGTATCCTTAGGGTGTGCCCTGTCTCAAAAAATAAAATAAAATAAAAAACTGAAAAAAAAAAAAAAAAAAACCTGAGGAACACAGCTGATTAGATATTGATCTTTGACTTTCAAGACTGTGCTTACCTGCACACAGGTTCAAGCATGTACGCACGTGTGCAAGCGTGTGATCGCGTGAACACAAACACACACACACACACAAGAGAGAGAGAGAGAGAGAGAGAGAGAGAGAGAGAGAGCGCAATTTGAACTTACTAGACACAGCAAAATGATACATTGGTAACAATTCTATTTACACATTATCCCAAGCAGACAAAATTGGAGAAAGTATGTTACTGGTAGCCAGGTGCTGAGGAGTAAGGAGGAATGAGGTGGGGGTGGGGTGATTTACAGTGAATTCGAGGTGCCTTGGAGAGTCATGAGATTGTTCTAGAAACAGCAGAGAGGGTTGCACAACTTCATGAATAGCCTCAAAAGCCCTTAAATTGTGCACTTTAAAAGGCTCAGTTTTATGGTGTGTGTATTCTCTTAATTAAGCTTCCTTGTTTGTTGTTATTATTTTTAGGACAAAGGAGTCAGGACAGAAAGAGGGAAAAGGATACAGCAGAGACAACAGCATAACATACAATCGTTAACCCAGTGAATGCGAAATGCATTTAAACAAGCAGAAAAACAAGGATAAGGGCAGGCAAAATCGAAAGTGAGAAACAAGTTTCATCTGGCATACAAAAACCAGGGGCTTCCTGGAATGTAGAACTAAAGAGAATTGAGGCTGTGTGCAGACTCAGAAGGAATAAATTTGGTGATCGGTTAGTGATGTCTGCCTTGGCCACTGGTCAGGGGATAGGAGGTACAGAAGGTATGAGGATCATCCAAATGATCTTTTTCACCAATCAAAAGCCTAGATCGGAGATGATTGG